>CM053772.1:184122254-184177120 GCA_028658325.1 Potorous gilbertii | reverse complement strand
TTCACCAAGAGGACCATGACTTCATGATTGGTTTGTCCTTCGTTCACCAAGAGGACCATGACTTCATGGTTGGTGTGTCCTTCGTTCACCAAGAGGACCATGATCATGCCTTGTGATAACTTGTGACTGAATTGGATTTAAATGTGGGAGGGCTGTGCAAAGTCACTAGTCTCACTTTCTCTTTTGGAGTCTCATGGGTCCAGTGGCTAGACATAGGTCAGGCCAACTGAGATAGCCCACAATGCAGTGGAAAGGAATGAAAACTGCTGGATGGGGAGAGTCTATTAGATTTGGCAATGAAGGGATAATTTGGTAATATTGAGGAGAGCAGATTCAGTGTAAAATGAGATTGGAAGTTAAATCTCAAAGAGTTTGCAGAGAGTGAGAGAAGGTTAAGTGAACATGTTGAGTTTAGCTTTCTTGAGTTTAGCTGAAAAGGGAAGGATGGCTATAGGACAATTGCTAGTGGGGATAGTAGGGTTTTTTTTGTTCTGTTTTGCTTTTAGGACGGAGGAGACAACGGAGTATTTGTGGGCAGCAAGGAAGGAACTGGTTCATAGTGAAAGATTAAATATCAGAGAGGAAGAGTAGTGATGATAGTGGGAGCAACCTGCTAAAGAAGGAGGGCAGGAGAGGCGCTCAAGTGTATCTAGTTCAAACAATAAAGGCTCATATTAACTAATATAATATATAATAATATAATAAAGCTAATATTAACTTACCTTGCAGGGGGAGGCAATGTTCCACAATCCCAGAGAGGGACAGGAATGGGTGCATTCCATTTTCTGTCTCCATTTTCTGCAGATAATTTAAGATGTAAGGCAACAATCAACATGTCAGCTATTGATTTTTAACTTGGCCCTTATAATACAGCAATTGAGGAGACCAGAAGAATGATATCTTCCCCAAATATTAATTTGAGAGTCACCCCAGCCTCTTAACTTTTGCTTATCTCAGATTATTAATAAAATCATTGGAGGATTTCTTTTTTTAGACCTGAAGTCTGAACCACTTAACCCATACTGTGAACAGTATTATGATTAACCTAAGTACCAAGAATTGCTGGTGACTTTGCTGCAGCAACTTTCAAAAATAGTTTTATGTATTTGTATCGAGCTGTAGTAAATATAGTGCTCCAGTTTGAAGTCAGGAGGACTTGAGTTCAAATACAGCTCTGTGTCCCTGGGCATTTACTTTCCATGCATTTCATAAGCCGGTTGTAGACTATAATGCTTCAGGAAGCTCCTCATGCTAGTGAAGTTATCTGCCCTTTATGTATTGTGCTAGAAGTTTCTCTGAATTTTCAAGTTCTTTGGGGAGGTATTCAAGAAGAAGCAGCGCCTTATGGTGGAAGACATGGTTTTTGGATTAAAAAAAAATAAGGATTTGAATCTCAGCCCTGATACTTACTACATAGAAAACTTTGGATAATTAACCTCATTAGGTCTTAGTTTCCTGATCTGCAAAGTGAAGATATTGGATTTGAAGGGCTCCAGGTCCTTGCCATCCCTAAATATCTGATCCCATGGTCCTGGCAGCCTCCTAGGCCAGGGATGAGGAAATCAAAGGCTCCATGTGTTCCTCTAGGTCCTCTGATGAGACCCTTTGACCAAGTCCAAATTTCACAGAACAAATCTCCTTTATAAAAGGATTTGTTCTGTAAAACTGCAACTCAAAGGGCTGCACATGTGGCTTTGGTGCCTGAGGGTCCCTGCTCCTGGAGTAGGCTCTCACTTGTTGCTTCCCTTTCAGAGAAAGGAGAAAATGGTCTAGGAAACAACCTGCCCAGACTAAACATACAAAAGGAAGAGAGGGGATGTTCTATTTGACCTGCTGTTCAAACTTGCCAGTCTAGTCAGAGTACCAGGGAGAGAGTTCATTAAGCCATGTTATATTAGTACATCAATACAAAGGAATACTCTAATTAGAATGGTTAAAACAGGAGAAATACACACACACACACACACACACCACACACACACATAAAATCTGGAAATACCTTTCTGGCACAATGCAATGGAAGTAATGGAAAATGAAGAATGTAACACTGGCTACACCGATTTTAAGAAAATTGGGTAAGAATGAATGGACAAAGAATCCTGACAGAGACTTGGAGTGGCTGGTGAAAGTTACTTTATGCATTGGAATTAATTGAAGTGTGGTTACTAAGCATGCTTAGTTTTTAGGGTTGATGCTTAATTTTAAGCCCCTAGTAAAGCGTTTTATTAAAAAATTACAATGTACTAAACTGCTTCCCAGTTTTTGCTGGCTCCTCAGTAAACCTTGTAAGAAGGAGGCAAAGTCACACCTCCTGAATTCCTGGCACTGTGCTATATCTATCTATAGTCATCCACTTCAGTTAAGGATTCTGCTGATTTTTAAGGGACAGGATAATTCTGGATTACTAGGGCAATACCAGTCATCATTTCAATCCAGTACTGTGACCCATCCCTGGACCATCCTTTGAAACAACATTCTAGTGGGAGCGAAACTTCAAGGCACCTCAGTAATCAGCATGGCTCCATGGAGATGTCACATAAACATAGTGCTGAATGCTAATTAGCTAAATAGCTACTATATATAACATATATTAGCTACTTAGAGGGAGCTAATATGTTATGTGTATACACACACATACACATATATTATGTGTACATATTACACACATACACACAATAGGGAATGCTTTGATTATATAGATGTTTTTGGCATAATTTCTCATGAAACTTTTACCATAAAATTATTGATATATAGATAGTCTGAGTAGGAAGAGTCAAAGCTGGAGGACTGCTGGCTTTGCAGCTATTGCTCACTACAAAGTGTAAGCATTTCGATAGACTCTGATTTGGGGATTTTGATAACATCTTGTGTCTTGTTCTTTGTTCTTGAAGAGGACCATGGTATCAGAGAGGTGACCATGCCTGGCAAGTGAATTGGATTTAAGTGAGGGAAGGTTGTGAAGAGTCACCAACCTTACTTTCTCTTCCAGAGCCATCTGGGTCCAGTGGCCTTATCATCAGAGAAGAAGTGAGGAGAGCAGAGGAGAGGAGAAGTTGAGCTGAGTTACCCAACTGGAACTGGCCATTGGGTCACCATTCAGGCAGCTTAGATTACTCATACATTGTGGTTGGTCCTTTTTTCTCAAAGAGGGCCATGGTGTCAGGGAGATTATGACATGCCCTTTAATTGACTAGAAAGAGTGTCAGAAGACTCTTGACTATTGGTGAGTTAATGCTTTAGAATTCCTAAACTCTGTCTAGTTCTTGGCTCAAGCAGATAAGCTCTGGGATCAAGCTGGAATGAAAGCCAAGAATAAGTAAGGGGCGGAATCATAGTCTAGAGGAATGAGCTCAAACTTTTACCTTCTATAATATTTTAAGTTATGGAATCCACAGGTCTGAGGGTATGGGGAGTTTTTATTGTGGCTCAATTTTATTGTGGCTCCTTTCTTAGAAGCCTCAAATACAGGATAATACCATAAGACCAGAGGACTGCAACTGGAATTCATGGAGAGGGAGTCATCTTGAGGAAAGGTATAAGTGAGACTTCTTTAGGTGTTTCTTTTGTGAAGTGGAATAAATACTATCTTATATTTAACGTATTTTTAACCTAAGAACTTGCATGGGAGGTAGAGTTTTTATTATATGATCACTATTAATTTTTATGTAGAAAAGCAAGCATGAATTATATTCTGATGTTTCTAGGGAAAATACCGGATGGGAACAAAATACACAAATCTTGAGATTCTAGGGAAAACTCATAGTAAAGAGTCTGAAAGAATGAATGCATTAATAAATGCATTAATTAATAAATGTATAAATTAATAAATATCTATGCAAGCATACTGCCAAGTACTGGAGATACAACTACAAAAGAGAAGACAGTCTATTATCTGGGAACTTATAGTCTAATGGAGGTGGGCAACAAATATAAAGGAATGATAGTCAGGGAAGCATATTTTTATTTGGAAAAATGGGGATGTTTGAGTGGAGTCATAGGGGAGGATATTGTTATACCCTTTCCAGAAACAATGAAAAAGTTAATTCACTTATGATTCCAGAATTGAAAAGAGAGTTTTGAGAAATATCTTCAACATTGAGCCTAGTTCATGTAAACTCCAAACTGAAGGTCTAACTGGTTATCAATCCATCTGCCTGTTTGGTACATATATTTGTCTGTGTTTACATATGCTGACATAAGATAGAGATCTGTCGCTGGGAGGAACCTCAGAAGTCAGTAAGTCCAATCTCCTTTTTTGTGAATAAAGACTTTGAGACCTAGGGAGATTGACTTACCCAAGGTTACAAAGACAGTGAGCATCAGATATAGGATTTGAATGAAGGTCCTTTGACTCTAAGACCAGTTCTTCTTCCACTGTATTATGATTCCGCCCCCCTTCCCATATTGTAATATATTTATAGACACAAATGCCCAGTGAATTGAATAGAGGATTTAGACAGTACCTAATCTGATCAGTAGTACCCCTCTAGAAAAATCTGTACAGTGAGAGGGATGGGAATTATGGAAACTGTCATCACCAACTAGAAACCTGGAGGCAAACTTTGGTAGTGCAATTGCTTAGTATAGTTATATGTTTATAATAAAATGAGGTGACCTTTGTATGTGATGACCAGATACTTGAGTTTCCTTTGGTATTCTCTTCCATCTACTTGAGGTTTTCTTGCTCTATAATCTTAGCCATCTTGCAGACTCATTCATATGCCTCAACTGAGCTTTGCCTATGATGATTGAATGCCTAATAAACTAGAATTTTAGAGATAGAGATTATTTGGACCAAACTCTCACCTAGGAAAATCTCGTCAATCTTCCTGCTAGGCAGTCATTCCATGTTATGTTCTTTTTCTCTTCAATTCACTTTGTCTTATAGTTATATTATAATCTGTTGTATTACTTAACTGTGTTTCTGTATATCTTTCCAACAGAATATGATCCCCTTGAGGGCAGAAAGTATTACTTTTTTGTCTTTGTATCCACAGACCCTGTTATGAAACCTGATGCACACTAGGTGATTAATAAATGCTTGTTGAATTGAATGAATGGGCAGGTTTTGTAGCTTAAGACTGCATAAATAACAGCCTTCTTCCATTTTGTACAGTTGCTCACAACCAGGTTAGCAGGCACACTATTGTTCTTTCACGTAAATATCTACAAACTTCAAAAGGATAGATGGAAAAGAACTCTTTATGAATTCACATATTGATTTCTCATTTCCATCCTCACCCTCCCAACCTTCTATAGCCCTGCATTCAAAATTCCAACTTGATGCCACTACCCTGAAGCAGGGCTATTTCCTGTAGTCACTCCACATCACAGCAATTTAGCTTCTTTATTGCTTACTAACCATTTAAGGAGAACAACACTTGAGAGCTTTGCCAGGGGTTGAAACTGTTGGATTGTACACCCATAATAAAGAAACACTACAGTAAATATATCAAAAATGTTGTTTAATAATGTATAACAAGTAAGAGCTCTGTTTTCTTTCCCCTTTTTCTTTTCTTTAAAAAGTACAATGTATTTGAAGATGGATCTAGTTTTCTTTGAGTGTTCTTTTATCATAGTCTTCAAAGAAAGATTACTTTGAAGTATACCTTTTCTGTGACATTAAAAAATGTGTGGGTTGGGTAGAATTGAGGAGCTTGATCAGTGAGTTAGCTAGGTACTGGGAAAAAAAAAGAAGGAAGCCTTCACTAAGAGGCCACTGATTTTCCATAGTAGAAAGTGTTTTGGAATTGGTGTCAGCAAAGCCAGGTTTCATCTTTCATCTTTCCTGATTACTACCTATGTAACAATGGAGCAAGTCATTTAAGTGCTTTGAGTTTCAGTTTTCTCATTTACTATATAGGGATAATTCCTGTGTAGCAGCAGATTTTGAGATGGATCTCTGCAGAAAGGGAGGAGTATTCAGAGTCTGGCTAAATGATTCTTGGGAAATGTAGTTTGAAGGAGACTTTACTGTCTCCTTCCCTTTTTTTATTAAATTATTTAATTTGTTTTCAGTGTTCTACAATCACTTCCATATATCTTAGATTTTTTTCCCTCCCTCCCCCTCCTTCCCCGCTCCTTTCTCACTCCCTCCCTGAGATGGCATACAATTTTATAAAGGTTCTATACATACATTCCTATTAAATATATTTTCACCTCAGTCATGTTGCATAAAAGAATTAAAATGAATGGGAGAAATTACAAAACAAAACATAATACAAAAGAAAATGGTCTGCTTCATTCTATGATCAAATTCCATAGTTCTTTCTTTGGATGTGGAAGGCATTTTGCCTCAAGAATCCATTGGGAATTTTTTAAGTCTTGCATTGCAACGAAGTACTAAATCTACCAGAAAAATTCCTCGCACACTGTGGTTGTTGCTGTGTACAAAGTTCTCCTGGTTCTGCTCCTTTCACTCAGCATCAGTTCATATAAGTCTTTCCAGGCCTCTCTGAAGTCTTCCTTTTCGTTATTTCTTATAGCACAATAGTATTCCATTATATTCATATACCACAACTTGCTTAACCATTCCCTAATTGATGGGCATTCCCTTGATTTCCACTTTTTGACTACCACAAAGAGAGCTGCTATAAGTATTTTTGTACATGTGGGACCCTTTCCCATTTTTAAGATATCTTGGGGATACAGTCCTAGAAGCGGTATTGCTGGGTAGGCACATTTTTGTAGCCCTTTAGGCATAGTTCCAAATTGCTCGCCAGAATGGTTGGATCATCTCACAGCTCTACCAACAATGAATTAGTGTTCCAACTCTCCCACATCTTCTCCAACATTTATCATCTTTCTGTTTTGTCATGTTCCTTTTTTTAAATATGAATCTAGTCATTCATTCTAATAGAGAAACCAATGATAAATATGAAAGGATCACAGAGCGCATTAACTAAATGAGTTAAATAATATTTGGTATCTTAACTTATCACTACTAAAACAATCTAAAAATAATAATTATTATTAACAACAAGGCTAATATTTGAACTTTGTTGGTACATAAAACAATCTTGGGAAGACTGCTTGTTGATCATATTACCTATTATCTCAATTGTCAGTGTGCAATCAAACAAGCAGGCTTGCTCTTTCTAGTGGTCTTTCTCAGATGCTAACCCTTCCCTTGATGCCAATGCACTTCTGAGGCTGCTCATATCCTGTGTAAGAGGAAGTCACCAGCTACAATCTCTGCTATCTATCTAGACATTTTTATTGATTAATTTATTTTAGTGTTCAACATTCACTTTCACAAGATTTTGAGTTCCAAATTTTCACCCTATCTCTCCCTTCCCCCACCCCAAGACAGCATGCATTCTGATTACCCCTTCCTACAATCTGCCCTCCCTTCTATCATCCCTCCCTCATTTCACTTATCCTTTTCCCTTCTGTTTTCATGTAGTGCAAGATAGATTTCTATATCCCATTTCCTGTATATCTTATTTCCCAGTTACATGTAAAAGCAACGTTTAACATTTTTTTTAAAACTTTGAGTTATACATTCTCTCTGTTCTTCTCTCCCCACCCACTCTCATCAAGAATGCAAGCAATTCAATATAGGTTATGCATATGTAGTTATGTAGTTAGTATTTGTTGTCCTCTTCTGGTTGTATGTTTTGATCTTCCTTGTCACCAAAGTGGGATTCAATAATCTGATTTTTTTACACTCTTTGCTCATTTTCACAGTCAATTACTTAAATTTTTAATTCTTTGTTAAAGTAGGACTCTGTTTTTAGTGTAGATATGTACTGTTCTGAACTTCAGGGGTTTTGCACATCTGTTTTCAGAGATATTTCTAGGGACCTGTATATCAAGGTGGTATGACCTAAGAAGAAGTGTTTACTCCTCTCCTGGCCTGGACTCTTGTCTATGAATGATCACAAGTACTCTTTTATGCCTTGGAACTGTGAGGAGGATTCCCTCTTCACTGCCACTACAAACTTTGCCATGGTAGTGCTCCTCCTTGCCCCAGGACCACCACTCAGGACTGTGACCCATATCTAGGCATGGGCAAAGCTAGAGAATCCTACCTTAAGGACAGCAAAGAGATCCCTTTAATCCCTCTGTCATCAGCTTCTTAATCCCCTGACATAGTTAGAGAGCTTTGGAAGTAGCCTCAACTGCTGCTGCCACCCTGGGGTTGGGGCAGGACCATGTTCTTCTCTTATCCTGATTCAAGAGACCTTTCCTACTGACCTTCTAAGCTGTCTTTGGCATTTGTGGGTTGAGAAGTCTGGAAACCACCACAATTGCTAGTGATTTAGTCCCCTGAGGTCTTCTTCAGGTTTGCTAGGGCCAGGTGTGCACCAGTGCTGCTCACACTGGACTGAGATTCTTTCTCAGACTAGTGCAAAAGACCTTTCCTGTAGACTTTCCAGGTTGTCTTGAGATGGAAATTTGTTTCATTCTGTCTTTTTGTGGGTTTTGCTGCTCTAGAATTTGTTTAGAGTCATTTTATAGATATTTGGAGGGTTTTAGGGGACAGCTCAAGCAAGTCTGTGCTTTTACTCTGCCATCTTGGCTCTACCCCCTCATCTCTTTCCTTCCTTGAAAGAGACTCAAAGACTCTTGAGTGGTACTCAGAGAGTTTGGTACCAAGTGCTGCCATGGAGATACGAAGAGAGGACAGATGCTGAGCACAGAAAAGATAGGGGAGAAGCGATGAGCAAGTCCAAAGCCTACAGGGGAAATTGCCACTTTCATCCGCTGAGGCACGTGGAACAGAGCATGAAGAGTATCTTATAATTGTAACTTTTTCTTGGTCAAAAATTCAAACAAGTGGTAATGAATTTATTCCTCCTGAAAATATCCCCTCCCCCCCAACTTCCCTTTTCCTTTTGTTGCTTATTTGCTTCTCTAACTAATATCAAGGCAGGCCTGTTTGCTGCAAAGGAAATATCCTAATTGCTTCTGAGCTATGTGTTTACCAATTTGTGAATGATGGGAGAGGGCTGCAAAGTAGAAGAGTGGTCATGAGTATTGGTTTCTAGAGAAACAAAAATTTCAGATTTTTCACTTGGATGGGGGCTGAATCAAACTAAGAGAAAATTTTATAATTTTTGATTATGAAACTCCTCTACATTTCCAGTCAAGTCTGGGGAATTTTGCACAGGACTCTCCTAACTGGCAGGAAAATGGCGACACAACACTCTGTGTCTCCAAGCTGTCATGAGAGCTTTGGAGAGAAGATAAATATGATTTCAAACTCTTTTGGGGCTTGCATCCAGAGACCAGCACATGAAGAGAGAAGGAGAGACACTTCAAATATGTAGCGAAGGACAACTCCTTAATATCATTCATGATTTAGAGTTTGTATAATAAGGACTTTCTCCTATGGTAGGATAAGTTTCTCTATCTCTTAGTTATGCTGAAATCTCATCTCTCCTGTTTAAAGAATTTTTTCATTTTGTGTGTTTTTTTCCTTTCAGCATAACTTGTGTAATTTCCTGTATGGATAAAATGATTTATTTGATATTCACTCTTTATGATGGTCTTTTGTGTAATGAATATTTGATGGAAAGGAACCAAACCAGAAGATGAGGGGCCCTTCCTTCTTTAAGGGAAAGTGGCCATGAAAGTAGATTTGTTTAATATCAATTGCATTCCTAGACTAGAAATATTTAGAGAGGCAGGTAGATATAATTCTAATCTGATATATCCCTGGGAAACGAGAATATTCAACACTCAGCCTAACAATGTTTTAGGGTTTATTTGCCCCTTTTCTCTAGCCATTGTTTTGACTCTCCTCTTTTTCTCAGAGATGGCCAGGACTTCAGATTATATCAATGCTTCCCTTGAACCACATTTACATAACCCATGTGGACCTACAAATCTTTCATGGGTACACATAAACATCAGTAACTTTGATAAGCTTCTTAAAAGGCAGATCAAAATTGAATCATGAATTTTTCCTTTTGCCTTAGTCTGAAGATGAGTTAAAACCATATTTTATTGCTGGCTTCAAAATTGGGCTCCCTGTCAGTTTCCTCATTCAGTATCCTTCCTTCTTTCCCATTCAGAGAGAATACTCTCTGCAAGGGTAGAATTATTCTTGAAAGGTAGAGAGCAGTGACTACCCAGTGGGAGGAGAAGAAATGTGACTAGACCTCTTTGGTAACAGTCAGAAAGATAGTGGTCCTTCACTTTCTGCCTCCATACCTTTCCTTCCTCATGCCTCTTCTCATTCCTGTCCATCCTCCCCTTATTTGCTAAGTTAATCTTCTTGAAGCACAAGTCACCCTTTCCCCATTCAATAAATTTTAATGGCCTTTTATCACTTCCAAGGTCAAATATAAAATCCTCTGGATAGCATTCAAAGTCCTTCAAAACCTGGCCCTATCCTCCCTTTCCAATCTTATACCTTACTACCCTTCCTATGCTCTGTAATCCCATAACAATGGAAACCTTTCTCTTCCTTGAACAAACACTCCATTTCCAGACTCTGGGCATTTTCAGTAGCTATCTCTCAAAGTTAGAATATTCTCCTTCCTCAAGTCTACCTCTGGCTTCCCTGGCTTTCTGCAGTTCTAGCTAAAATCCCACTTTCAGTGATAATAGTAGCCATCATTTATGAAGTGCTTTAAGATTTATAAAGCAATTTACAGATAGTTCATTGTATCCTCATAACAACTTTGTGAAGCAGATGCTTTTATTAAGTTCATTGTAGAGGAGGAAACTGAAACCAAGAAAGATGTTAGATGGCTTGCCCCGGGTCACAAAGTTAGTAATTGAAGGCTTTCCTGGTCCCCTTTAATACTAATGACTTCCCTTTGTTTATTAGCTCCATTTTTTCCTGTGTATATCTTTTTTGTACATACTTGTTTGGATGCTGTCCCCCACACTAGACAATGAGCTCCTTGAGAGCAGGAATTATCTTTTGTCTTTCTTTGTTTTCCCAGTGCCTGACACATGGTAAGCAGTGAATAAATGCTTACTATCTGACTGATCTGAATTGGTTAGTCTTTGGCAAGTTCTTTCTGTTGAAATCAAAAGTATAGAACAAACTTTTCCCTCTATCCAAAAACCAACTACAAAATGCAAAATCTCACAAGATTATTTTTGCAATGTATGTAATTTTGCAATGTATGTAAAATACTTTTTGAGCTTTTAAGTGCTATATATATATTTTTTAATGAAAAGTGTCTAAACTCTATCATCTGCTCTTCCTTCTTCATCGGGTCCTTGTTGCTCTGATTGATGAGAGCCTCTCATGGCTGACTATAGTTAGACAGACTTCAGTTATGCTTGCCTTTACATTTCAGCTGTCTTTTCACTATATATACCTACATATATTCATAGACATGTGCATAGGCATACTTATATGCACACACATACTTACACATACCTGCAAACACGCACACATATATACACACACTCTACCTGAATTCTATCCAGCTGTGGAACCATAACCTTATCAAAACTTATTGGTAATATTGAGCCATAATTATGTCATCGCTACTGGATGGAGTATGTCATTCTTCTCTCTTACATCTTCACTTACTATCCCTATCACTCTCCAAATGAAAACAGCTCTCCTGGCATACTAGAATCTCAGTCTTCTATTTGTGCTGTCTCCATTAGTAGAATATAACATCCTTGAGGGCAGAGACCATCTCATGTTTGCAAGTATTTATATTTTCAGTACTTTGCACAATGCTTTGAACATAGTAAATGCTTAATAAACATTTTATTTTATAATTAATTCTTACTAGTATTCAACATTTAACAGTTATAATATTTCTCTTCTGAGATAACATTAAACTTGGAATTGAGCTTATTATTCAATTCAAGGAGAATACTTCAATGATATTTATTTTAATTGCCAAAGAAGACAGGGATTTTAAATGTGAATTAACTCAAACCTATGACCCAGGTAGGTGGCAGAGCCAGTGAAAGTTAATACATTGCAGTCTCAGTCTGAGGCTAATTCCTTAAGAAATTTTTCCTTGGGAGTAGGGATTTTGTTGAAAAAATGGTGTCAAGAAATTTTTTACTGTCTTGTTAAATTTTGTTTACATATGGTTATATAGAACATATTTGCACATAAATGTGCATGAATTTTATATGTGCATATACACACACACAGACACATATACTCAAACACACAAAGAACTAAAAAATATATAGATCTGGGGCAGCTAGGTGACTCAATTGATAAAATTACTAAGCTTAGAGTAAGAAAAACTCATCTGGCCTCAGACACTTAATAGTTGTGTGACCCTGGGAAAGTCACTTAACCCTATTTGCCCCAGTTCCTCATCTATAAAATGAGTTGCAGGAGGAAATGGCAAACCACTCTAGTATCTTTATCAAGAAAACACCAAATTGAGTCATAAAGAGTCAGATATGACTGAAATGACTAAACCAACAACCAAAACCAGGAAAATGAGAGAAAAATGTATACTCCTTCACATACTCCATGTGTTAAACCACCAAAGCAACCACTGATTGCTCCTAACCATTGAGTTTCTTTAAGATCTATACCATCAAAAGTTTACTCCTTATATAATCTTTTATTTGTGCTTTGAATATTGAAATAGTTCTGGTTTTTTGGTGACAAGTTTGAAATAAAAAAGAAAAAAATGAAAAATGAAAAATTAATGTCAAACACACCTTTGAAATATTTTCAGAAATAAACAAATGAGACAATTCTTCAAAAGAATACTTTTTTGATGTCTCATGTGGTAAGTATGTGATTCTGTGGTCTCAAAACTTATACCAACAGAAAAGAAGCTCTGTCCTCCAGAAAGGACTAAGGTATATGACTCCAACTGCAGATGACATCCACTCTCCTAAAATAATATATAGCATTGAATATACTCAGTAGTAATACTTAAATGTATCCTCTCCATCCAAGATTAGACTAGTGTCAATGATAGACCTCTCCCCAGGAATTTCTTCCTTTCCTCCTTGGCCTTTAAGTATTACTAATTTCAATAACAGAATGACACCTGATAATAGTTTAGTTACTTGCCATTCGATTTTTCACTCTCTAGGGATAATTTTCTATTTGCATATATTATACAAGTGAATGTTATTGAACCACCAAAAAGTATTTATTTACTGTCAGTTTATCCAAAAGATAGCATTCCATCTTTGGATTTATATTGATTACTACTCAAAATTAGACATTCTTATTAGCATTTTCTGCCCCTGTGAGTTCTAAGCAATTGATTATTTCTGAATTTTATTGGAATTATTATAAAGAAAAAATCCCTGAAGTATGAAGAATTTTCATCAAAGCTTATTATGAAGTTGATGAAAGAAGTAGTTTGGAAGGAGTGGTGTGAAATATGCTGAAAAGACAACTAGATTTGAAGTTAAAAAACTAGGTTTTGAGTCCGAACTCTGACACGTAGTAAACATGGGACCTTAGGTAATCCTCATAAGATTACAGGACCTTAGATTTATAGATAGAAATAATCTTGTAGGTCACAGAACCACCATCATTTTATAGATATGGAAGTTGAGGTACAGAGAGGGTAAATGACTGAGCTCACAGAGCTTGTAAATATCGCTAGCAAGATTTGAACTCAGCTCTCTCCGGCTCCAAGTCCCGTACTCTATCCACTACACCACGCTGCCACGAAGAAATAAGAGTTTCCTCATCTGTGAAATGAGACTCATTATACTTGCCTAACCTAGCTCCCACAAGATTATCATGAAACTCAGACACAGTTCAGGTCAATCACTACGGACTTTAAAGGTTCCCTGGGCTCATGAAACCAACCCTGCTGGCTGTGACAGGGACAATCAAGAATGTAAAAGTTTGAGTACCAACACAGCCTGGCTAAGTCAGTAGAAGCCCAAATTTCTCAAGGGTACCAGTGAATCACTGGCCATTCAAGTCATGTCAACAAGTATATGCTATGTAGGTCAAGCACTGTGCTAAGTTCTAGGATCAAAAACAAGTAGAAAGATAATCTTTACCCTTAAGGAAATTACCTTCTAAGGGGAGGATGGAAACAACACATAAAAGAGAGCTAAAAAGAGATGTGCGGGAGGGGTGGGTGGTAATGAAGTCTGGAGAATGGTACATGGTTGGTGAAGGCCCTTCTTCAAAATAGAAATCCTAAGAGGAACTCACCAATGAGAGAATAGGGTCATTGATGTTGAGGGAAAAGACACCTGAAGCATGGTGGCAAAGTACCCAAAGTTGAGAGGGTAAGTTCATGTGCTAGCCTTTATTTTCACCATGTAGCCATCATGTTTTGTTTCATATAGTTCCTCTTTCTTTGGGTTTCTGTAATGACCATATCTTATGACCTACTCACATCTACAATATGCCTTTCCATTGCCTTATTTTGTTTCTTACCATTAACTCTCTGCAGGAAATTGTTTTTTAGTTTTGATGTGATAAATATCAGTAAATATTAATTATGGAATTTTGCTGTTAGATATAGCATGGGGTTAGTAAAAGTGCTGTGTAATTTCTTATAAGCATTCTAGACCATTCTCTTCCTCCTTACCTACTAGAGGCTGGGCTCAGAAGCCAGTTCCCAGATATATAGTTAGACACACTCTAAAAGGTGTCCGTTTGGATGCATGTTGAATCTGGAAAGTAGATATTCTTTATCTATGTCATTTTTCTTGGGTGGAAAGACAGGTCAAATTATTCTGAGTGATTAGAGATATCTTTGGAGAGACTCTACAATGTGTTAGACCTTGAAGAAATCAGCACAATGTCATCTGCCAAAAGGAACATCTGAAGGACTTACTTAGCCAGCCCCCTGCCCCCATCTATCCCTCTTCATTCTGAGCTGCATAACATTTCCCAGGTAGAAGACACCTTCAGTGAAGGTAAATCTTTGTCAACAAGAAGGCTTTGTTGGGATCCAATCCTGGGTTTGGGGTCAGGAAGACTTGATTCATATCTTACTAGCTACCCGATCATGGGCACGTCACTACTGCTCTGTCACAGTTTCCTCAACTGTAAAATGGGAATAATATTGGTGCCTTTCTCCTAGAGTTGTTGTGAGAATTAAATACAGTAATATTGTAAAGTGCTTTGCAACTCTCAAAGTGCTATGTAAATGCTAGATATTATTATTGTTTATTAATTTTCATGTTTACCAGTAGACAGACAAGGAATTCTATATCTAAATTCCTTATGCTGAAGGGCTTCCCAATGTCTTCTTTTAGTCTCAGTCAAAAAAGTGGCAATTCTTTGGGTGAAAAATGTTCACATACTCACAGAAGCATAGAATTTTCCTTCTGGTTGAGATCTTAGGAAACATTTAGTCAAACTCTCTCATTTTTCAGATTAAAAACAAAACAAAAAAATCAGAGGACAAAAACTTTCCAAGGAAAAGAGAGTCACATCAACTTTTTGTTTTTAAAAAAATGCATTTGAATTAAAAGTTTCCTTCCATAATCTATTAAAATCAAAATGTCTTCCTATCATTATTAAAAGAGGTATCAGTACCAGTGTTTTGTATATTTCTTTTAAATTTTTGATATCTTTTACTTATCTATTCATTTTCCTTTACAAACCTATCAATAATGTCTTCCTTTTCTAGACTGCAATCCCCTGTTAATGAGAAAAAAGAAAAAAGGGGAAAAACATTTCATCAAAATTAACCAAAACATCAACTGATTCTGAAGATATACACAATGTTTTATACCTCTGTAAAGAAGAGAGGGAGGAACATTTTTCATTTCTTCTTCAGGGATATTTGACTACTATAATTCCACAGTCATTTTTTTTGTTGATATTCTTTCCATTTGTGTTGCTATAGCCGTGAATACTGCTTTCTTGTTCTGTCTATTCCACACAGTGTGGCAAAGTGTCTACACAGTTAGCTTCAGAGTTAAGAAAATTTTGATTCAAGTCTCATCTTTGACTGTGTGATATTGGGCAAGACACTTCAACTGTCAGCACCTCAGACAGTTCTTTAAATCTGCAAGTTGCAAGAAGGGTACTCTGCCCAAAGGAATGGCAAAAGGTCTTTATTCAGGTCTCCATCCACCAACGTAATTGGCAGTTCAGTCAAAACCAAAACCAAATACTTTGCCTCAGCCCATCTAAGTTTCTCAGAAATTTTTGATTTTGGTTCATCATTTCATAGAGTGCAGTAATATTACATTCATTCCCGTGTTACAATTTGCTTAGACATTCCACAATCAATTGAGATCTCTCTACTTTGTTTCCAGTTCTTTGATACTACAAAAATATGTCTGCATAGTTGTTATGTCATTTTTGGACAAACTTCTAATTAAATGGCCACCTCTTCTGAGCTCAGAGTATTTGCCATGTCTCCTATACCATGTAGTAGACATTGGACATATTCATGCTAAGGAATTCAAATATTAGATTTCAGAGTTTCCATCCAGGAACAAGATGGTTTTCTTTTGCTCAGTGCCAAAAGTTGTTGGCTAAGTGTATAAGACTGTATGCTCTAAATGCAAAGAAGTCTTTGATGACTTATGAGTCAGTGAACCAGATTTTCCCTAATGTCTAAGTCATTCCTTCATGGAAATTTCTAGGAAGATTCATTAATTCTTCCCAGTCACACAAAATCCAAGACATCATCATTTTATTAGAGACACATGGGTGATTTTTATTTCTTTTTTTAAAACAATGGAATAGAAAATTCTTCAACAGTTATTGCTGAAACTGAAGTATTTGCACTTAGATACAATTGTTTCATGTAGAAACTTGGCACCGTTGACTGTACTTCAAAGAGAAGTAGGAGGTCAAAAGTAGCTCAGTTCTCCTCTTACATATCTCTCCTCCACACGCTGATTTCTCTCTGAATGCAAAATAATGATGCATGACCAGAAAATTGAGCTGACAATGTGTGTGAACAGTATGTAATTTTCAGACTCTTAATTTTGCTATTTCTTAACCTAAATTCCAAATTACTTTCAAAAGCTTTTTCTACTCCTGAATTATAGAATACTTCATTTATGTCAGATTTTAGAGGAAAAAAAGGGAGAGAAAGAGTAAAAATTAGGGGTGCCAAAATGCAAAAATTTCCTGGGTCAGTGTTTTATGAAGTTGAGAGACAAAGGGAAGGTCAAGAAGATAGTATTGTTAACGAATTCATTTTTACCCTACATTGGTCTGTGAGATGATTTCTTTACTATTAATAATATTAAATAAAATTGAGTTTCAATAAATACTTTTTCTAGTGATCTAGGGGACTGAAACTAGAGAAAATTTGGAATGATATTTGACATGCATGGCCCTAGGAGTGTGTTAGTATACCCAACCTGGCAAGTCAGGCAGGGGAAACTTTTTTTTTGACACAGAAAAAGAGGCAAGCCTTAACTGAAAAGGAATTAGTTTTGGTGTCTTAAATTGAGTAAATCCTCTAATATCTCCATACTATGTTTTCAATTCCTTTCTCTCATGAAAAATAGAACTTATATTTTTGACCTCATCCCAACACTGCATACCATGACTCAATTTTAATTTGATAATTAGAAAGTACTTTGAAAACTCAAAATACTATGTAAAGACATATTATTTTTTGACTAATAAAAGATGGCTAGTTTTGCTAGTAAGTGCACAGCATCAAGGATTATAATTATTTATTTCCTTTGGAGGATGGGGGAGGGGCAATCAGGAAGTGCTTAATGAACAGAACCACATGACAGCCATGATGTTTTGTATTTTCTGTGTTAGTAATTGACTACCATGAATTTAGTCTATGTGAATGTACCATTGATGAGCCAATGACTTTTTACAGGAAATAAAAGATGTTTTGACACTAGGATGTATCAATGATATCTTTTACATAGGTACTGCTTCCAATGGTGCAAACATTATCTCATCAATGCCTATTCATCCTATGCAATTTTTGGCTCTTTTCTCTCATAGATCTCCAGTAGAGGGACATCCAGAACACCTGAAGCTTTTATCTATGTTTTTAAACGTTTTGTGGGCATCAGTGAAACAATCAGGCTATCTATTGGTTCTACTTTGCTACCATTACATGATTAGCTTATCTCATTTATTTTATGCGTTCATTTGATGATAAAATTTGTAACTTCTTGTGTACCAGTCATCAATGATAATATGATACTGACTATATGTCTTGCTGATGCCTCTTAGGTCACAAGTTTTGATTCTTGGATATCAGCAGCCATATAACATCAATGGGAGAAAAAAAAGAAGCTGGCTAAATAAAAATAAGTATTATATAATGTGAAAATATAAATACTTATACATATATAATTATTCAAATATATATTTAAGTAAATGAAAAACCTTCCAAAATTGAATGACTCTTCTCTCTTGTTTTGTTTGTTTCAGAGTCTGAAACTTACATTCCCTATGTTCTTAGCTCTACATCCCCATCTCTTTTCAACTTCAGGCAATTTTGTCATTTTGCCACCTTATTTTTTCATTCATAGCTAACTGAAATTCTAGCCTCAAAGAAATCAATCAAAAGTTTTTAAAATCTAAAATGAACACATCAATGGGCTTTGCTAGAATTATAGGAGGGGGGTTTGAAAAAATAACAATTCATTTAACTTTATGAATAAGTGGTAGACAGAGATTTATCTGTCTGAATTCAAAAAAAGCAAAAAATACTAGTTTAATGACTGTTTTTTTGAGGAATGGAGATTCATTGAGAAGATCGAAAGGGTTCGGTTGATAAGGTTACAGTTATGCCAAGGAGGCAAAAAAAAACCACCTTTGAAAGTAGCATTGTTAATAACATTTTAGAACTGAAAGGTAATGTATTGAGATCACCTAGCCCCAAAACCACCTACTTTTCGGATGAGAAAACAGACCCCCAAATATTAAGTAGGTAACCCAACATCACGAACCAATTAACTGCCAAGGCTAGACCAGAATGCAGGTCTTCTTTCTCCTAGATTTGTGCTATATCTCTGTGGCATATGCATTCTAGCATTACACAAATGAGTAAGAGAAAAAGCTAATTATTTTTAATGGAAGAAAAATTATGAAAAACAAGAATTGTGGGGGAAATCATGTAAGCATGGGAGTCATAGCCAGATTTATTCAAATTAAAAAACAACAACAACAATATGCAAACTACTATGACTGCAATGATCAGGGCCTAATTAAGAAGACAAAATGATTAGCACTTTCCCAGCTTGAGAATTTTGCCACTCTGCCCTTTTTTTTCCAGCTTATATTTGGGCTGTTTTAGTTCATCTCATTAAAAAGAAAACCCACAACTGGATATAATTTTAAAAACAAAGTAAGCTAAAGTTAATTTTGAAAAACTTTTGAAATCATGGTATTGTCAAGAAAGCAGAACTGGAAATTCAATTATTGGCAAATATGGGATAAATAGATAGAAGACGGCTAAGTTAGGAATCACTGTGAAAGAAATAAAAAGGAACTGTGATGAGGAAGCATAGGGAAATAATACAAGAAATGAACTAAGTAAAGTTTAAGAAAGGGATATAATTAACTGAAATAGTTTTTGAATAATCACAAGAAACAGATTGACAGACTAAGCAAGAAAATGTTTGTTGAAAACTTCACTAAGGGAGTGAAAGAGGTAAAAGGTGCACTTCAAAGTGGAAAAGAGCATGGAAGAGTTTCAAATGGAGAGGGCAGAGCCATTAGGAAATTATTCTGATGAGGCAGGTGACTCAATCAGACAATTGATAGTGTGGAGTGGAGAGTTATAAAGGGGCAAGTACCTAATCAAGTATGATTGAAAAAAGGGCTGTTCTCTTAGGAGTTGGGTAAAGGTCTAACTCAAAATTAGGCCATAGAAAGCTAAGAGTTGGCGAGACCAAACAAAGAATGGAAGAGAGATATTCATAGGGTCAATATACTTGAAGAAAAGAGATGGTGAAAATAGAGTAAAGAGAGTATTGGTTTTAAATTCTGAAATAAATAGTACAAGTTGGGAGAACTTTTTAAAATAGTTAAATGGCTATATAACAGTGATTTTCCAGTTCCTACTTATAGAAAGCCTATTGTGCTACATCTCACCTCTCTCCCAGGATTCTCTAGCACCCTGAAGGAAGCTGTGTATCTCACATTTTTACCTCATGTCTACCATTGGCTCAAGTGCCCCTAATTGTGTTCCCTCAGTTTAGGAGGCCTAAGAACTCCAGTTCTATTTAACTATGTATTTACAAAGGAATGTTTATTTCAAAGGTATAACAAAAGAAAAAAAAATCCCAAAATATTTTCACCCCTATACTTCAGGGTGTGATTTTCCCCTATACCATCTCAGTCTCTAGAGAGGGAAGAGGGATTAGGTTTATAGTTTAGTTGAATTCTTATATGGCATTTATCAAGCAAAGTTCCAAGTGCAAAGCCCCGCCTTGGGCCTGTAACTCATGACTGTTTCTGGCATGATGGTAACATCCAGCCTGTAGTCCTGGGCTCCAAGATCCCCAAAGCTTCAGGTCCTGGATGGAGGACTCTGCTCCCTACTCCTAGAACTCAAAAAGATCAGTGAAACAGACTAACATTCTAAGTCCCTTTTTGGGGGCTACATAGTGTAGGGAAAGGGGAACTTGGTCCTCAGGCCTTTCCCCTTTACTGAATAGTGTCTCACCAGTGAGGGAATGAGTCCTTTACTCTTGGAGGCCACAAGAAATAGAGCAGCTGTGCCTTCTTTGAGTAGATTTAAAGACACAGACCAAGTTATATTATAAAAAGATATACACAGAAGATGAAAGAAGGCAAGTTAAAGAATCACGTACTGTCTAGTCATTCCTTCCTCTTTCACTGGCAAAATGAAGATTATACTTATATTATCAATTGCACATAATAATAGTTAACATTTTTATAGCACTTTCTACATGCCAAGTACTATGGAAAGCACATTACAATTCTTATTTCATTTCATCTTCACAACCCTGGGAGATGGCTGCTATGATTAATGCCATTTTACAGATAAGAAAACTAAGGCAGAGAGTGGTTCAGTAACTTGCCCAAGGTCAGGTGGCTAGTAAATGTCTGAGGTCAGATTTGAACTTAGGTCTCCCTGATTCCATGCCTGGTATTCTATTGTGCCATCTAGCTGCCCATGGATGCACATGAATGTTGTTTGGAAAATTCCATAAACATGATCTATCAATATTATTAAATAATAGTGTCAGGAACCAGCTCCTACCCCTACATTCCTCTTGTGCACCAGATCTACCTCCCCCTTTGTTAACTCTCTTCCAAATAGTAAAACTTCTTTCTTCTGGACAAAGCTATCACTCTTCTTAGATAATCCTGATCTGTAATGTTCATTGCTATATACTATTATATAGTAATTCATTATGATAATATTATATCACATATGTAATGTATATTTTCCTTTTGGGAATTTTGAGGTAAAAAATTAAAAAGGACATCAGTCAGACTCAGCAAATTTGATCTTAGACTGCATTAATATGAATTTTATCTTTATATCCTACTTCTGATTCTTCATGATCCTGTCTTCACGGTCACATTAAGGCTGTGTAGGAGAGAGGGTTCAAGGCCTCTCCCCAAGAAGGAGGTTCACAGCAGCATTTTCCTTACCACAATGGAAAAGAGAGAACTATGTACATAATTCTGGTTCAGCAATCAATTAAAAGATATTTTTCCCCATGTAATAAGCCAACAAGAAATAACCAGAATATGTCTGTGAGTGCTCTGAAGAGGGAGAGGGAAAAGTCCCTTCCAGAAACAGGCTGAAAAATTAACCACATAGATTGGCAGCAGAAGTCTGCCACCAATATCCTAAGGCCTTGCCCATTTCATAAGGACTTTATCCTTATTGACCAGTTCCCTCATTATACAAGAAACCCCATATAATATGGAAATGACAATTGACTGGGGTATGATAAGGATAAAATCATCATCTCTTATAAATTGTGAATAGTGTGGAGAGAGACAAGAACAAAGATGTAGAGAAAAGAGATTTGTTGGTAATTAAAATTATTACAGTGATTGTTGACATGCTTGCTTTTGATATCTTTCTGGACCACTTCATCATCAGTATGACTGTAACCATTATTTTTTCCAGGTATATCACTATACACAGGGAAGAATGGCACCCTTGGATATCTTCATTCTTTGCCCATTGATGAATAAACTGTGCTCTAATGTACTTTGAATTGTCATCTTTGCCCTGTTCTTTTCTCCTCCCTTGATTTGACCTTACCCCAATGTGCTCTTGGTCCTACTTTTCCACTACAGGTTATAGATACCTATATTCCCAGTTCTGTTCTAATTCATCCCCTAGCACATTCCTGGCTGCATTCTTCTTTGTATTACATTACCTTCTCATCCTTGATCTGTTTAATCTCTTTCTCTTCCCAACTATACCTGTTCAGAAGATCCTTTGCTGAGTCTCCACCATTTTATGTATAATTCTGATCTATGGAGCTGCTTCCCAGGTAGGATTCCCACTGAGCTACCTGGACCAGGAACATCTATAAAAGGCATGACTCTGAGAGCTGCAGAGCAAAAGATTTTCCCTCTTACTTCTTGATCATTTCATCATTCTCTCTCTTTGCCTTGCCTCAAATCATCACTTTCCCCTTCTGACCTATTTAATTTCTCTTTCTAACTTCATCCAGTCACAACTTCATCTACCAAACTCTGTCTAAAATTTCTACAGATCAGAAGGAGGAAGATACAGATGCAGATACAGACAAGAGACAAAGTATGTTGGACAGCAACCAAGAGGGGAAGTTACAGAGAAAGATACTATTCATTGAAAGAATCTCTCTTTGAAAGATCGATATAGGTTGATGACAGATACGTAACCATGGAGAGATAGAAAGGAAGAAAATAGATGATTGAAAAAGAAGCCTATAGACAGAGATGCCTATGTGAAACTACGATGACAAAAAATATATGTTAATGAGGTATAAACATCCCCCTTTCCAAAATGTGTAGCACTAGAAGTTAAAGCTGATGTGGTTTAAGCATAGATCAAGGATTTTACCAGGCAGAAAATGATGATCTAAGAAGCAGAATAGTAGGGGAGAATTTAAAAGAAAATATGGGTGGAGAACACTAAAGACTGTATCTTAGCAACACAAGAAGGAAAATGACACATTCAGCAAATAATTGACAAAATTGGTGGGTTGTAGAAAGACCCTAGAGTTTAGAATCATACAAGAAAGATACCAAAAAAAGCCTTTTTATTTGGTAGCATAGATACTCACAATTCTAGGTTTTGAAATGGATGTCTTTGAACTAGGTTAATTGCTGCAGCCTCTGGTGTTTCTGTACATGGGTGCTTCTGGAGAGTTTCAGCATGCTAATTTCAAACCAGAAAACTAAGTTCTTACATGCTCATAGTATCAGGCTCATAGTAGTAGCAAGAGGATGGGGATGGAAGAGATATTTAAGATACTTAACAGCAAAATCTCAGATTAGAAAATACTCTGCTTTATTCTTTCTTCAATGCTGGGCACCTTGTGTGGCTGGGGTGGGAATGTCGGGGTGGAGAGGGAAGTAAGGAGAAGGAAAATCCTTTTTATCATATCACTTCATTTCTTCTCAGAGCTGAGCTTATGTATAATTTTGCAAGAGCCACAATCAGCCCCAGGTAGAATGCAGTTTTCATTCTTAATGCCATGTGTATTTTGTGTTTGTGTGTGTGTGTGTGTGTGTGTGTGTGTGTGTGTGTGTTGCTCAGAAAGGTATAAAAGGAGATAAAAAGGATTGGGAAGGTTTGTTGCTGGGCTTCTGGGAGGATGAGCATAGCTGGGGACCTGTGGAATGAGGGCGCAAAGCAATCACAGTAAGATGCTATACAGAGGAAAATTCTTAGGCATTTCTTCCCACTGTACGCATAAGCCCAAGTGCTGATTCATTAATTCAAGCAAAGCTTCTTAACCTTTGTTGTGTCATGGGCACCTTTGACAGATAAAACCTCCAGATCCTTTCTCAGAATAATGTTTTTAAATGAATAAACTAAAATAAGTGAAATTATAGAGGAAACCAAATATACCTGAATAAAGGTATTTTTCCTATTCAGATTCACAGATCCCTTGAAACCTGTCCACAGACTTTAGGTTAAGAACGCAGGCATTAAATAATTGCCTACATCATTGTCTGCTGAAATATCTAGATGATAGGAAGTCTTTCCTGATTGTGATAAAGTTGTCCACTTGAACCTTTAGACCCTGCCGCTGAAAATTTTCATTCACCAATTGGAAGGCACACATATAGATGTGCTTTCATTAACTTCTTCTATCAATGTCGTTCAGTAGCTTCCCTGAGAAGTGCCCAGATCACACGGACAGCATTTATTAGTGTTGGTAAGTGTTGGGACTTGAAACCAAGTCTTCATGGATTTGAAGACAGTACCTGACTCACTAAACCCTGCTGCCCCTCATCTATAGGAAAAATGAATCTAAACATCATTGATATACTTTACTAGGTTTTCTTTTAGATACACCCATGACATGAAAGCTCTTCATTGCCCTAGGGCATTTCTGTTGTCTTAGCCTTTTCCCCTCTCCCTCCCTCCTTCACCCTGCTCAGGAACCTGGGAAGTCTCTCCATTGGACAATAGCCCAGTAAGTTGGAAGCATTCCTCTAGTGCAATTATATTGAAATAATTTGAGAAAAAATAATAATCTCTAGTATTTATATAATGTTGTAAGGTTTTCAAAGCACTTTACATTTGTTGTCTCATTTTATTCTAATAGGAGCCCTATAAGATACTCCTATAACATCAATTTTACATATTTGATTCAATACACAATCAAGTCAAATATTTATTAAGTACCTACTATGTGCCAAGGAATGTATTGAACACTGGCTATACAAATAAGATAAAGAAAGACAGTCTCTGCCTGAAGATGAGGATGCCAAGGAGATAGATTAAAGGTTAAATGATTTGCTTAGGGTCACACAGCTAGTAAGTGTCTGAGGCAGGATCTGGATTTAGATCTTCCTTTCCCTACGTCCTGTTCACTGAGCCTGTATTTTACACATAAACTGTAAAGTCAGAGCAGCTTGCACCTATGTCTTATCTCCCAGTATCCCAGTACAAATATTTCCAAATATTACTTTATAAAATCAAAGATTTAGAGCTAGAAAAAGCCTCAGAGACTATATAAGACAACCCCATTTTTACAGATGAGACATTGAAGCCTAGGAAGGTTAAATTACATCCCCAAGATCACACAGATAGTAAGTAGTTGAATTGATTTGCACTGTGTAAACTTTGTAAATTTTAAATATACCCCTTCTCCCAGAGATCCCCAGAGAGACTTACTGGGTTCATATGGAGTTGGGTTCAGTTATGTGGTATGGTGAGGGACTGACCCTAGGGAGGGATTTAAATTTATTTTTCTGTGATTCTGCCCCCATGCCGGAGTAAAACACAGGGAAATCTGTGAAATCAAATTCAGGGATGGTTCATATCTATAGTATCCCCAAAATGTGCATTATATATAAGATCTGATGTGGGTCAAGCCTGACTCAGAGCAGCATGGGAGTTTAAATCAAGACTTGAATAGGGTAAAATGAGAAATGTATATACATTTGAACAGTAGACCATAGGCAATCTCCTTGTTCATACTATGGATAGAATATTCAGTAAGGATATAGTATGAAATCTCTCTATATAGATAAATATCTATATATAGAGTTGGGAGTGACATATCTCTGTCTATCTACATAGCTATATCTGTGTCACTCTAGATAGTTAGGAACCACATCTATCTGCTTCATATCTTTCTATCTAATTGGGATCAACTCCTGACTCCTTGATCATGACGAAAACTGGTCATAGAAAAAAAAATAATTGAACTATTTCAACCCATGATTCTCTTTTTCTTTGGGACCTAACAAGCAACCTTATTCTTGGGATTCTGAAACTTGTTCACCCCAATCAGACTCTTTGATTCAGGGAAACTGGTCTTCTAGTTGTTCCCTTCACAAGACACTTTATCTCTCATCGCTGGCATTTTCTCTGGCTGTTTTTAGTGTCTGGAACCTTCTCCCTTCTTATCTCTGCTTCCTGGCTTCCCTAACATCCTTCTGAGCTTCAGTGAGCTAAGTTAATCAGGCATCCACACAAAGTCTATCACCAATATGGTGAGCCTTTGAAGAAGGGAGAGTGGTAGCAGGGGAGGACCCAAGGAGGGCCTAATTGACCCAAGTCAGTCAAATATCCCATAGTAGTGAGATTGCACCCATCAACCTTGGCTAATGTTTGTTGTTGTTCAATTGTTTCAATCATGTCCAACCCATTGTGACTCCATTTTAGGTTTTCCAGGCAAAAGATACTAGAGTAGTTTGCCATTTACTTCTCCAGCTCATTTTACAGGTGAGGAAACTGAGGCAAATAGAGTTAAGTAACTTGCCCATGGTCATGCAGCTAGTGTCTGTGGTCATATTTGAAATTGGGTTTTCCTGACTCTAGATCCTGTGCTCTATTTACCCTAGCTGCCTAGGCTAAATAAGGAGACTTACTCTTTTAAAAAAAAGTGTATCTTGAACTATTCATGTGATCATCTATTTCTGAACAGCAAGGAGGAATGTGACACACCTCACAGGAGTTTATGCCTTTGATTCTTGTCTGTCATGGAGGAACACACACTTTTTTTCCATACCATGAAGAGGATTTATGAGATAAATCTGCTCTGTGATAATATGGCAGGTGCAGCTTTATCAAGTAAACAACTCTAGTTGTAGTAGCATAGCAATACCAGAATACATTTGAGTCTTTAAATTTCTATCTCTTCTTAATTCAGTCAGATATAAAATAGGTGATGTCCAAATCTCATAATGAGTTTTTTTTTTAGTCTTGTAGCTGAATTAAACATTTTGGGCTGGTTTTTTTGAATGTTCAACAATAAGCCAGCATTCTGTCAGGGATCTATGAACACATAACTCATTTGTCCACAATCCTAGCAATGATAATGCTCCTGGCAAAATGCCTCCATGGGATGCTATGTATTTCTATTTCTAATGAGAGAAAGAGAAAGGAAGGGAGTGAGGATGAGAGAGAGAGAGAGAGAGAGAGAGAGAGAGAGAGAGAGAGAGAGAGAAAAGAGAGAAAGCAAAAAGAGAGAAAGAGAAAGAGAGAGAGGGCAAGAGAGAACACAAGTGTGCATGTCATTGTTCACTTGAATGGCAGGAGATGATAAGGTCAGTATATTAGAAGATAGTTTAGTGTATCAGGGTCAGTTAAAAGTTACTGAAGGATCCCACCTCTCAGGGGACATAAACCCATTAGTGCTTCACAATTTGGCTGAAAGCTTATGAAACCATAAAGGAATTCTGATTAGTCTAAAACATAAGCTGAGCATTTGCATTCAGCATTATTCCAAATCTGCATACCCAGAGCTTGTGAGCTCCCACGCCTCTTTAAACCCAGAACCTTAATGCCATCTTATGCACAGAACTCTCTGAAAAGCCTGTGGCTGGCACAGTTCTCACACACTTGTCCTTGGAGGAGACGAGCTTTTGTTCACATTTAGATGCCATAGATCCTTTTCATCACCTGCCCATTTGTTAGGGGAGTCTGTTTGGGCTGTTCATTGTGGGAGGAAGACAGATTAAGCTACTGACAAAGCTTCCCTGTCACCCAAATGGTAATGGTTGGGCACATGGCCAAATGTTGAACACAGACTTGGCTCATCACAAGCCTAATAAAGCAAAGCCAGTTTAAAAACAATGAAAGGCACTTGTGTTATTTCTAACATGTGCTTTGGGCCTCGGGATGGTTTATAAGAGGCCATATCTACCACTGTTGGCACACTCTTGTTCTCCATGTTAATTCCTGGGAGGTCTTAGCCACAGGCTCTTGCTCCTTAGGCAAGGGGCTGAAAGCTCTGATTTCACACTTTAAATAGATTTGAAACACTCATGAGGCTCTTGAAACTTTCCTTGAATGAAATTATAAAGAAAGATTCCCTAGCTTAGCTGGAGGCTCTTGAATCTTTTCATGAAAACATCAGCTCCAACTTTTCCTTCTAGTTTTTTCTTTCCTGCCTCCCTCTTTAGGCAAGTCATTTAAAGGTTAATGAAAATTCCTGGACTCAGAAGGAACAGTATTGAGGTCAGTGTGCCTGGGTGTTAAGACATGGACAGAGGAATAAGGTGTAAGAAGATTGGAAATGTAGGAACTAGTGAGGTTATGAAGGACTTTAAAAGCCAAATAGAATTTTTAAGTTTGATCCTAGAGGTAACAGTGTCACTGGAGATTTTGAATGGTTGAAGAGGTAGGTGGAATGCAATGGGGAGAGACTTAAGGCAGGGAGACTAATCACTTGGAATCTCAGTAATCCAAGTGTGAGATCATAAGGGCCTGCACTAAAGTGGTTGGCATAAGGGGATCATAAAAGAGATGTAATAAAGGTAGAGCTGACAAGATGTGGCAACTGATTACAAATTGGAGGGGAGTGAGAGATTGTGACAAATTGAGATAACTGGGATTTGAGCCTGAGTAACTGGAAAGATGGTGGTGTCCTCAAGTTGTGGTTGTCCTTAGATTTTGAAGAGGAACATAACATCTGAGAAATGATGACTTTGCACGACTTTCTTTTGAGCAAGGGAGAGCTGTGTGGGTCACCAGCCTCATTCTCCTACTGGGTCATCTGGATCCAGTGACCAGATATTCATAAGGATGACTGGAGATGGCCCAGGATGCAATGGATGACCTTGATCTTGAAGGCTAAGGTCTTTTCAGGTGCTCACTTAAAGTGAGGTAATGCCCATTCGGTGAACAGACTTCTTTAAAAAGTAGTCAAGGGGATTGCCCCTTTAAAAGAAAAGAAAAAAGCATAGATAAATCACCTGTGAGGGGCAGGAGCCTCAGGGTTGTTGTTTTTTCTAAAAGAAACTGTTACTATTGACATGCATTCTAAGCCAGGAGGATCCAAACCAGTTATTGAAAGGAGACTGGAAAGGGACCCTTCCTTGTTCAATCCATGGGCTTCAGAGTGCTGTGATCTGAGGAAAGGAAATGAAAGGGGAAAGGAAAGAGGAAAGGAATCTGGTCGATGTACCCCAAGAGTAACTGGGCAGCTTCTGGCCATCAAAATTTACCTTCTTTTGTAGAGGAGGAGAGAAGGTTCTGAGTTACTTAGCTAGCTGGTTCCCCGTTTAGGTAGCTCGGTCTACTCACAGGTTGTGTTCATCCTTTGTTTTCAAAGACAAGCATGACATCAGAGAAATAATGACCTGACTAGGACTTGACTTGGTTTTGAGTGAGGGAGGGCTGTGCAGGTCACCAGCCTCACTTCCCCTCCTGGGCCATTAGTGTCTTCACGAGTAAAAGGAAAGTTAAAAGGATAGGAGACTGGGGGAAGAAGCTCATAAGTTCAGTTTTGAACCCCTTTAAAAAATCCTCCCAAATGTATTATTTATTTAAATTTTTTCTTTTTAAATTTTGAAAAATGAAGTCTTTATGAGAGAAACTTGGGGTAAAAAAATTTTATAGCAAAATCTACTTTCCATCATCTCTTTTAATCATGTTCAGTATTACTTTTTTCTTCATCAGAGATGACAGTTATTACGCTTGCTTTTTTTTAACTTCACCTAAGCATAATAGATTCGGCTCCTCCCCTTTATTTAAACCGTATGCATGTGCTTCTATTTCAGGTCTGTCTCTTGTAAACATGATATTGTTGGATTTTGGTTTCTAATCCATTCTGTTATCTGTGATTGAGCTCACCCCCTTTATATGCACAGTTTGGATTACTGTGTATTTCTCTCCATTCTATTTTCTTAAGTTTATCTTTCTCTCTTTTTATCCCATCCCTCCTCAAAAATCTGTTTTGCTTCTGATCATTGCCTCACTTTTATTATTTCCTCCCATATACCTTCCCCTCCTATTTCCTTACTGACTCAAATTTCTATACCCAGCTGAATATATATGATCTATATTACATATGTAATATATGATACATATTGCATACATACATACTATATTCTCCACTCTCTGAACTAATACTAAGGAATGAATCTCAACCATTGCCTACTTTCCCCTCATTTTCTTCTCTTCCATAAAAATTCTTCCTCTTATGCCTCTTTTATGTGATAAAAATTCCCCTATTCTATCTCTCCCTTTTCTGCTAGTGCATCTTTCTTTTTTAACTTTTTCATCTATTTAAAAAAAATCATCCCAGCATAATCAGCCCACACTCATGGCCTCTGTCTATGTAAACTCCTTCTAGCTTCCCTAATAAAGATAAAGTTTTTAGGAGTTACAAGTGTTATCTTCCTATGTGGAAAGGAAAAGAGTTCACATATATTAAGTCTCATTTGGTTTCTCTTTCATGTTTCCTTTTCTATACTTCTCTTCAGTCTTGTGTTTGAATGTCATATTTTCTATTCAGGTCTGGTTTTTTCATTGGGAATTCCTCAATTCATCTATTTTTGCTAAATATGCATTTTTTCACCTGAAGGATTATACTCACTTTTTATGGATAGATTATTCTTGGTTGTAATTCTATCTCCTTTGCCTTCTGGAATATCATTTTACAAGCTTTCTGGTCCTTTAATGTGGAAAATGTTAAATATTATGTAATCCTGGCTGTGGCTTCATGATTTTTGAATTGTTTCTCTCTGGCTGCTTGTAATACTTCCTCCTTGACCTTGGAGCTCTGGAAATAGCTAACAATATTCCTGAGAGTTTTCATTTTGGGATCTCTTTTAGAAGGTCATTGGTAGATTCTTTCAATTTCTATTTTACCCTATCTATCAAAGTTATTAGAGTAGTTTTCTTAATAGGATGTGTAGGCTATATTTTTTATCATGGTTTTCAGTTAGTCTAATATTTCTTAAATTATCTTTCCTCAATCTGTTTTCCAGGTCAGTTGTTTTTCTGATGAGATATTTCACATTTTCTTCTTTTCCCCCCATTCTTTTGATTTTGTTTTATTATTTCTTGATGATAAAGTACTTAGCTTCCAGTTGGCCAATTCAATTTTTAAGACATGTTTCCTTAAGTGAATTTTGTGTCCTTTTTTTTTTTTACCATTAGGCCATTATTTTTAATGGTGTTATTTTCTTCAATTTTTTTTTTGCTGCTTTTACCTAGCTGTTTATTCTTTTTTCATAAATTTCCTTCTATTACTTTTATTTCTTTCCCCAATTTTTTCCTCTATCACTCATATCTTTCTTTAACTCTTCCAGGCATTCTTGTTAGACTTGAGTCTAGTTAGCATTTTTATTTGAGACTTTGATTTTAGCTGTTTTTATGTTGCTGTCTTCTTCTGAGCTTGTGTCTTTGTCTTTCCTGACACTGTATTGGTTTTTATGGCTAGGTTATTATATTATTAGTTTTACTGTTTGATCGTTTTTAGCCAGCTTCTTGAATTTGAACTTTATATTAAAGTTGAGCTCTGCTCACATAGGAGTGGGAAGGCACTGTCCCTATCTTCAGCCTTTTTTGTGCTGCTATTTTCAGAACTAGCTCTGAAGGTCTGCAAATTTTTAGTGCTTCCAAAGTGATACATGGTGTGGGGAGAAGTGTGATCACTGTTCTTCTGGTCGATGGTGTGGTCTTTATCCAGGAAGGACTTCTGCTCCCTTGCAGGTACAAGTACTTAGATCCTCTTCTTGGCTCTGGAACTGTGACCAGGTCTCCTGATCTCTTATAGTCACAAGTGCTAGTTCTCCTCTCCACCTTGGCACTGTGACCAGGGCTCAAGCTGTCTTGTGACCAACCAGAAGCACTTCTATCTTCCCTGGAACGGTAACCCAGAATTATTATATTCCCATAAAAGCAACAGAATTGTCAATAAGCTCCAGACGCACCAAAGGCAGCGAAGGGTACCCTGTAATCCTTGGATGACCAGTTATCTGATTCCCATACTGTCTTCAGACTTCGAGCTGCTGAAGCTACTACTGTTACTGGGGCTGCAACAATCAAACCTCCTGAGGCTGAGGTTGAGTTCTTGGTGTTACTGATCATTCCGGCTTACCTCCTAGGTTGTCTTAGGCTGGAAAAATATCTTATCCTGATCTTATGTTGGCTTTTCTGCTCTGGACTTTAATTTGAGGCATTATTTTAAAGCTTCTTAGAGGTGAATATTGGCAAAATCCAGCTGGATTGTTGCCTCTCCTCTGCCATTTTGACCTGTAATCTTTAGACCTCTTGAATTGGAAACATCTACGATACATTCCGTACAGTTCAGGAGATATCCATTAGGCAGTTAGAGATGTGATAATTGATGTCATTTCAACTCTTTGAGTTTTGGTTTCCTCATCAAGAAAAAGAAGGCATTTGTATGTCTTCTTAGGGTTCCAGCTTAGAGTTCTAAAGGACTGCTCCTACAGATACTTTTAAAAAATTGCACATGGGCATTATTGTTTAGATAATACAAAAATTCTAATATTGACAAATAATGGCTTCTGTTGAGTCATATCCAGACACTAAAGTTGGAGGGAAATGAGAACGTCTTTATTATGGCTTGTAGCAACTAGTAATCACCCAGCTTCAGTGTGCAAAGACAATTTGCAAAGGACTATTATACAGGATACACCTACGAGTCATGGCATCACCTCCATGATGTCATGGTCCTCTTTGAGAATGAAGGACAAATGGCAACAACATAGAAGTGAGGAACTTTCTAGGCGGTTTTAGACTGTCTCATGGTTATTAGAAAGGCAAACAAAGCATTCCATGGTTTTGGAGAGAAGTTGTGGAATCTGCTAGTAAGAGCTTTGACTGTTGCAACACTCTTGGGACCATAAAAGGTGTCAGGACCTAAGGTAGATAAGAACCAAAGACAAAATGGAGAGACTTTACCAAATATTACTTTATGTTATTTACTGTGATACCTATACTTTTAAGTTTTTGACCTTCCTTAGATAATTCTTCTGGGCTTGGGGCTACTGTCATAGAACATCACAATATTTCTTTTTTCCTGTAGAGGAAGCAAAAGGAATTATGCCAGCTGTATTTGAACTCTTTGAGGCCTTAAAAAAATTATTTTAGCTTGGAGAAGTTCTAGCTATAGACACTATTCCAGCCATAGGGAAAGATACCTAATTGGACTCTGTATGTTGTTATGTTTGAATTGGTTTTTGCATCTTAATCCATAACCCAAATTAACCATATAAAAACATGCTATAAAACAAGCAGGGCAACATGAAAAAAAACCAAAGGGTTAAATAGGCTAATGAATTAGGTTTTAAAAAATTCTTCTCTCCCCTGTGCTCAACTAATGGCCATTGTAAACAAAAACCAGGGGAGGGAGACTTTTTGAAAATAGTAAATGTCATTCCATCCACTATTGCTAATTTATGGGTGAAGGGAAGGAAGAATACAAGAATCTCAGCATGAAGGAGGAAAGGATAAAAGAGAACAATGTGAATTTTACCTGGTCTTTCTTCCACTGACTTGGAGCTATAATTATGGATAACGGTAGCAGATATACACATTAATTATCTCATGATAAGTATAATTTTAATAGTTACCTCCTCTGGTCAGATGGACTTTAAGTCATTTATCCTACTTGAAGTTCACAGCACTCATTTTAAAATATGGGATAATTAGGTTTTGATTTTTAGATAAAAATCTATCAGATAGTAAAAAATAAAATTAGATCTTTTAAAAGCTCTTTATTTTAAAATGTTACTTAATGACTTATTGAAAACATATTAGTGAGTGTGTAGGTATGAAAAGTTTTTACACATCATTTTAAAAATAAGGACAAAAATAAAGTAAATTAAAATGAATTGGACTCAGTTCTTTGATATCTGATTCTGGCTTTAGATTTCTTTATCTTTATAATTCAAGGAATGAACTCTATTATTTAAACTTTCATTTATTTGTTAAAAATATTTTTCATATAGGTATTGTCTTAGCCCTTCTCACTGAAATAAGTATTTTATGTGTTGAGTATAATAGAATGTGGATCTCAGGACCATATAATGAGCTTCCTTTGAAGGTAGGAGAACTGAAGCCTTACTCGGGCTAGAGGAAATTGTACTGTTTCTTGGTTGATGCAATATGAATGAGGGCGCAGAACTGTCAGGTTTCATTTTGTGGACCCAATGCTTTGGATTCTATGCCTGTCTATAGGTTATTCTTCACTTTTGCTAGATGTGCACTCTAAATATGAAAGAAAGTTTAATATCGTCTAGGTTTAGAGTATTTCCCACAATCCAAGACTGATAGCATTTATAAGAATAAAGATGACCTCAGCAGCCATCCAGTCCAATAAAAATACTCCTAAATAATGGCAGCTATGGTCATCCAACCAACTCCAGAGGCAACTCATTCTACTTTTGGCTAGCTCTAATTGTTATGAAGTTTTTTTGGATAGGAAATTAAAATGTTCTCCTTTGCAATTGCAAACCCCTCTGCTTCTAATACTGCCCTCTGTTATTAGAATAAATTTAATCCCTTTTCCACAGAATAGCACATCAAATACTATATGAAAACAATGAACACAGTCTTCCCACTTTCCTTCCCCTCTTCCAGTCTTCTCCAGGTACTTATCTCCAGTTCATACCGGTTATTCTAATAGAATATGAACTATGCCTTACAACAACTTTGGAAGATACATTGAGCAGCAATTATCACCTTCATTTAGTGCCTTCTCAGGCTTAATCTGAGTGATTAAATGACTTGTTATGAAGTTAAGGACACTACCTAAGATATTGTTTGACTTCTAATGTGTTCCTCCAGCACAGGTTCCCCAAACGTTTGCATTGTGAAACAACTCTATTGTAATGAACTTCAGAATACACCTTCATTAGCATGAGAAAAATGGTGGTGAGGCTTTGTTGAATTTCTATTTGTAATTTATTTGTTTTTGCCCAGAGTAAAGGGATGCTGTAGTTAGTACTTACTATTAAAAATATTGACTCAAAGTAGAAATCAATGAAAATCTTAAAACTCATCATACATTACCAAATGGAATAAAGATAACTTTGAGCCTATAAGAAATAGACCATTTTCTCTAAATTGAAATTTCTCTCTATTGTACCCATTTATGATTGAAAGCATAATGCAATCTCTAGTAGCCAACTCATTCAAAAAGTACTGTAAGTAATTAGAATTCAGTCAAACTCAATACATCCATTTATACATCCATAATAAATGCAATTACCTTATCCTCCTATGGTAGGAATTATAACTGGATTGATTTTGTTTTTTCTCTGCACAGAACTAAGTGATTTACCAGATCTCACACCCTCAAGTAATTTTCTTTTGCCTGAAGATTCTAGCTATAATAAAATATCTTAATATGAGATCCACAAATTTTTAAAAAAGTATTTTCATACCTACACTTTGGAATAACTGGTTTCCTTTGTAGTACTATGTATTTTATTACATGCATAAAAAATTATCCTCTGTCAAGGTACCTATGACACAAAAAAGGTTAAGAAGCCCTGGTCTATAAGAAAGTATAGTCTTAGAAATACATCATTTCAAAAGTTGGTTTTAAAGGATAAGAAATGTAGTTACATGTTGAAATGTTTTCTGAAACAACCTTTTTTATGAGCCTATGAATTCAGCAGCATATAACAGCACAGTTGTGCTCATTTCCTCCATTCATTAGATCAGTATCTTGTCTTAAATGTGAGAGTTGCTTAGGTCATGGAGTTGGTAGATGACTTGATATTCATCAAGTCAGAAGGACTTCAACTCAGTTCTTTCTGACTCCAGGGTTTATTCTCCACTATTCTATGCTGCTTTCTTTCTCCCAACCCATTTTACATAACTTGTAAAATTGTAGAGGAAGAAACAGAGATAAATGAGAAGTAAATTTAGAAGGCAGGGGTAAGTTAAAGAGTGTTGCATCAAATCACAAAGTAGAAGAGCATTGCATTGAATTGTGGCAATACAATAAAAACCAAGCAATAAAAGGGTAAATATTACAAAAATATTCCACTTATGAGAAGCTTTAGATGAAATCATATTGTATATACCCTTATAGAAAAGTAAACCATTCTTGAAAAAGATTACTCAATAGTCAGAAAAGAAGAGGGCAACAGGGGAAGCTTCTCTGTTTGGTCCAAGTAGCACATATTACATCAAGGGCAAAGAGGGTATATGTGAACAATGTCTTGTTAGAGAGCTTCTGCAATGAGCATTCACTATTATGTAATTTTTTTTCATCTCTACATTGAGTATTTTATATTTTCCAGTTCTCAGATGACCTGTCAACTATACCTTTGGTGCTTTAAAAATTTGAGTTCTCATGCCTAAGCCCAAGACACTATTCAGATCCTTTGAATTTTGCCAGCTAATCTTCCCTCCATGTGATGACACTATGAGATGACATGGGCAAGCACTGAATAGGATGGGAAGAATGAAGGGACACTGATGAGGTCACAGATCCATGGAGATATTTTTCTTTTTCAAAAACCAAGTAATTTACTAGATTGTAATGTTCCAGGAGAAGCTAAAAAGCCTTTGCTTTTGCAACAAAAAGGCTCTAACACAAGTTTTCCAGAAAATGAAGATTCTGGGCCAGTTGTCTTCTTTGGCAATTGTGAAAATATGAAATAAATGACTCATTCTTTCATTCAACAAATATTAATGAAGAACCTCCTGAGTGTCATGTATTATTCTAGGAGCTAGGAATAGAAAAACAAAAGAAATTATTATTCTGGTAGGCATAATTCATAATAGAAGTAAATCTTTAAATAATGCTTCAAAGTTTGCAAAAAACTTTCTATTATTATTTCATTTGATTTGCACAACCACCATGTGAGGTAGGTATGAGAACTGAAGTTCAGAGGTCAGTTAAGTGACTTGCTAGGGCCACAAATTTAGTAAATTTTTGAGAAAGGATTCAAACTCAAATTTTTATGCTTGTAATCCCAGTCTTCTATATACTACTTTACAATCAATCAATCCATCAATCAATACTCATTGAGTGCTTACTATGTGCCAGGCAACATGCCAGATGCTGAGTTTTTGTTGCTGTGTTCATCCTTCATTCTTGATGAGGACTGTGACATCAAGATGATGATATAACTTGCAGTTGACTTTGATTTGAATGATTTGCAAGGTCACCAACATCACTTTCTCCTCCAGAGTCATCTGGGTCCAGTGGCCAGACATTCATCAGGATGACTGAAGATGCCCCAGGATACAATATGAAACCTTGACCCTTTCAGGCTAAGGTTGTATTACATTCTCACTTTGAGTGAGATACACCTATTCAATGAATAGATTTCTTTAAGTAGTTACTCAAGGGATGACCCCTTTAATAAAAAAATCAAACTAGAAGGGGAAGACTCTCAAGATTCCTGGGTAAAAGAGAAGCAATTACTATTTAGTTATTATATACTGAGTATACAAATATAAAGCATACAATCTTGACTTACTAGGATGTGCTATGATTTTCACATATAACTTTTCTCAAGAATAGGGTGGACAGTAAAGATTATCATTATTTTTAACAGAACCTCTGGTGTGCCAAAGTGGGCTGGGGCACTGCATTTCACAGGCAGTAAGACTCCAATATCATTAGACCCAAGTAAATGGCCCAGAACAGCATCAAGACCAGGCTCAGTCATGTGTGGAGCCTGACATCTAATGTGAGGGTTTGAGTGTTTCTTCTTTTACAAGTTTAAGGTTATTCTACTCCTATCTTGACCACCAGGGGAAAATCTCTCAAGTTAAGTTTTGTGTTTTGTCTCGGGTTTTCCACAAGGGGAAAATAGAAAAATATTGAAAATACACTATGAATCAGGTATGGGATAGGTATTTTCCAGATACTAATGTGATATTAAACACAAACCACTTATAAACACACACTTACAGAAAGATTTAAAACAGTATTCAGTAACAACTTATAGCCACTCATACTTTCTTAGGAAGTTGAAACTTAAGTTTAATCAGAACATAGTTTGTAGGACCACTAAACAGATGTTATGTTAGCTCCATACTGTTTTCTTAAAGTTTATGTCTACTAATCAGCTAGGCCAGGGTTTAGACTCCTGATGTCAGTGGAAATCTTTGATGCAGAAATTTCCCTTGCTTGCAGTCATCTGCCATCAAAGGACTTAGGACTTTAAGATCTCTGAAACTTGCAAGGTCACCCTTAAGGATGCATAAGTCCATCTCATGGTTAACATCCGGTCATTTATATTCTGGAAAGAAACACAAATTAGAAGAGACATCTAGCACTCTGAGATTCAGTCTAAAGCACATAGGGCAAAAACTTCCGATGCCATGTACCCATGGCTGCATGATGACCGTGGTGGTGAGGGTCATGGGGATGGTGATGCTTCTCAATGGAAATCATAGATTTGAATGATACTGACTGAAGATTTTAAGAAAGAAGTGGACTATGGCACAGTCAGTTCCTTTTTAAAGGTCTATGAGTTCTTCAGACTTTTCCTGCTCAGTGGCTAATAAGGACTTTATCATTCACAAAGTGCTGATCCTTTCTGCTGAGGAGACATCCCTCTTTTAAGCAAGGTGGGAAGCCTTATAATGCTCTGTGTAAGCCCCATTATAGTACAATTGATACTTTAAGGAAATAAACTTATAGCTTTCCTCAGCATGACTACTAGTTATTTAAAAAAAATCAAACTTTTCATTCTTCTTGTTGACTATATTTAGGAAACGGTAGCAACAACAGAAAAGGAACACAATACATTTGATTGCTTTACATAATTTAGAATTTCTAGCCACCAATATATACATTAATGAGGGCTGAAGACAATAGGAATGGTCCCTATATGTCCTTTTATTTTGCTTCAATCATGTTACTTATATTTCTACCTTTTGGTATGTTCCCCATTCTTTCTTATAGTTCAGAATTCACCTTTAAGGAGTGAAACCAGAAATAGTTTGTACATAAATATTACTGCTGTCCCTTATTACAGTAAACTAAAAATGGATTAAACAAGGAAAAATATGATTTGCTGCCTGCTTAGTTTTTGAAAATATTTTGAAAATTCTGGTCTCATCTCTATCAAGTTCTTTGAATTCTTTGAAGGAAAGGTAAATAGATAACGTTATTCTATATACTAATATCTTAGATATTGATCATTTTAAGTCAAGTTAATTTTCTGCAGGGACCTAGAGTCTTATTATTTGAGTTACTTGAACCATTTCACTGCATTATGAGGGACCATAAAACAACTGGATGCACTCAAATGAAGAACCAAGGGCTCCTTGTCAAAGATGTCAATGCCCAAGACAGACTGCTTTGGTTAGGGTCAGCCAAACAGCAATTATTTCCTAAAGGTATGAAAGAGGGGAATAATGCTTGGAATACACTCACTGACTTCTATTGATAACGATATAGATATCAAATAGAAATATAGATATATTAGGTTTATCCAATTGATATAAAATCTACCAAAGCCTGTCCTTCAACCTACAGAGAAGAGGTATAAAACCATTCAGACAATTTACTTGTAGGTGTTCTTGACCTAGATCCTTCTTATTTTCTTTCTAAAAAGATGTGGTTATTGAAAGAATTCTATCTATTCTGATCTTTGAGATCTTTGATCTCTTTTATTAGTCAATACTCACTCAACAAACATTTATTAAGTACCAACTATGGGCAGAGTATCTACACCAAAGATAAAAAGATATTAATGAAACAGTTTCTGCTTCAAGGAGCTGACTGTCCACTGGCGTGTAGGGCATGTACAACCATGTTAAGTACAGGGGATACACAGAAAACGCAAAAATAGTCCAAATCCTCAAGCAGCTTCCATTCTAATGGTGGAGACAACATGTACATAAATGGACATATACAAGATACATTAGAGACTAGATAGAAGATGAATGGTAACCTAAGAGGGAAGGGAAGCTGGGATGGGTGAGTGGGGACAGAAACCAAGAAAGGTCTCCTGCAGTGATTTTTGAAGAAAGTTAAGACTGTAAGAGATAGAAGTGAGGAGAAAAGAGTATGCAGGCATGTGGGATATCCCATGCAAAAGTATGGAAGGGAGAAATGTATTTTAAAAAAACTCCTAGAAAGACAGGAGGGAGCCAGGTTATGGAAAGCTTTAAGTAGAAAACAGAGGAGTGTATATTTAAATCTATGTGTAATAGGGAGTCCCAAAATTTATGGAGTTAGGGGGTAACATGGTACTTTCCTACCCTCATTATAATCTAATTACACATTTAATGTTGTCTGTGTAAAAGTAACTTCATCAAAATATTTGTGTTTCAAAAAATGCATTCCAGTGAATTGGTCTTTTGAACTAAAATATAGTGGCATATTATTTTTCTGTCATTCCTTTTCTGTGACAATTTTAGAGTGCTGAATTAATCTTTTAATAGAACACTGACAAAGTTTTACAATGGATTAATACAAGGAAAAGTGAGAAATTAACATGATTTTCTAACTTTCAACCACCCAAGTTATAAAAGCATCAATTTTACATGACTCAGTTTCCATACCAATGAAAGAAATGTTAAGAATATTATAAATTTTTGGCAAACAAAGTAATATATAATGCCGCAGTAGGATAGCATTATAAAGTTATAAGGAGCTTAAAAGTAACTCAAAGCTGTAATTTAAAATTGGAATATAATGTTGTGCTGTTCCTTGTGATTTTAATGGAACTTTACCTGATCATCATTGACCTTGGGTGTTCGGAAAGATCGAAGGATGTTCGTATCTTTTTATTTTATACCTTCTTTGACTAGATCTTATATTCACTTATTTCTCTATACGTGGTATCTCTCAGTGAAATAGAAACTCCTTTGGGTAAACATATTTTAATATCTGTCTTTTTATTTCTAGTACCTATTATAGTTCTTTGCACATGCTGTAACACTTTGGTGGTTCAGTGATTTCACTGATGAAGGCGCTTCTTCCGTGGTCCGTTTATGACTCATCCTTGCCTTCCTTTTCTGTGTGTATTTTATCCAGGTCATCCCTTAAACCTTCCCCAGAGAGGTCTATTCTGTGTTCTGAAGCCCTTGCCCTAGGCTTCTTGATGCTATATTGTTACTGAAATTGTCCATTTATTAACCCTTGTTCTCTCTACATTACTCACCTCCTTCCATTTTTAGTCCTATACCTCCTAGATTATATGTTTTATGCTTCTTTTGGTTCACTTTTCTCCAGTGATAACATACTGTAGGTTTTCCACATCCACCACATATCTCTCCATTCATTTAATTCTCTTGAGAATGTTGTGTTCCACCGTTAGCCATCAAATAGTATCACATAAGAATATTGATATTCAAAAGAAAGGTCTCTTGGGGAATTAAAACTCACTATGTTCAAAATCATATTTATTAACTTTTCCCCTGAACATACTCTTCATCCCTCCTTCCTTAGAGGGCATCACATCACGGTCCTTCCAATTCCCCAGGCAAGCAGACTCAGAGTAATCTTCAACGTCTTACTCTCCCTCATCCCACACTGATATTCATTTGCCAAAATCTTGTTAATTCTAACCTCACACAATCTAAATCCTTTTCTCCCTATTCACACAGCCATCAGCCCTCATTACCTCTCTCGGATTATTGTCAGTCTCCTAATTGATATTCTTTCCTGGTGTCTCCACACACACACACACACACACACACACACACACACACACACACACTCCTCCGTCAAAACCCTCCACAACCTGGTTCCAATTTATATTTTCAGGCCTTTTATTATTTTCTTTTATAGACATTTTGTTTTATAAAAATTGATTTATTTAGGGTTAGGATCATCTCCCATCCCCATGCTTTTGTGTAAGCTATTCCCCCATATTAGTGGTCACCCCCTCACTAATTTATATATTTTATGTAAATATTTATTTTGTACAAAGCCCATTTTTGTATATACTTACATATATACATATCTTGCCTCTAAGGAATATAAGCTTCTCAAGGTCAGAAATGGTTCTATTTTTCTCTTTGTATCTTTAATGCCTACATAGTGCCTAATCAAATTAGGAGCTTAAAAAATTTATCAAGAGGCTGTAATAATCTTGTCTCCTTGCAATGTTCATTATGAGCTCTGAACAGAAAATGAACAAATGTTTCATGAAGTCGTGTTTTTATCAACTTTAGATGAATGAGTAAAAAATAAAAATCTATTAACTTCTTTTGGTTTTGCAAGCAGAATCTATGTATAACCTGTCCATTTATATGCAAATGTCTTTGTATTTTAGGTGTTTTTAAAGAGAGAATTAGCAAGTTTGATAAGAACCAGTTCTCCTAGTAGTATATTAATTTATGGGTCATCACACAAATATCTCATATTTAGAATACCAATAATTAATTTAATATTTTTCACCTTCTGGTTCGTTTATTAATATTCTACCACCATAACTGCAGATATAGAAGGTGAAGACGCAATGCTGAAGATCATTTTGTGTTTTTATTTGCTTCATGGGTGGGCCATGGATCCATGGTCAAAGGATTCATCACTTTATGGCAAGACTGCAGTGATAATCTTGCTTTCGTTGAACAAGGCTGATTCTCAGAAAACAGGCACAGTTTGCCACTGGAACCTCACACAAAATCTGTCTAGGATTCTGGAAGCTGCCAGAGCTTATACTCTTCCGGTATAACTTTTAAGAACTGTGGATTACCTTCATATCAAGGTGAATCTTTCAAGGAAGACATTCTGGGTAAGACTGACTCATAGAAAGCACTACATTGTTTTATTAAATTGAATTAGTGTCAATAAACTTGCATGAATCCCCCCAACCCAATGCTAAACAATATATTGAGGACAAAGGACCTCAATTTATCATTATTTTCCTTGTTGCTATTGTTTTGTGTGACAATCAGGGTTAAGTGACTTGCCCAGAGTCACACAGTTATTAAGTGTTAAGTGTCTGAGGTCAGATTTGAATTAAGGTACTTGTGATGCTAGGGCCGGTGCTCTATTAACTGTATCAGGTAGCTGCCCCAATTTATTGTTATTTTCAAATTTATAATGGGTTCATCTTTTTCAAAGACACTAGTCAATCATATCTAATTCATTTTCAAGAGCTTTCATTTAATCTTATGGCATGAAGCAACTGTAAGTTTTTGAAAGTTATCTGTACAGGGTTTTATCAAATTGGTAAAGTTATACATAGAAGTCCAGCAACAGACTGGTCCAAGGAGTCTGAAACCAGCATCAGTAAATGCTCACATTGATGAAGACATTCAAAGTTTAAATTAGATCTGAAATCTAACTTGAAATCCAAGGCTAAAGAAGCACGTAACTTGATTCAACTCAATTCCATAAACATTAAGATTCTACTACATGTAGACAAAGGTAGCCAGGTGGCATATTGGATTCCAGGTCTGGAATCAGAGTGACTTATCTTCCTGTATTTAAGTCTGGCCTCAGATACTTACTAGCCATGTGACCTTAGATAAGTTACTGGCCCTGTGACTTGTCTCAGTTTCCTCATCTGTAGTTTGACCTGGACAAGGAAATGGCAAACCACCCCTGTATCTTTGCCAATAAAACCCTAAGTAGGGTCACCGAGTTGGACCTGACTGAAAAATGACTCAACAGTACCAACATATAGCACACATTTAATCATATCCTACTCCATTGCTTCCTCAAGGTGTTGAAGTGACTAAGGGCTCTTTAAAATTATGGTAATGGATAAAAGGATCTTGTAGGCATGGTACAATTGATTGTTATGTTTGTCCTTCATTGCTGAAGAAGACGATGCCATCAGAGAAATGATGACATGACTTGCATTTGACTTTGTTTTGAGTGAGAGAAGGCTATGCAGGTCACCAGCCTCACTTCTCCTCCAGAGCCATCTGAATCCAGTGACCAGATATTCATCAGGATGACTGGAAATGACCTAGGAAGCACTGGGAGTCCTTGGTTCCTTTAGGCCAAGGTCTATTCAGGAACTCTCTTAGTGTGAGGTAACACCCATTCATTAAATAGACCTGTTTAAGAAGTAGACAAGGCATGGCCCCTTTAATAAGGCAAAGAAAAAGAAAGACATCAGACTGGGTACAATCTATAAAGGCTTTGGGAATGGGTTATTGAAAAATATATTCTTATCCCCAGAGGATTAACTTTGTTTATAGAAGTTTAATGTCAGTTGATTTTTTGGGGGAGTGCGGTAAGGGAGGACAAGGTAGCTTCTCATCTACTAAATCATCTACTAAGACATGAATGAGTTATAATCCACATTAATGAAAGGAGTATGAGCATGATGAAATAATACATTAAAAACAAGTTAACTTTGAAGTCCACATAGTATATGACACTGGGTAGGGTAAATAAGAGAAATTTTAAAATATATGGTCTTGTCCTCATGGAACTTATAGTCTAGGTTTTCTCATAAGACACAGTCACTGCCCTCAGGGAACTTACATTTACTGAGTAAAAATAAAATAATCAGAGATAGGTAAATAGAAAACATGAACAAAACTATCACAAAGAATTAGAGTTATCAGGAAAGGCCCCCTACAGAAAGGAAATACCAAGCTGAGCCTAGAAAGGAGCTAGGGATCTCAAAAGGTGAAGTTAAGAAGAGACAGATATAGAGGACTTGCTCCAGGCAGGGATATAGAGGGAGAGAGAATGTTGTGTATTGGGGACAGTGAATAATGTAGTTCAGCTGAAATATGGAATGTATAACAAAGTGATAATCAACTTAGAGAAAGAGACTGGAGGAAAATTTTGAAGTCCTTAAAATACTGAACAGAGAAGTTTGTCTATTATCATATTGGTGAAAAAAGAGAGCCATTGAATTTTCTTGGGCTAATTTGTCACTTTGGTGGAGGATTCACTGTAGAAAGGAAAGACTTAGTACACATTGGCCAATAATGAAGAGAAGTGATGAAGGACCAGATTAAGGTGGTTGTTGTGTTAAGAGAAAGAAGTGGATAGATGCAAGAAATGCTGTGGAAGTTGAATTAATAAGATTTGCAGTTGATTAAACCTTGGGGGTGAGTGAGAGTTAAGAGTCAAGCATACCTCCTAAATGCAAAATCTGGGTGGTTAGGGAAAAAATAGTAATGTCTCCAGCAGAAACAGATAGATTGGAAGGAGGTGTGAGTCTAGGGATAAAAGCTACAAGAATCATTTTGGACATTTTGAATCATTTTGAATCTGAGATTCCTACTGGGACATGTAGGTAAAGATACCTAGCAGTTAGAGATGTGGGACTATGGCTTAGAAGAGTGGCTGCATATAGAGATTTGGAAGGCATCTGCATAGAGCTGATAGGCAAACCCATCAGAAACGAGATCCCTAAAGGAAAGAATGGAAAGAGAATAAAAGAGGGTCCAGAACAGAGCCCTGGAGAATTGTTACACACATAGAGAGAGACCTAGATGGCAAATCCATGAGAGAGACAGAAAAGGATATCCAGCAGGGTACAAATGGAGAAATCTTGCTTGCCTATCTTGTTCACCCATTTTCATTTATATCCTATTTTCTCTTTGAAAAAGAATGATTTCACTTTTATTCATGAAGACAGAACGGATATTTATAACATTTATGACATTTCTGATCAAAACAAGACCTGATTTATTTAAATTTAGTGGAGTAACTTTTTTTTCCTTGAAGCAGTTCTCAAGTATAGTGTTCTATTTCAGTACTAATATTCCTTCCAGGTTATCATGGCCTGATTCAAAGCAGTACTTTAGCTGTCTAAGGAAGCAGATGGGTGTGCTGAATATTCCCTATGTCAGGATTCAGAGAGAATGTCTGGAATACTTTAGTCTAATTTCTGTTGGGGAAAAGGTTTGTGAAACTCTTCTGTCTGATTTTTCTAGCTGAGCACATTCAGTGATTATGAAAAATAAGACATCAAAACAAGATAAGACCTGTGGATTTTACAAATGAAAGCTGTGTATGGAAAATATAGGTTCTTTTACTCTGTTCCCTTTAATTTTGCATTTGAACTTGCATATTCTACCTTTAGGGATCAATTTCATTTATTGCAAGCAGAATGATATGCACTTTCATCAGTGTTAACTGTGATGGCATCAATATGCATGGGGAAACCATGGCCAAGTCATGAGATACAAGATTGCAAAATAAAAGCTTCATTAGCTTTAGAGTTTGTCTCTTCACATTGTGTTATGACTTGAATAAATACCTTGCCAGATTATGAAAACTTTGACCACCTATCAGTAAACATTCATTGGTGAGAAATTAAGACTTTAGGGAAGGGATGGGAAACCTATTAGATCTAAAGGCCTTCAAGTGTGGACCTTTCACTGAATTCAAACTTCACAGAACATATCCCCTTAATAAAAAAATTGGTTCTGTAAAACTTGGACTCAGTCAAAAGATTGCACCCAAGGACCTAGAAGGCCATATGTGGCTTTAACGTTGTAAGTTCTCCACCACTGCTCTAGGAAATAGCGTGGCATAAATAACAGATGTTTCTCTGGATTTTTTTATTTGGCCCTCTAAATCATTTGATAGTAGCTGAAAACTAATTGTTCAACATGATGATAGCAGTGTCCAAAATTGTGAAATTTTTTAAATGCAAAAATGTTAACTTCCTATCTCTTGTGTATATGGTAGAGTGTGAAGCTCTAAGTAAATATCTATTAGAAGAACCTTTGAGAATTAGAACTTTCATGCAACAAACTGAGACTCAGAGAAGTTAAGCAATTTCCCCAAGGTCATAGAGCTGGTTAAAGGCAAAATCAGAACAAGAGTCAATCTCTTCCATTTCAATCCAAGAAATTGGCAGAAAGGTGGATCAAGCCCAATTTGCCAACTAAATTAATCATAACATTTTACTAACTAGCTAAAACTAGAAATAAGTGAACAAAATTCATTAAGGCTGCTCATTTCATTTTCAGCATCGTCGCCTACATTTTTTCCCCTTTGACGCTATAGGATTTTGCTTGGCAGGCAGTGTGGTATAGTAAAAAAGAAGAGGGAAGGATTTGGGATCAGCTTGAGTTTTGATGCTGTAGGACCTTGGGCAAGTCATTTCACCTATGGCAACCTCAGTTCCTTCATTATATTGAGGAGTACTAAATAAACTCCAATGCTTATTCCAGTGATATATCTTTGATCTGATATTCTTCTTTTGTTTGAAATTGTCTAATTGGGTTTTCTTTTATGTTATCTAGCCAAGCTCCTCCATGAGTGCCATTTGTTACTTGAAATTTCCAAAGGACATTTCTTTGGGAATTTATTTACTATTTTGTTTTTCCCTAGTCACATGTAAAAAACAATTTTAACATTCATTTTAAAAACGTTGAGTTCCAAATTCTCTCCCTTCCTCCTTTCTCTGCATTAGGAAGGTAAGCAATTTAATATAGGTTATATATGTGTGGTCAGGCAAAACATTTCCATATTATTCAAGTTGTAAAAGAAAACATAGACACTTTCTCAAGAAAAATGAAGTTAAAAAAAGCCTGTTTCAATCAGTATTTAGACATCATCAGTTCTTTCTCTGGTGATAGATAGCATTTTTCATCATATGCTCTTCAGAGTTTTCTTGGATCAGTGTATTGCTGAGAACAGCTAAGTCATTCACAGCTGATGATCTTACAATATTGCTGTTACTTCATACACATCACATTTCACTTTGCATCAGCTCATGAAAGTCTTTCCACGTTTTTCTGAGAGCATCCTGCTCATCATTTCTTCCATTATAATCAGCTACCACAATTTTGTTCAGTTATTCCTCAGTTGATGGGCATCCCCACAATTTCCAATTATTTGCCACCAGAAATGAACTACTATAAATATTTTTGCACATGTAAGTCTTTTTCCTTTTTAAAAAAAATCTCTTTTGGAATTCAGACATATTAGTGGTATTGCTAAGTCATATGCTCTTTGGACATAGTTGCAAATTGCTCTACAGAGTGGTTGAATCAGTTCACAACTCCACCAACAGTGCATTAATATCCCATTTTCCCCACATCCTCTCCAACATTCATCATTTTCCTTTTCTGTCCTAGTAGCTAATCTAATGGGTATGAATTAGTATCTCAGATTTGTTTTAATTTGCATTTTTCCAGTCAGTAGTGAGTTAGAACATTTTCATATGGCTTTAAGTAGCTTTAATTACTTCATCTGAAAACTGTTCATATCTTTTGATCATTTATTATTTAGGGAATGGTACTTATTTTTATAAATTTGACTCAGTTCTCTATGTGTTTGAGAAATAAAGCCTTAATCAGAGAAACTTGCTTGAATTTTTTTCACAGTTGCTAGTGCTAACTGTATTTCCCTCCATCTTATCCTCCCCTATTTATTCTACTCTCTCTGTCTCTCTCTCTCTCCCTCCCTCCCCCCTCTCTCCTTTCATCCTGTTTCTCCTCCTCAAAAGTGTTTTGCTCAAAGAGAATTCTGGGAAGATGGTAGAGTAGGTTAGAAAATTCCAAACTCCCAAGATTTCCCCCTACAAAAGAGATAAAATAGCACCTTAGGGTGAACAAAGTGCCAGTAAAATAAATAAAAATAGGGACACAACAGTGGTCTTCCTGGAACCATTTGAGAAGATAAGAAGAAAAATCCCAGGACCAAGTTTGGTCCCTGTGAAGAATAAACATCTCAAGGCTAGTGTCTGCTTTAACAACAAGCCATAAACCCCTTAAATAACTAGCAGCAAGCCCTAGGGTTCGTTTGTTGGAGGGCTACCTAAGGCTCAGCCACATGGGTTAGTGAGGGCAGTTGGGAGCCTGAGCCCAGGAAGATCAATGGAAACTCTGCTGACAAGGAACACAAGATTCAGCTGTGCTGCAAAGAAGGAGGGGGGGGTGAGAAGGAATCGGCACATGTTCAGTAAGTACAGGAGTGAGGCAGAAAACTCTTCATGGTGGGTGCTTGCATGAGGTCAGAGGTTTGGCTTTAGTTGTAGGCTAGAGGAGAGAATTGAAGATTTGGGGCAAGAGGCACCATCTCCCACACTTCAGGGCTAGAGGTGATTACAAAAATTAAGTTACTACCACAAAAATATAGCACAAAGAAGAAAGCATCTAACCATATAAAGCTATTATGTGAATAGAGAAGACCAGGGTTCCTCTTCCGAGGAGGAAATTGAATTAAAGAAACCCCCAAAGATTAAGGTCAAATGATCACCTGCCCAAAAAGAATTCATGGAAATTAAAAAAAAAAAGACTTTAAAAATAAAATGAGAGGGAGAAAAAAACTAAAATAAAAGATTAATCCAAGAAAAAACAAGAAGATTATGAAAGAAAAGTCAACCATTTAGAAAAGGAGATACAGAATCTTTTTTAAAAATTAATTAATTTATTTTAAGTTTTCAACATTCAGTTCCACAAAATTTTGAGTTCCAAACTTTCTCCCCATCTCTTTCTTCCCCCCACCTCACAACACTTTGCACTCTGATTTCCCCTTCCACCAATTGGCCCTCCCTTCTAAAACCCCTCCCTTCCCTCATCCACATCTTCTCTCTTGTCCTGTGGGGCAACATAAATTTCTATACTTCATTACCTATATTTCTTACTTCCCAGCTATACGTGAAAACAATTCTCAACATTTGTTTCTAAAACTCTGAGTTCCAACTAATCTTCCTTCCTCCCTCCCTACCCATCCCCACTGAGAAGGCAACCAGTTCAATACAGGCTATATATGTGTAGTTTTGCAAATGATTTCCATAATAATCATGTTGTGTAAGACTAACTATATTTCCTGCCATCCCATCCTGCCCCCCTATTTCTTCTATTCTCTCTTTTGACCTTGTCCCTCCCCAAGAGGGTTTACTTCTAATTGCTCCCTCCTCCCATTTACCCTCCTTTCCATCATCCCACCCCACCTTGCTTATCCCCTTCCCCTCTACTTTTCAGGAGTGTAGGATAGATTTTCATATGAAATTAAGTGTGCATGTTATTCCTTCCTTGAGCCAAACGTGATGAGAGTAAGATTCACTTTATCTCTTACACCTCCCTCCTTTCCCCCTCCATTGAAAAAGCTTTCTCTTGCCTCTTTTATGAGAGGCCCCCATTCTGTCTCTTCCTTTCTCCTCCCAATATATTCCTCTCTCACCCTTTAATTTTATTTTTTTAGATATGCTAATTGAGTTAGCCTATTTTTAAAGGTATTCTTTTCTTCAACATTTTCGAGTCTCTTTTAGAAAACTGTTAACTCACTTTTCATGATTTTCTTCCATTGCTCTCATTTCTCTTCCCAGTTTATCCTCCACCTCTCTTGATTTTCAAAATCTTTTTTGAGCTCTTCCATGGCCAGAGACCATTGCATATTTGTTTTGGAGGCATCTTATGGGAAGCATTTTTCTTCCTTATCCAGAAGGATGGGAGAAAAAGTAAGTTCGCCAACAAAGTAACCTTTTAAGTCTTATTTTTTCCCCTTTTTTGGCCATTTTCCCAGCCAGTTACTTGACTTTTAAGTCCTTTGTCAAGAGGAGGGTGTACTCTGGGGACCTGTAAGTTCTCAGTTCCTCCAAGGAGGCACAATCAAGGGAGAGGAGTTTGCTTCTTGGCCAGGAAGCTGAAATTCAGATTAGCTGCTCAGTTCCCCCAGGGGCTTTAGGTGAGGGCTGGGCCATCACTCTGGGCTGAGGTTCAGAGCAGAAGCTCAATTCCCCCAGGCTCTTTAGGCTGAGAGCTCCACAAAGGGATGTTGCTGATGCCACCACCACTGCCACTTCTGCTGCTGCCCACCACAACTGCCACCACCTGGGACCCTGCTCTCCTCCTGCCCTTAGAAAAAGCCATCTCACTGACCTCCAAAGTTCTATTTGGGTTGAGGGATCCAGAAACCTTGGCTGCTGCTGCTCGGTACCCAGACCCCGAGGCCTGCTGCAGTCCCAGTCTCCCAGGTGCTGCATGTCCAAGGCTGGGTTGTGCTCTGCCCCGTATCTGGTGCAACTGACCTTTTCTGTCAGCCTTCCAGGCCACCCTGGGCTGGAAATCACTTTCACTCTGTTATACTGTGGCTTTTGCTGCTATGGAATTTGCCAAGAGTCATTTTTTACAGGTATTTTATGGGCTGTGAAGGAAGAACTAGTATATGCATCTTTCTACTCTACCATCTTGACTTGGTGCCCCCATCATTTGTTTTACCAATTAGACATTTCATATTATCTTTCATTTTTTCATTCTTTTGGTTTTGTTTTGTAATTTCTTGGTTTCTCATAGAGTCATTGGCTTCCATCTGTTCCATTCTGATTTTTAAAGAACTATTTTCTTCAGTGAGTTTTTGAATCTCCTTTTCTATTTGGCTAATTCTGGTTTTTAAAGCATTCTTCTCATTGGCTTTTTGGACCTCTTTTGCCAATTGAGTTAGCCTATTTTTAAAGGCATTACTTTCTCCAGCATTTCTTTGGGTCTTCTTTAGCAAGGTGTTGACTTGATTTTCATGATTTTCTTGCATCACTCTCATTTCTCTTCCCAATTTTTCCTCCACCTCTTTTACTTGATTTTCAAAATAGTTTTTGAGCTCTTCCATGGCCTGGGACCATTGCATATTTATTTAGGAGGTTTTGAATGCAGGAGCCTTGACTTTTATGTCTTCCCTTGATGGTAAACATCATTCTTCTTCATCTGAAAGGATGGGAAAGAATACCTGTTCACCAAGAAAGTAATCTTCTATGGTCTTATTTTTTTTTCCCTTTTTTGGGCATTTTCTCAACCAGTTACTTGACTTTTAGGTGAAGAGTAGGGTATACTCTGGGGACCTGTAAGTTCTCAGTTCTTCCAACATGGCACAATCCAGGGAGAGAAGTTGGCTCTTTAGCCTGGTTCTTGGCTAATATTCAGATCAGTCACTCAATTCCCCCAGGGGCTTTAAGCTGAGTACTTCAACAGTGGACCCTGGCTGCTGCCTGCTGCTACTGTAGGGGCCAATGCCTGGAGCCAGGGCTAGGGAAGGACTCTGCTTCTTTTACGTGGATGTGAAAAAGTCCTCTCACTGACCTTTGAAGCTGCCTTTGGTACTTGTGGGTTGAGGGATCTGTGAACGAGCACTGCTACTGGGGATTCCGCTCCTGAAGCCCACTCCAGTCCTACTCCTCCTGATGCTATATGGCTAAGGCTGGGCTGCACTCCACTCCCTGTCCAGTGAGACAGACCTTTCCTGTCAGCCTTCCAGGTCACCCTGGGCTGGAAATACCCTCCACTCTGTCATTCTTTGGCTTCTGCTGCTCTAGAATTTGCTGAGAGTTTTTTTTATAGGTATTTTATGGGCTGTGGGGGAAGAACTAGAATATGTGTGTCTTTCTACTCTGCCATCTTGACTCCACTCCTGAGATGCAGAAACTTGAACATTAGAATTGCGCAAGGCAAAACCAGTGAAATTATAAGAGATTAAGAAAAAATTAAACAAAATATGACACTGTGACACAATGACATTTGAAAGATCACAGAGATTGGGTAAGATAATAGTACTAGAGACTAGTATATGTAATGTTAACTCTTTAAAAAATAGAAAAAAAGAATACATGTGATTTATAAACAAGTAAAGTTTACTTTGGCTCTTGGGAAATTTTCATAATAAACCATTAAAAATATAGTTAATGAAGGACAACCAGGATGGTGCCTTTAGTTCATATCTTATGATGTATATAAGCTGGGGAAGAGTGCTCTCTGTCACGGTAGATGGGGTGGGTTTGTCCAGGGAGACCCGTATACAATAATTATTTTCAAATATTTGAAGGGCTATCCCATGGAAAAGGGGTTTGATGTATGTACTATTTTGCCCAAGATAGGAGAACCAAAAGTAATACTTGAAAGAAGTTGATGATTTAGTTTTCTTGTCAAGGAAAAAAAATTTCTTACAATTAGACCTATCCAAGAGTGGAATGGATTGCTTTAGTACATTTCCCTCACTGGAGATCTTTAAACAGAGGATGGATAAATGACCACTTATCAAGGGTGTTATAATAGAGACCTGAGTTGAAATCTGTGCATTACTTATTCATTTGCATTTTTTCTTATTTATGTAATATGCTCTTTTTGGGGAGGGGCAGCTATTTTCATTTGTAGTCTCATTTGTAGTACATGGAATGGTTAACCACCTTGCCAGCTATTTGACTTGTTATTATATTTATTTTTAATATCTCATTTCTGGTATAATTTGGGGAAGTGTTAGGATTTTTTATTACTCATTAACATAGTACCAATCTCTCATTAATTTACCAAAGTAGCTTAGAACAATTTCCTCCATACCAGTTTATTAAATACTCTTTATTAAGCTGGAAATACTTCTTTTCCCATAAGCAGTAACTTATATTACTCTACATATGAAAATCCTTAGCTTTCTGGTGTTGAATAAATATTAAAGTTACTGAATGCACAATTAATGATGTGATCCATAGTAACATGAAAACACAAATTTGTTGTGAGGAAAATATAGAACCAGAGTTACTAAAAGCTATTTACTGTTAGTAATTTCTGTAGGTGACTTCTGAAAACATTATCCTACCATTTCCTTCATTCAAGATACCAAAGAAAATCTCTTCTAAAGAATGCTCTTCTTCTTTTTAAGAGGATAAAGGCTAAAATAATTACCTTAGCCATGAAGTTTCTACTTTTTCTATTTCTAGATCTTCTCCAGGATCTTTCAATTCATTTCTAGTTTTCTTCTCAATCTTTCATAAACTCTCATGACACAACCTTTTTACAGAATGATAGTTTAAACTGCTACTCTTCAACCTTCCTTTTCTCTTAAAGTGATAAGTAATAATAACTAAAGCCTATGCAGAAAAGGTCTTTGATACAGTTGTTAGTGCCATTTACAATAAACTTAATCATCAGCAAAGCTGATCACCTTATTTTGAAAAAGAAAAGCAAAAATTGATTGTATATAAAATCATGAACACTTATGCACATTTAAAAAAGTGTCTATTAATTTTAATATGGCAGTAACAAAATTGTCCTGCTTTGTGCTCTTCTGAACGTATTTTTTATTTTCTTCTGTGATTTATATTGTAATGTTTCTGTGATTTATAAATATTGTAATGTTTCAATGATGCTCCCTTCTTCATTCACTAGTTCCCTTCTTTTATTGATTTTTCTCTTTCATCTTTCTTCCTTCATTGTTTGCCTTATCTTTACCATAACCTATTAACTCAGCTCTATCTGCATCCAAAATGGAAGCCTTCCTCTGTAACAAATAAATATAGTAAAGCAAATACAAATCAATACTTTGGTCTGTTTCATCCATCTTTAAAATTTTAAACAAGTTTTATTTTTTAAAATATGGTCTCTAGAAGTTTTTCCTTATATAACCTTCTCAAGGTTGATTTCCTTTGTAGCTCTGCCATCTAGTGAGGTGCCCCAAATTTCCAAGGCCAATTCAATCTCTTATCTAGATATTAACTATGCAAGATTAATCACTTTTAAAACTACAAATGAAATAAGCGCCATAACATTTACTATAATGTACTGTATTCAGCCATTTACCCTTTTCCCATCAATCTTGGTAATGCTTCCTGAAAGCAGTTGCAACCTGGCTAATAAGTGAAGATGCTGAAAATTTCAAGCAATCCATGTTAATCGTTTAACTTTTAGTTTATTATTAGAGTGGCCAAAGAATTAGTTAGGAGAAAAAAATTCTTCTGCTGCATTAAAGAAGCTGGAGAATGAATCACGCTTTTCTGGTCATCTACAGTTAAATTTACAGGGTACATGAACTGCAGATGATTCAGGGTAGGTTAGTAATCAGTACCAAGGAGAACTGCTTTTGATATCATCTTGGCTGAAATCAACAGGAGAGAATAGTAAAGACAGAGTAAAAAAGTTGACCATTTTTAAATTCGGTTTCCCTGGTTAAACTTGTTAATGATCTGTTACTGATGACATCCAGCATACTATTATTGTCTACTTTAAAGTCTCAAACATCAGTGAAAGACCTTAAAAGGGTGCTAATTAAGCCAGCAGTTCTATTTACTCATATACATAAACCTTTTTCCCCCCTCCCTCTCTCTTTCCTATATTCTCTTTAATAAAGAAGTGATTTTCCTTGGGGGGAAAATTTTCAACTCAGAAGAGAAAATTTAAAATTCAGGGCCCTAGGAAAAATTTGATAAAGTACCCTGCCTCCAGTCTACCTCATAAATTATGTTCTTTTTTTTTTAAATAAATTTATTTAACTTTTTACATTCATTTTCACAAGATTTTGGGTTCCAAAATTTTCTCCCCATTTGT
>CM053772.1:184077568-184121754 GCA_028658325.1 Potorous gilbertii | reverse complement strand
AATGGTGGCTTATCTGCTGGTTCTCAGGTGGGGGCAGGGCCGCCTCTCAGGCTCAGTTCCCTCAGGGGGTTTATACAGAGATCCTTTGTAGTGGAACTGGGGTGGAGCTCCAGGCTGCTCTGGGAGTCTCTGGCTGAGCTGCCTCAGCCTCTGCCGCAGCGGCCACTTCCCAGGGGGTCCGAGTCCCAGAGATCCCCCGCTCCCCTCTCAGCCTGTCTTTCTCACTGACCTGTGCGTCTGTTGGTGGAGGGACCTTCTCGGCCGCCGGAGATTCAAGTCCCTGACACCTGCTTGGGTCTGCTGGCTCCTCTCAGTGCCTCGTGGCCGGGGCGGGGGAGGGGAGCGCTCGGCCCGGGCAGGACTCCACTCCCGTCCGGGGTACCTTTGTGGTCAGTTTTTCAGGGCCCTCTGCAGCAGAAATCTCCTTCACTGTGTTGCTGTGCAGCTTCCACTGTTCCAGAATTTGTCAGGAGTTCTTTTTACAGGAAATCTATGGGCTGTGGGTTCGGACCTAGCGTAGGTGAGTCTTTCTACTCTGCCATCTTGGCTCCGCCCCCCATAAATTATGTTCTTAACCTGCATTTTAAAGGCCTGGGGTAGTAGCCACACCTCAGCTTATAAGAACATTACTTGTTTTCCATATCCCATCTTTCACCTGAAAAGCAAAGTTTTGCTGTCAGCATCATTAACATTGTTGCTGTTCAGTCATTTTTAGTCATGTCCAACTCTTTGTGACCCCATTTTTCTTGGCAAAGATACTAGAGCGGTTTGCCATTTCGTTCCCCAGCTCATTTTTAAAATTGAGGAAACTGAGGCAAACAGGGTTGAGTGCCCTGATAAGGTTACAGAGCTAATAAATGTCTAAGGTCAAATTTGAATTCAGGAAGATGAGTCTTCTTGAGTCTAGGCCTAGCACTCTATCCACCGTGTCACCTAGCTGCCCTACTAGCATCACCATATTCCTTTCCAAATCAATTCACAGAAGATTCCATTCTGTAGCCCATTCCTACATGTGACTTTCAGTGAAATCAAAGAGCATAATGTATTGCAAAGGGTACCCACAGCAGAAGAGAACCAATGACTTCAGGAGGTTGATGTCTTGACTTGCAAGTGAATTGGATTCAAGTGAGGCAGAGTTGTGTAGAGTCATCTGCCTCACTCTCCAGAGTCACTGGAGTCCAGTGATAAGATAAAGATCAAGAAAACTAGTGATGGCCCCAGTGCAGCGGGAGATTCTGGTCTTTTTAAGCTAAGGTCTTTCCTAGGTCTTTGAGGAAAAGCCCAATCTGTAATTAAAGGCTAGGTAAGAATTGAAACAAAAGATGACCTATTTTGCCTTCACAAAAGAATCAGTCTGGGAGGAAACAACAACCCACAGAAGAGAATCTATACTTCAGAAACCACAGATTAAAGCTTGGAGGAAAAGGGGTGAGAAATTCTATGAGCTTGTCCCTTGAAAATTATACTTAAGAAAATAAGGGGAGAAGAAAATTAATTTCTATGGGAAGAAAGACTTCTGTTTGTTTCATGCATGAAAACTCATAGCAGTAAAAACTTGATATTTTACGTGCAGCATTAAGTAAGAACATATTTGATGACTGGTCCACCCCAGTAGTTCAGTAGTGAGCAAAGAGCCTTTCAAATAATTTCCATTTTTTATAGTAGCTTTTACATTTCTTGGTAACAGTGATCTATACATCTTGGTGGTAGCAAATTTACCTTCTGTTGAAGATAGAAAAGACAAAGCATATGAGAAGTCTAAATGAATATATATTTGGCTGGTTTGACGATTTTCCCAAATAAGCAGTTGGATCTCTGGTGAATAGGGCTGAGGTTAAGAACTCGTGTGTTCGATTTCTGGCTGAGACACTCATCCCACCATGGAGATCCAACTTTTATAATTGGTAAACTGTCAGTAAAAGTTATGTCACCCAACTCAGAGAACTGGGAGAAATAAAATGAAATGTTATCAGGCATTCCAGAGGTAAATTGATAACTTAGATATTTACATATTCTCATATGTCACCAGAGATTTTGTCTCAATGATTTCTCTGGGAATTGCTTTTGCATTTGACTTCAAGGGGAATCTAGTACTTTATGGCATAAATGGGACCTCAAACAGAAATGATACTGCCTACTTTATTGGGTGAGGGGAGAGTTAAAATCAAAACATCTAAAAGCAATTTCCTGCTAAAATTGGGTTAGAGGAAAGGCTTACTTCATGGAGTAATGCTTAATTTCTAGGTGTCTTTGCAAACAATGGTTTTTCAGCATTTTCTTGCTGATTGCCATCTCTTTAAACAGAAGCATTATTTGGTTAACCTGAAGCTCAGACTCCAGATGCTATTTTTTTAAGTAGACAAGAAGCCTGCTATTTGAGCAAAACCTTTAAGCTCCAATCTTTTTGACGATGTGAGGTAAGCCAGAGTTTACTTTCAAGGCCAAATCCATTCTCTCAGAGACCAGGGATAGCATTCTCAATCTGGGCAATTTTCTGGATGTGGTTGATATAAAATGAAGCAGAAATACGTTTTACACAGCATAGTCAATACGCCGAATAAAATCAATTTTTTACAGTGACTATTAGATAAAGATTTATTTTCAGGCCTGGGTATTGAGTCAAGATCTTTTTATAGACATTTGGGGTATTTCATTCTTAAAACATTTAGCTCCTAATGAATATAATCATTTCAAAATCAAAATAAGTACTTTGAAACACATCTGTTCCATGTATAGCTTAAATATTTTGAGAAATTAGATGCTATTGATGGAAAAAAGAGGTAAGGAGATTCCATCAACTCTGAAATCTGCAGGAAGAGGAATATAACTTCAGAGTGGAGGAATTTTTCTAAAATCTCATATAGATGGGGAGGTTTTCTTTTTTTAAATTACCCTACGTAAAACAAAACAGTATACCCTGACTTATGAAGGTTTCTTGCAGGTGTTACAGAACATGCTTTATCAAAGACTTTTTGCTGGGGATTTCTGATTATGCAGAAATAGAAATAATAAGAAATGGAGGCTTAAACAGAAAGTCTCCTAAGATCCTCTACTATTTGTCAGTGAGAATGAATCATGCTGTGTTAACAAGGGGAAGAAGGGGAGGTGGCATGTAAAAACACAAACCAAGAATTATAACCTTGTCTTCCACAGAGAAAAATAGCTAATGGGCTTCCCTTGGTGACTAGAAAAAGGAGGAATTAGTGGTAGACGGAGAATTTCTATCCCTTAAAAATGGTTCAAGAGGCTGCCTACTAAGAAAAAAAAAGGCTTTGATCAAAGCCCCTTTTCTCCCTCTCTTTACTACCATAGACAATTTTTTAATATAAACCAATTAGTGGTTATATAGTGCACAGTAGGGTAGTATAGGATAAGAAATGAATTTTTAACAAAGTTAACTTTGCTGTGAATCCTGGTAGAGATCAAAGTAAATAAATATATGCAAACATTTATACATACATACATATATATATATATATATATATATATATATATATACACATACACATATATACAGAAGGTATGAGACAGTAACCTGACAATGTATTTTCATTGTATACAACTTTAAAAATAATTTCATGTTTTCCATAAGACAGAGTACAGAATAAAATCCTATGTGTATAATGCATAGTTATGAGGGGTTTTTTTTTGCAAGCACAAAACTCTTAATAAATAATCTGTTTTACTTGGCTACTACTTCCGTAAAAAATAAATGACTAAATACAAATACTTCAAAATTAAATTTAATTAATTTCAGCCAACCTTTATTAGGTAGCCACCATGTGCTATTCCCTAAGTTGCATCAAAGTTGTAAGTTGGGGGAGTGCCTGTCCACCATAATCATTTATTTAAAGCAGATTTTTTTTTTGAAAAAAGAAAGCATTTTTGCATAATGGAACCCTTTGGCCATCTCGCTTGGAGCCTGTTGGCCATACCTTGTTATTTTTATTAACTCTGTGTCTTTATTTCATTTGGCTCCAAAAGAAAAGGGAGGACTGGAGTATGGCAGTTGCGGGGAGGCAGATTTTAGGCCCAATATTAGAAAGAATTTCCTCACAGATAGACCTTCCCAACAATGAAACAGGCTGCCCCCTTAAGGAGTTCATACTAGACACTACATTGAATTGACTTGAATGATTGCATCTTCATGTTTTTTCCTTATTCTTGTTCCCAAATGAGGCCATATGCCTACTAACCCATTGGATTATCAACCAATCTACCAAAATGATGGAGCAAAATCTTGCAGTATTTTTACTCAGCACAACAAAATGACATTGGCTTTTATTTCCCTGCTTGACAGTGAGGCTGAATTTAGCCTTGCCAGTTTGCTTTGCTTTCATTCCTTATAGAAAGAGAACCAGAATAAGTAAACAAATAAATGAGTGAGTGAATGAATGAATAAATAAATAAATAAACAGATAAGTGAAGATTTACTTAAATTGCATTCTTCCCTTTGAGGCAGTGCTCCATTTTTACTGCAGACCTGGAGAACAGGAAAGGCACATATTTAATGATCTGGAAAGCTATGTTCCTGATTATTGATCCTTTTTAGTTGTATCAGGACCCATTTTAAGGGATACTAACCCTGAAGGATAAGAATATTGGTCCTGATGTGGACAGGCTGAAAACTTCGTTCCAGATAAATGTCCAAATAAATATTTTAAGATACACTATTGTGTATCTTCCCATTTGTTTCCTTGTAGTGCAAATGGTTTTTCAATAGTTGAATTCGGTCATTGTTCATCTTAGATATTTTACCCTATGATATGCTACCTGTCTTTGATTTCAGACTCCAAGAGAGCAGACGAGAATTTGTTCTCCTTGCTTGACCAGTTCATAACATAGCATGAGGTGAAAGTAGAGATGGCATATGTATGATGATCAGTAATAACTCCATCTTTTGCTACACCAAAAGCATGAGTTAATGGCCTTTTGGGCAGTCTTTAGTCTATATTTAGCTATCTTTAGGATCCCAAATGCTAGAGTGGGTAATTCAAAACTTTAGAGTCATTGCATTCAAAAACATTTTTAAATCCCAAGGGAGTGAAAGGCTTTGTGATGCTCCCCTAACCTCCCTGAGGACATTTTATTTTATCCTTGATAAGTTCTTTGTATCAAATGGAATATTTTTTTCTCCCTAAACTAGAGGGAGAAAGAGAGAGAGAGAAAGAGACAGAGAGAGAGACAGAGAGACAGAGAAAGACAGAGTCAGAGAAAGAAAGGAGGGAGAGACAGAGAAAGAAAAGAGACAGAGATAGAGACAGAAAAGAGAGTGAGAGAGAGTCCAGCAAAATATTAGTCAGTCAACTAATAAATATTCATTAAATACCTACTATATACTAGGTACTGAAATAAGCACTGGGGACACAAAATGAGGAGACAGAGATTCCCCTATCCTCAGAGTTCATAATCTAATGGGGAAGACAACCTGCAAACATATATATACAGGGTAATTAGGAAACAGTTATGAGAGAAAAAGAACTGGAATTAAGAAGGATTGGGGAAGTCTTCCTTCAGAATATGGGGTATTAGCTGGGACTTAAAGGAAGCCAGAAAAGTCAGTAGTTGGAATGGAGCAGGGAGAGCACTTAAGGATGGACGACAGTCAGAGAAAATGCCTGGGGTGGAGAGTTGCACTACCTTGTTTGAGGAACAGCTTTGGTTGTTGTTGTTATGTTGGTCCTTTGTTTTCAAAGAAGACCACGACATCAGAGAAATGATGCCTTGATTTGCACTTGACTTTGTTTTGAGTGAGGGAGGGCTGTGCAGGTCACCAGCCTCACTCTTTCCTCCTGAGCCATCTGGGTCCAGTGACCAGATATTCATCAGCATGACTGGAGGCAGCGCAGGATGGAATGGGAGACCTTGGCCTTTTAGGCTAGGCCTTTTCAGGTACTCACTTAAAGTGAGGTAATGCCCATTCAATGAATAGGCTAATACTTGAAGGAAGCCAGGGAGATTACAAATATGACTATGCAGAAATTCAGCAAATTAAATCAATGCATGTTGATTAAGTCCAACTATATGTTTGAGAACAGCTGAAAGGCCAGTGTATCTGGAGAGAAGAGTTTGTGTTGGGGTGTAAGGTATAAAGAGGCTGGAAAGGTAAAGAGGGACTATGTTATAAAGGACTTTAAAGACCAAATGGAACATTTTACATTTGCTTCCAGAGGCAGTAGGAAGCCCTGGAATTTTTTGAATAAGGGGTAACATGATTGGACCTGTGTTTATGGAGAGTGAATAGGAGTGAGAAGGAAATGCACATAGATGCACCAGCAGCCTATTGTAATTATCAAGCCCTTAGGTGGTAAAGGCCTGCACTATGGGGATGGCAGTGTCATAAGAGAAAAGGGGCTGTCTGATAGATGTTGCAAAGGTGAAATGGGCAGGCCTTGGCCATAGCATGGATATGGGGAGTGAGAGATAGTAAAGAATTCAGGATGACTCCTAGGTTGCTAAACTGTAGGACTACCTGTGTGGTAGGATGGTGAACTGATAGTCTAATTTAGTCTTATTTAAGCAATGACATTCTAGATTTTAGCTGGTACAAGTTTTTGGCTTGAATCTTACACAGTCTAAAGTAATTAATTCCTAACCATTCCACACCTTGAAACTCTAATTCTACCCACATCAAATTTGATTGAATTTCTCAGGCATTATTTATTAAATGATTTAATGCTTTGTTATGCTAACATAGAGATGGGAACTATTTCATTAATATAGTGAACTCCTGATGAGGAAAATCCTCTATCAATGCAGTTTGACACCTTCTCTGTAACATATAATCTTAGAGAGTTGCCTAGAACACTTATTGTTTAAATTACTTGACAGTCACACAGCCAATATGAGACTGAGATGGAGTTTTTAACCTAGGTCTTCCTGACCCCAAGATTAGCTAGCTCTCTATTTATTATACCACTGTTAGTAACAACAAGCCGGTGGACAGAACTAAAACAGAGATTGTCTTGCTGGGAGACCCAACCTCAGGGGAACTCAACCTTCCATGTCCTTGGCTGATTGTTGGCCAAAAGATGTCTGCTAGCCAGACAATGTCATGTCAATGATAAAGACTTGTCTTTTCTATTTTCTGTTTCGTTAATATCTAGTTGAAATTGATTGTTATGTTTTGGGCTATTTTTGTTCCCTTATTACACTCTCTTTCAGACTGACTTAGAATAAAAAGATATATCTCCCTTTACTTTGGAGTCAGACTACCCTGAAATTAAGTACTGCTGCTTCATATAGATGAAATTTCTTAAACTTTTCATCTGGATATTTTCTTTCTCCAGTTAGGGGACATATCATCTATTTTTCATATTTTATTGCTTGGTCAGGGATAATGAAGATAATACAACTGAAAATAATTTATTTTAGGAATGAGAAAGATAATTACCTCAAATATATGCACAATCATATAACACTCTTCTTTCTTGTTTATTAGTGGTTTAAAGATGGATTTTGTTGTCAGAGCGTTAAGCTCTCTCCACTTTGAGAAAGAAAGGATGAATAGTTTTATCTCTAAAATCTCTATTTAATTTTTAAAATACCTTTCTCAGTAGCTCTAATATTTTTCTGCTTCTGTCACATGAAACACCCCTTCTCATCCTATCTATATGTCTAGATAAGTTCCAAGGAAGGAAACTGAAATGTTCTCTCAAACTCTGTGAGGTGTGTATGGTTAGCACTATTTCTGCACTTCAGGACTTCTTTGTGTTCCTTTTTGTTTTTTTACATCTACTTGGTATAAAGTGTCTCAATGACATCATGACATAGCTTCTTTCCACTTTGTGATTGTTCTGATAAGTAAGAGATTAGAAAATAATTTAACAGAAAACCTTAAAAGTGATGGAGAGATAAGGAGAGGAACAGAAATGATCATTGCTTAGTATGAGTAAGGGAAGGCAAAGCAAAAAATATGTAAGCTTATATTAAGGTATATTGAAAATGAAGCATAAGAAGACAATGAATGGGGCAGTTTTGACATTATCCTAAGAGGATTGGAAGATCTAGTAAGATTAAGAGGGGAAAAGCATTTTTCAATCTCACTCTAATGTTACACATTTGTTCAGCACAGACATATTTTGAATAGGAAGACTCAAACTTATATCCCATTTGTAGATGTTACACACATATGAAGTAAATCACCAAATGGAATAATTTTTATGGGAGTGTTGGCAATAGGAACTCTATAGGAGAAATTAATTCAGAAGAAAGTGGAGGGTATGACCCAGCTACATAAGGCTAGGCTGTAAAGGATGGCTTACATTCTCAGGATCTCAAGTGAGATATACCGTGGAGTATTCCTTCTCTAGTTCAATACCCTATTGTTCACTCATTCCTAACACGTGGGCCTTCTGAAATTCCAACTTCCCCTCCCATTTGCTGTCCTAGACTAGATTGCGCTCCTGCTTTTGACCTGGCCTTCTCTAGTTCTTTTAATTCTACTTCCAGCCATCTTAGCTACTGGCTTTGGCCTCTGTTCAAACTTTTCTCCAGTCTAGCCCTTTCAATTCCACTCTCTGTATTTTAGGCTACCCTTGAAATGCTGACCTTTTGATTCTGTCCTGACTCTTGGCACCTGATGGGCTAGAATATCTGTGAAGAAAACCCTTCCCTTTACTTCTACATCTCAGGAATACTTCAGTGAGAACCTTGGGTCTTCTGTAACCTCAGTGCCCACTGAGTCATAACCTAGAACCACTAAATTCATTCAATTCAATTTGTACTCACTATGTACATACTCTGAACCATTCACTAGGGTAAATGTTGGTGATGCAAAGATTAACATATGACATTTTTTGCCCTCAATTTTCTATTCTACTGGGGTATGGGTGAAAGATACAGCTTGTACACAGATAGATAAATATGAAATAATTTCATCACAAATACAAAATAATTTTGAGGGTCACAAACAACTGGAGAAATAAAAAAAAAGACTTTTTATCAGAGCTGTCCCTTGAGCTGAGCTTTGAAAGGAACTAGGGGTTATAAGAGGCACAAATGAGGATGGAGAGCATTTCAAGTATAGGGGACAGCCTGTGCAAATGCAGAGACAAGAGATGGCAAGTTGAATACTGGAAAAAATGAGTAGGCTACATTGTCTAAATATAAAATGAATTAAGGAAAGTAATGTGTAATCATCTAAATGCAGTAGATAGAGCTCTGTGCCTAGAGTCTGGAAGACTTGAGTTCATATACATTCTCAGAATCTTACTAACTATGTGACCCTGGGCAAGTCATTTAACCCTGCCTCAGTTTCCTCATCTGTAAAATGAGCTGGCAAAGGAAATAGAAAAGTAATCCAGTATTTTTGCCAAGAAAATCCTAAATGGGGTCATAAAGAGTTGGACACAATTGAAATAACTCAACAACAAAAGCAAAGAAGACACTAGATCCAAATTGTAAATGCCTTTAAATGTCAGCGTTGTTTGTGTTTATTCACAGTGGGAATAAGGAGCCAGGAAAGTTTTCTGAGTTGGTAATGATGCAGTCTCAGCATTCTGGCATGATAAAATAAAAACTAGAAAAGACTTTCAGGGCTATTGAGTCTACCTCATTTACAGACCTATGATAGCTGTGCAGAAAATGCTCTAGAAAAGAAAATAAAAGACTAGATATAGGAGGATCAGTTAGGAGGCTGGAGAAATAGTTCAGGAGAGAAGTAATGAGTGCCCCTTTGATGGCAGTGACCATCTGGGTGAAGGAAAGGGGACAGACATATAGGAATATTATGGGATGCAGGTAGAATTGTTAAAGTTTGGAAACTGATTGGATTTGAGGTGTGGGCTGGTGAGGGAAAAGAGGAAAAAGTGATTCCAAAGTTGTGAATCTGGCTATAGGAAAGGATGATGATGCTCAGAAAGAAAGAGAGAAGTTGTAATGAGGTATATAGGTTTAAGTAGAAAGATTGATTCCATTTATGACTTTTTTGAATTTGGTGGTAGAGATGTCTAGCAGGCAGATAGAGATATAAAACTGAAGAGACACATCGGGAGAGAGACGAGAGCTAGGTGTATGTATTTGAGAGTCATCTTGTTGAGGTTGAGACTAGGGGGAGGGGAACACGCATGGGGACTGATGTAGTATTCAAGCAAGACTTCAGCGTATTTGGCAACAAGGGAGCTGAAGATTCTAAAGGCAGCTGAAATGATGGGTTAGCTGGGATATAGAGACCATTAACTGGAAATGTTGAAATATGTGTGTTTTTGAGCACATTTATATGCTGCAGTATATGGGTGATTGAGAAATTCTTGCCCTTTATTGAGTCCTTATTAAAATTCATTCCAAGAAAGAAACAATTAAAGTTCACCAGAGAAATTAATAATAAGTAGATTCAAAGATAGCTCTCCATTAAACCAACCTGATTTTCTTTTAAGATGGGTATAAACATTTAGATATCAACCAAACTAAAAAAAATAAACTCAACTAATGAAAGAATGATGAAGAAAGAAAATAAAGTATTGAAAGCATCTGTTAGTCTATCACTTATCAAATTAAGGATACAACAGCTTTAAAAAATATTTTTTATGAGATTAGAAAAGGGGAAGCAGAGGGAATAAGGGCTGAAGCTGTCTCTACATATTGAAGTATAAGACATTCCAAGCAAAGTATAAGACATTATAAGACATTCCAAGCAAATTTTGACTTTGGCAGAAGAATCAAAAAGGATTCATGAGACTGGCAATATTTCTACCAACTGGCTTCTTTTCTCTGATAGACTGCTTCATCATCAAGGAGGCAGTGCTATGTGCTGTGTAAATATTTGATATTCCTTTGTTTGACTACGCCTAATTTAAAAATCATTGCTCTAAATATTGGGTAATATTAATAGTTCTCTCCATTCCTGGAATAAAATTAAGCAAAATGTTATTGAGCATAATAAATAGGTGATACGAATGTCACTTAGGATTTGTTTCCTCTGCATGAATGATTGGGGAGGTGGCTATAATTTGGATTAACAGAGAGAAAAGTTTAGATGGAAATTGAGTCTGCATAAATTAGACCACTTGACTTGTGCAGACTTTTGAAAGTTTTTGATATTCCCAAAAGCTGAAGTTCTTTTTTTTGAAATAACAGTTTATAGGATTGACTGAATATCCAAGGGGAATAAGGGATTATTTTTCTCAAGTGTAAACTTTAAACATTTATATCTCATGAAGCTTATAAATACAGGTATACCTTACTTTCAGTAAATTAAATTTCAGAAAAATGTGGATTTGTATAAAACATAAATGTAGGAGGTAACAATTCATCTCTGGAGGACTCAAATTTTTTTGTTAAAAAAATTATGGACCCATCTAACAATCTAGTGAAGTCTATGGACCCCTTTATCGGACTAATTAAAAAACATCATAATTGAAAAAATTGGTAAACTTTAGTTAGAAGAAATAGATATGTAATTTTTTCCTCATCTAAGTTCATAGATACCCTAAAAATCTATTCAAAGACTGCCCAGTTTAAGAAACCCTATCCTAACCAAAAGATTCACCATTGCTCTCTTTTAATCAACTCATCTAGGGTCCTGATATCTGTTCTTTTAATAATGTTCTTTTAAAAATTCAATCTAAACTGACTTTTCCCCAAGAATATATTCTTTAACAAGGGGATAATCTACAAATTGATTACATTAAAAATGCTACCAAAATTAGAGTATCTTCACAAAATGCAATACAGGTTATGTTAGATTGAAAGATCTTAGAGGGCAGGGACTACCTTTTGCCTCTTTTTGTATTTCCAGCACTTAGCATAGTGCCTGACTTACAATAAGCACATAATAAATGTTTATTGATTTAGCTGCAGGTTCCTTTTGAATAAGTTTGTCTTTAGCCAATTAGGTCAACAAGCATTTGCTGATTATCTACTGTAAGGAAGGAATTGCACTTTGCAAATATTAATTGTTCAACAAGTATTTGTAAACTCAAATTGAAATAGTTACAGTTTAGGTCTCTACTACACTTTGTGTAGCCTGTATAGGGTAATCACTCCTCTCACTGCCTGCTAATGGTGCATTTTATTTATTTATTCTTAATTCCATATACTAAGGCAATCAAGTATATGTTTTGACATTGTATCATGCTTCTCACTAATTAACCAATTATATCCAAACTCCACTGTAATTTTAAAAATGTTATTGAGTAAACAAGTTGAAGAAAATTCACAATCTTTTATTGCTCTTCCTTTTGATAATATTTAATATAGATTTTGAACATTAATAAGGGCAAAGTTTGAATTAAGAAGATCCTGGACCTAATAGTCCCCTTTGTTTAACTTAGAGGATACCTTTTGATGTCAGGCAACAAATGGGACCTCCTTACCAGACCCTTCTTCTAGCAACCTAGTGATAAGAGAAAAACACAGATACCTTGGGTTGTAACTTCAGCTTTGCCAACTCTGTTAAGATACCACAACTTCAAAGGCCTGTTTAGGACAGGATGTCTGTAATCTGGGTGATGGGACTTTTTCTTATCTTAAATCACAAAGGTATGCTACAGAAAGAAGATGCCCATAGCCTGAGATCATTAAACCCAATTGATGCCAGCTTGTTTACAATATGTTTATCTAAGAGAACTCTTTTCTCATGGCGTAATGTATATAAGCGAGAAGATTTCTGTACTGGATAGCCAGAACATTTCTGGCTCCATAATGCATTATGTTACCGTTTTCTTTAATAGGGAATGAATTGTTTAATTAATTAAATCATAAAATGTATGCATTTAGCCTGTTGCCTTTTCTTTAACCAAGTTTTCAGGTTAACACTTTCAATAGTATCTCTTACTACCCTAGGCTTCATGATTGCTGCTGATACTATTTATTTTATTATAACAAACAAATACCAAGACAAATAATTATTTATGTCTCATTTGTGAGGAAGATTTTAGCCAAAGTCACCTTTAACCATTACTATAAATTGCTAGTTTCTTTTTTTTTAAATTCTGGGAAAAATGTTCTCAAAATTCAATTCTTTCAGAATACCTTATGATATCTCTTCTTATAATTCTCTTTACATTTCTTCACAAGATTGGGGTTAAATTAAATTCTCTCAGGAGAGAACTTTTCTCTTAGTTTATTTTTTCTTTCTGTCCTCTCAATCCCTTCAGTCATCAGAGGTAACCATTTTTCCAGGATTTTAGGTTAAACCTATAGTTTCCTCATGGACTTCCTCCCCCCAAAACAATGACTAAATTATTATTTAACTTCTTAAAAGTAACCTCTTAAAAGTAAAGTAATTATCTCTTCCTCCATTGCATAGGCTACACGAAATTGGTTACAATAAATGCTTGTGGTCACATTAAAACAACTCATACTCTGGAGAATTTATGTTCAAAACTGTCCTCTTACTGTATGAATGTGTCATCTTGAGCAAGTAATTTAACTTCTCTGGGTTCCACAACTGTAAAAATAAGGAGTTTGGCTAAAATGACCTCTGAGGTGACCACCTAATTATCTATGATCAGAAGAACCTATTACTTATAAGTACTTAAGTTTGTACATAAACATTGCTTGGGGTGATTTATAGCAAGATATCTTTAATGCACAATTTGCCAACATGGCAACAGTGACGAAAGTGGTTTTTCTTCTTTCTCTCAAGGAGAATATTGTCTATTCACACAAGAAAGCCAACCATTTCAATCGAGGAGTTCAGGAGGATAGAGGAGGAAAATAGTACGAGAAGAAACCAGTGGATCCACCAACTGTGGTTCCATTTTGGATGTCTGCACTTGAATAAAAACTATTAATTTTGCTCCTTTGAAACTGGTGCTCTCCTTTGTGCTGGTTCTCATTAACTTAATAGCAACAAATAGACATCTTTGAGAAGCATATTTGGCCAAGTGAGTTTGCTGACTGCTCTCCTGTTCAAAGAAGCTCTAAGATCGTGCTCATATAATGTAGAACAGAATGCAAAAGCAAGCAAGCAATGGTAACAGTGTACAAATAGGTTTTGTTTGGATGAACTTCATTTTCTCTCTTGCCATTTTTTTTTTGCCATGTCCCCTATAATATTGGTGCCTCTTATATTGCAAGTCCTGGAATGGAAATCACATGATGTCATTGGTAATTTCTGAAAAAGCCAGTCACCTTTTAAAATATATTTGGAGTTTTGCAGGTAATAAGTCACTATCTACTAAGTAAAATGTTCTCCGATTCAAGTTTTGCAGAATTCCAATTAAGGTAGATCTTTCTCTTTACTGTGGGAATTGCACTATCTAACTGATTACAAAGCACATCATGGAAACAGCTTTTAGAAACTGCAAACAGCCTATTATGGAGAATGTATCTTATTAACAAAGGTCATATTAGAAACTCACCCCAGAAAGTAATCTTATCTCATATACAGTACATCAATAGGCACAGAGGCTAGTATGCAGTGTTTTCCAATTAAGTGAATCTGTTTGACTTTCTGAACTATAAATAAACTGTAGTAAAAGCTTCTGATTAGACTTAAGGAGACTGGCTTCTGCAACCAAATGCCACTGACACATTGAAGTATACTTAGAAAGTTAATCCTTAAAGGAGTCAATGACCAGATTTAAAGTTGAAGCAGCCAGACTCTGGGCCTAATTCTCTTTAAATTTCTGCAGCACAGGCAGAAGAGGGAGGTGTTATGCAGAGCACCTAAATAAAGAGCATACATCCTGACCTTCCCACAGGAGAGCTGAGTCTACCTGAAACAAAACTCATTTTCAAAGCATCCAAAAGCTTTTCCCCCACTTCATAAACATGTGCAATTAAGGAGCTCTTCATACTTGTTAAACAGTAACACTTGAAATTTGTTTATTGTTTTCTGAAGTCTCCCCAAGAACTCCCTACAAATTCATTCAGCTGATGCTGATCTGAAGACAAAACCCAAATGGGTTTTTTACCTTAATTAATTATATTGTATTTCAGACACAGAGAAGATGCTGGTGATCACTTAACTGTGCTAGAACATCGACTGAAGTATGCTTTGCCAGTTGTCTTGGGTGATATATCTTTGCAAATACTCACTTCCCCTTACATAGAAACAAAGAATTGCACTTATATTTACACTGAGCCATCCAAATTACTTTCCTGTGTACTGTGTGACCAATAGTATACAAGTAAAAGATAACTAACTTTAGACATTTCAATGTGTGGCCAAAAATAGAGCAGACAGTGAAGCTAAGAAGCCCACATGGGCTTTGAACTCATTACTGTAGCCTCATTTGGCTAGAGGTCAACAGAGCTAACCAGCAAAGGCCAAATTCAAATGAACTGAATGAAATTAATGTTACTTAAACACAAGCACAAATGGAAAGCCACATAAGTCTAAAAAATCTTTATATTGCTTTGAAAGTATTGACAATTTAAGGGAAAATTTGGTCACAGAAATGTAAAAGAAAGAACAATTTATAAAAAAAATAATTGGTTCAGAAATCTACTTCTTAAAATTGAATAGTCATAGATCAACTTTTTTAAACATCAGATCTGCTTTATCGATACTTAATTCATAAATGTAAACTTTGTTGTAGTCATTTCAAAAAGTTTAGAAACAATAGTGTGATCCACAACCAGTATAAAAAGAAATCTTCTAACTTGTTCTTACCTTTTACTATTTTGCATCAAGTAGTCAGGAATGTTTTTAGATTTTCATCTTCATTTTTCCTTTCTTCCTCCCTTTGTCCTACCTGAATCTTGATGACAGAATTTGAGACCATTGTAACCCAACTTGGAAATAGGACACTATTATTTTGAACAATGTTCAGAAATCGCTTATATCAGAGTTATGATTTATGGGAAAAGGACCAAAAAGAGGACCTGAGTGAGAGAAGTTGGGAATGAAGAGAGCTATTACTAATTTGGAACCTTCTGAGACTTTCTATTTGGTGCTATCTAGAGGGGCATGATTCCTCTAGGAATTCCCTAGGTTTCCTGTCTATCTGTAGGCTTATACACATTGACTCAAGGAGCTGCATTGACAAGCCTCACAACCAACGTTTCAATGCTATGTAACCCTGTTCCTTTGCCCAGTACCACCTGTAGGGTTCTGTTGCCATGAAACCTCTCTCCCCCTGGTTTCTCTTTTACAAGCTTTCCTCTCTGGGATGCCAGTTTGTGAGGATAAGATTCTGCTGATAAAATTGCCCCATCCCAGATACATGAGCACAGCCTGTAGAAACCTAGGGATGGGAGATGGGATTGACTGGGGCTGGTTGGAATGTAGAATGCATGAAGAGATAAATATGAAGTTGGCATAGAGAAGAAATATGGGGCCCACTCTAGTGGGTCCACCTTGTTGCATTTTCAGTCTTATCCAACTCCTTGTGACCCTAGGGTCACAGAGCTAGTAAGTATCTGAGGCCAGATCTGAACTCAGGAAGTGACCAGGCCTAGTACTCTACTAACTGTGCCACCAGCTTGGCTAATAAATTGATGATGCTTGAAACTTTACTACCTCAGTTTATTTTTATTGTAGATTTCTATTGTGACACAAGCCACTTAATCTCTAAGACCCCTAGGTAGAGAAATTGCCTATCTTCTTTGGTAATAAAGAGTTTCCTCACCAGGAGTTCTCTATACCAATGCAATCATATGTCTGGACCACAATAACATGACAATTCATAACTGCAGGGATTCAGATAATGAATACTTATATAATGAGAACACCCTGCAGTAAAGGATAATTATGAGCATAATTGGCTAATATAATTACAATCAAAGTAATATAAGTTCAGATTGGGGAAAAATTAGAAAAAGCTCCATATAGTATAGCTGACATTTGGTCTAGGCTATGAAAGATATCAGAAAGATATCAGAAGGAACTTTGTTTATAACAAGAGAAGGTGTTCTCTTAAATAAGTAAATATGCTCTTTTCAATCTTGTTTCCATTACTTGCTATCTAAAACAAGTCTACTTGGCTAGTGTAAAAGTAAGTTTTAATTCATCACTGCCTGGATTACGAAATTCTGACATACTGAAGGCCAAATTAATGAGGCTGGATAATAGGAATGGAATTATACACCATCACTATTGAAGGGTTGTTGGAAATGTTGGTAGAACAGCTTTAGGATATGATTTTACAGCCAACCCTTGCTTATTCTAGATACTATTTCTGGTGTTAGTGATGTAGTGGGCACTTCCAAATGGATGTGGCCGCCATTTGTAGCAGCTACCATTAATGGATGCTTCTGGCATCGTTTGAGCACCTACAACCACAGGAAAGACTTACTAGAGTTAAAACAATTTCAAAAAAGAATACAAGTTGTAGAGGTGAGAAAATAGTTATTAAAACTTGAATATTTCCTATTTTATGCCCCATTGGGTATAGACATTCATGGTGGATCTTTGTCTTTGTAATATAGACTTTTAATGTTGGAGGTAGTAGCCTCCATCTAGACGTCAGTAGCATTCTTACCTTCGTTGTTCAATTTTAGACATTTATCAAATCTTACCTCACCCAAGACAGGAGCAACAGTGGCCAATTCCTGATATCTCATGGACTCAAGGAGCAAATAGCTTTCATGACCCAGAAATTTAGCCTCTTAAAGTAATCTAATGGGCAAAGTATCACCAAATTTAGAGTTTCTATGGATTGACCATAGACAGGCTTGACTTGACAACTTTTGTCTTCTCAAACTTTTGTTTGGGAAGAGTTGACATGCTGTGCTTGGGCCAGATCTATTGAGGGCTGGTTGTTGATCTATTTTCTTGGTATTGCAACATTTGCTATTTTACGTGAATTTTTTTTTGGGGGGATTCTAATTTGTAATTTGAGGTCATATGACAAATTCTTTCTGATCAAGAGGGTAGGGTTCTGTAATAATATTGTAATTTTTCTCAAAGCTGTGAAAATTCTCAGGATAACTGAAAGTAACCATTATAGTAGGTAAACAAGGAGCATGTGTGTTCTGAAAGTGGAACATCAGGTTTCAACATTCACTTTTCTCAAAGTAAAAGCTGTTATGCGAGATACTTTCTTGTACTAAGTGTCTTATTCAATTCTATTAAAAATGTGATTTATACTTTGGGTAGTTTAGACTCTGGTCACAATGATTTTTCCTTGAGCTATTTGCATTTTATGAAGTTGAATTAGTGGGGTGAGCAGGCAGCCAATGGTACGCTCAATGTCAAAGAGAATGCCTCTGGGAACCGCTTACAAAGGCAAGTGTTTACTGAAAAATACACATTAATTAATCCAAGGACAAGAAAACTTCTTTTTCTGTCCTATCTTTTTTAAAGTTAGTAACTCATGAATAAGAAGAATATTGAAACAATATGTCAGAAAATACAGACACACACACAGAGTTTTTGCTCCTCAAAACCAATAGTTTGGTATGTGTATTGTTGCAATATTTCCACTAGGCATTGCCTATCTAATTTAATCTTTGAAAATGGGCTAACAAGTAGGGAAGCTTTGGCCCTGTTTTATACACTTTTATTACAATGGAGGATTTTGAAAAATTGAATCTGATGTTTTATACTCAGAACATAATGTGAAAGCAAAAAAAGGAAATCACAGCCCAGCGATATGGCTTATGCGACCTGCCAGAGTTGCCTTAATTTATTACTTTACATGGAATACTTTTTATCTAAATCCACGTGGATGCTTTTATGAGTTTTTTTCCCCTTGCTGACATGTTTTTCATGAGTGCAATTTGTGTTGTTCAGTTATGTTTTGCATAAGTCTTATATGATCTCACGGAGTCTATGGAGATCTCACAAAAGTAATAATCAATGAGCTGTAAGACAGCATTTAGAAGCATGACAAACTAATTTTTTGGCATAATATTAATGAAGGTCAAGTGTATAAAAACCCTGAAGGAATATTTAGGAAGATTGGAAACTACCATATGGGTTTGTGAGTAGAAAATATAATTTACTTGTTAAGCAAAATTAGGGTCTTTTGAATTTAAGTGAAAAGTTTAAGATACATCAAGGAACTTGGGTTCCCTGCTTGAATATTCTACAGTGGAAAGTCCCAGATCTGTCACTAACCATCTACATAGCTCAAGGCAAATCATTTAACTTTCTCTGTCTCAGTTTCTTCCTTTGTAATACGACATGATTATACTAGATGATCTCAAAGGTCCCTTCTGGCTCTAACAGTTGTCTATGTTCGTATATATCTATGAGTCTTGAAAAATTGATATTAGTAGTGATGGTAGGGCAGAGATAGAAACAATGTCAAGGAAAGCAAAGCCCAATTCAGATTCGCCTATGTGAGAATTGGATTTTCTGTAGCTCCTTTTGTCTAAGGCTCCAAAATTGTCTTAGCTGCAGAATAACTGAGGGAGAGAACAGAAGACAGTTCAGGGATAACTGAAGAACAGTTGACCTTAATCTTCCTTTAAAAACTATTAACCTACCTGGAACACAATAATGCTTAGAGAAAATGTTTAGACACTTCCCTCAAGGATAAAAGATACTAAATCAAACGGACCACATCAAATTTGCAAACTTAAGACATTGAGTCTATAGGTGATTTTTTACAAGTGGGACTATTTGATTTGGCCAGTTTGCAAGTGTCATGAGGTTAAAAGCCCATCCACCTTCAGGTCGACCAGAGAATGCTTAACAAAGTGCTCTGTAAATAGCAGTGTAGGTGATGAAGAAATATTGCTGATCAGGGACTGGTGGATCATCAAAAACAGAAGAGGAAAAAGCCATTTTCATCCATTTCATGCACTTTTACTGTACCAGCAAACAATACCTGCCTATCAGAAAACTTGTCTGAAACTGCACATCTGTCAGTACATTGTGTCTTTTGTCTTTGAAGTAAAAACTCAAAATGAGATAAGAAGAGATGCATGCCTCAGCAAGTTCAGAGACTTAGACTCTGGCCTTTAGGAAATAATAGAATATTTCTCTCCCCTCTCCCAATTGTTATCAGTAGTGAGCAGGCGCAAAGACGTAATCACTTCGAGTTGAATGATATATAGGATCATAGATTTAGAGCTTAAAAGAAACTTAAAGGTCATCTGGTCCAGCCCTTTCAGTTTACAGATGAGAAAACCAATGCCCAGTGAGGCTGAAGGTGATGTAGGTTGTAACTTGATGGAGTAGGGGTTTAAACCCAGGCCTCTGTCTCCAGAGGTGTGGCTCTTTCTATTACACCATCTCATAGTGCATTGTATTTTTAAGGTTAAGGATTGGTTTGTAATTTACCCAGTACATAGTTAACCAATATGGATGACGAAATTGTCTTTTAAAAAATCTTTAAGAGCTTTAGCACATAAGCATCAACAACTAAGATTAAAAAAAAATCAAATGTTAGACCTTTTTAAAAATTTTTTTCCCTTTCATCATTTCTAAAATAATAGATTTTTGGCAAATATGCTATTAGGGGGAAAGGGGCTGAAAATAATTAAGAAATAAGCTTGCATTTCAGAAAAGCAAGATAAGGATGAAGAGAGCCTAAGTCTTCAGAGAACCATCCAGGAGATTAGGTTATATTTTTGTGGGCATATTGCAAAAATGTCTACTTGTCCTCTGGGATGAAGAAAACACCATAACTTTAAAGAATGTTCTCTTTGAATTCCTCATTTTTAAAAAAGCTACTAGGCCTGGAAGTACTTAAAATGTCCTGTGAATTTAAAACATGCAACAAACTGTAAATGATGGGAGATAGTTTTTAATTGTTGTTATTGCAGTTTTGTGAAAGTGTGAGCCAAATGTGTAATATGCTTTATTTTTTCCTGTGTTGCTTCACAGATTTTATAGAGTAGGCCATTCTGAAAATAGGCAGGAATGAGGGTTAAAGGGATAGAACAGCCTATGGTGAAAATATGCTTGGCTTGATTCAGCATCTTAGTAATCATTAGCTGGTTAAAAGTTTGTCGGTAGGGCCTAATTCAATGCTCAAAGGTCAATTTTCTATTTCTTTGTGGCTTTTATAACCTAAAAAAATCCTTAAAGTATTTGAATAGACTCATGTAGAAAGTCACAATTTTCTTTCAGAATCAAGTCCAAGACTGCCCCTACACATTGGCACAATAAGGTAACTACCTCCCCAGTGTGATCTAAAGGTTGCTGAAAGCTTCATGTTGATCACCCAGTTAACCAGTCATTAAACAAGCATTTATGAAGAACTTACTATGTTCCATGTGTTTTCTCTCCAATATCTTACCAACCAGTATGCCACAGTGTCTGAAAATTATGTTGTTGTCTAAAAATTTCCTAATAGATTAAGTCCTCTGGTACAGTTCATGATATAGAAGTAGAGGAGAGCTGATTTGCTACCTGATACCTATCTTAGATTTGAGGAAAGCAGATTTCAAAGAAAGGTTGGATAGGTTCCCATAATCTTATTTCTTACAAAGGTGTAAAAGGTGCAAAAGGTGAAAAAGGTGTAAAAAAGGAGTCATTGATATGGATAGTCAATCAGTCAATAAAGTTCTATCAAGAACATACTATGTTCCAGACATATAGGGGATACAGAAAAAGAGCAAAAAACTCACAGTCTAATGGGGAGACAACATGCAAACAACTATGTACAAACAATCTAGTTGGAAATAATCAGTAGAGAGAATTTTCTAGCATTAAGAGGGATGAAGAAAGACTTCCTGTAGAAGGTGGGGTTACAGCTGAGAATTAAAGAAAACCAGGAGGTGGAGATAAGAATTCCAGCCATGGGGATTAATTAAGATCCTGATGTTGGGAGATGGAGTTTTGTATAAGGAACAGGAAGGAGTCCAGTGTCACTGAATCACAGAGTTCTTAGGGATGTTTAGGGTACAAGAAGACTGGAAAAGCAAGCCAAAGAAGACTATGAAGGGCTTTGAACATCAAACATAGTACTTTATACTTGATCCTAGAGGTGCCAGGGAACCACTGGACTTCACTGAACATTAGTGGTGGTAATGGTGGTACCTGGTCATACCTGTATTTTGGGAAGATCACTTTAAAGGCTGAGTGATGAATGAGAAGAGACTTGAAGAAGAGAAACTGACTTCTTGCAATATTCCAGGCCAGAGTTGATAAGTATCTGCCCCAGGGTGGTGGTAGTATCAAAAGGGAAGTGTATATGAGAGGTATTATGAAAGTAAAATGGGCAGGATTCTGCCACAGATTATATATGGGATATTAGAAAAAGTAAGTAACCAAGAATGAGACCTCTGGTGTGATTCCTGGTACCTGGGAGGATAGTGGTGCCCTGGACAGTAATAAGGACATTCAAAAGAGGGGAGGATTTTGAGGAAAAAGGTAATGAGTTTTGTTTTGGACACATTGACTTCAAGGGTGCCTATAGGATATCCATTTTCAGATGACCAGTAGGCAGTTGGACATGCAAAACCAGAAGTCAATAAAGAAGTTAGGGCTGGATAAGTAGATTTGAATACCAACTATTAGAGACCATAATTGAATCAATGAGAGTTGATGAAATTACCAAGTGAAATAATAAAGAGGGAGTACAAAAAAGGGCCCAGGACAGAATCATATAGGATACTCACTGTTAATAGATTTGACCGGGTTGAAAATCCAACAAAGGAGACTAAGAAAGAGCCATTGGATAACTATAAAGAAACCTAGGAGAAAATAGTATCTCAAAAAAAATCTAGAAAGCAAAATATCAGGGAGAAATGTGTGATTGATAGTGTCAGAGGCTATAGAGAGATCAAGAAGGATGAGGATTGATAAAAGAACATTAGCTTTAACAAATAAATAATTATTGTTAACTTTAGAGAAAGCAAATAGTATGGGATGGTAATATTGGAAGCAAAACTGTAGCATAAGAAGAGAATGAGAGGACAGGAAGTTGAAGTATCTATTTTAGATCTCTAAGGATTTTTGACACGAAAGACAGGAGAGATATCGGACTACAGCTGGTGGGGATGAATGGATCAAGTGAGGGGACTTTTAGAATGGGGGAGATAGACATATTTGTAGGCAGTAGGTAAGCTGCTAGTAGACAGAGAAGGAAAGTGAGAGAGTGGGATTGATAGAACAGTCAATCTGCAGAAGAAGATGGCATGGAATTGGATCTACCTTTATATACAGGAGCGTCTTTGTAGGAGAAGAGCCACGTCTTCATGAGAAGCAAGAGTGAAGGCAGAAATAGTAGCAAAGGCATGTAGAAGATGTGAGAGGAGGAGAGTGGAAAAGAGGGAGTGCTCTGGGAAGGTCTTAATTTTTCCTGTGAAAAATGAGGTAGGATTCTCAGCTGAGAGAGAGTGGGAGGAACAATGGCGTATTTGAGAAGGGATGAAATGTCTTGGAAAAGTTACTGAAAAATGGGACAACAGTCATTTAGGGAGGTATAAAAGGATTGGCTTGCAGCAGTGAAGGACCAGCTGAGTATACAATTGGGTTATACATTTGTAGTGAATCCAGTCCATAGTTTCATGATATTCTCCAGCTTTGTTTGGCAGCATTTGAGTAGGAGCAGAAGTACAAATGATGGTGCGATCCAGTGATGAGGTTTGGCAGGACAAAACTGCCAAGAGGAAAAAGGATAACGGCATTCAGGAGAAGAGGACAGAGTAGAGTTGAGCTGGTTGACAAGGGTCAACATAAGGAAGGGGAGAGAGTTTAATCAATGCAGGAATGGGGGCCTGAGAAAGAATTTAGTGGCTGAGGGATTGAGGTCAAAGCAAGGATACAAACAGGTTTAGGGGTTGCAAAAAAGAGGGAGAGGTATAACAGCCATAGAGTGGAAGAAGATAAGGGAATATCAGAGTTCAGTAGCATAAAGAAGGGAACTTTTGGGAGACAAGATCCATGCTATAACTGTCTGTAGGCAAAGTGATTAGGGGTGTAGTTCATGGGAAATCAGTAAGGTGAGGATCTGGGAAGGTGGGAGCTTAAAGGAGTATCAAATATGTATGCTGACATCTCTGAGTCAATACAAGAGCTGGAGAAGAGGGAAAGAATGTGAGTCATCTACTGAACTCATTGATAGAAGGAGGGTGCTGTGAATGTCAATGGACAACAGCTATCAGAATTTTAATTGAGTTGTAGAGATGAAATAATTGAACCTCAAAAGAGAGAGACAGGAAGGTTATTGAGTGACATGGTAGAAGTTGAACTTGAAAGTGACAAGGGAGAATGAAGAATATTCCAACTGCCCCATATCAACCACTGATTTGAGGGTGAAGAGTGAAAGTGCAACCAGTGCTGGAAAGGGTGTGCAGGGAAGCTATGGCATCAGGAGGGAGCGAATTCAGAGAATCAGCAAAAGAAAGTAGTGGAAAAGGGAAAGAGCCAAGATAAAAGAATGTTTGTTACCCATAGAGGAGACTTGAAAGGGTAGATGACTTTAAAGTGGGAAATTGTGAGGGGAAGGACTTTGAATTGAGGGGAATGGGAATAAGAGAACGGATGGAGGGTGGGGTGAGAAATGGGCTTTGAATATTATAGCCAGGACTTCAGATCCACTGCCATGGTGATGGGAGTTTGTCATTCAAGGACAAATGAATTCAGGTGTATTATTAGCATGTTTAAGGATTTAGATTAGGGGTTGAAGCTTTGGCAAGGACCATGGAGGAAAGCTAATGGAAAGGTGTTTCTTTCTTATCTCTGTACACAGGAGAGAAGCAGAAGGAGCCTATCTCTCTTGCTCCCTGGAATGGTCTTTCTCTGGTCAAGTTGACCAGTTTGGGATTTAATGGCATCTCTCCATACATAGAGGCAGGAGCCTGGCCTAAGTGACCAGCATATGATAGTACATTAACTCTTGATTCCAAATCAGGTAGAAAGAGGTCATCCTAAGAGGCCAGCATCCTTCTTGTCCCTCATTGAGCAGGAATGTAAACAGGAGACAAGATAAGAAATTCTCAGATTAGTAGTAGTAGTAGAGAAGACGTCAGTTTAGGAGACCTTCAGACAATGAAATGGCCTCCTTTTAATCCCCGCTTATTTTTGAGACAATTTATGTATTCTAATGTCTAATGGACTTTTAGCAGCTGAAGGAAAATTTCTTTAAAATTAAAATGTGATTTGGATTTCTCCAGCTTTTTTATTTTTGTGTTTATCATGAAAACTATATTTTCCGTGATTAGTTTGTACCAATACAAATATCTACCAGGGAAATGGTAGGTGAATAGTTATATTTTAGGGTCTAGGGCATTGGAGTATTTTTTTCTAATTATGAAATGCTTCAATGTAACATATGTAACTCATTGAAAAACTTAAACTTTAAGATGACATGTAAGGAATGGTAAGTGTGTGTGTATATATATGTATATATGCATATACGTATATATGTGTATATGTATAGAAATACTTACATATACACACATATGTATACACAAATATTTATGTAGTGTCATGATCAGGTAAAGACTATGCCAAGAACACTAAAACCTAGAAAAGAGGTTCTTCACCATTTAAAAAATGTTACAGATCTCTTTGGCAAGCTGGTAAAGCACAAGGATCTTTTCTCAGGACCCTTTTAAATCCATGAAATAAAATGTATTGGATTACCAAGGGAAAGCAAACCTGATTCCATAAGAAGATGTAATTTCCCTCTCTTCTATGTTAGAAAGTTAATATCCCCTGAAATCCCAGACTCTGAATTAAAACTATTGGCTTAGAATTAGCCAAGTTTTATAAGGAAAGTTAAGGACAACAAAACAACTTTTTGTTTAACGCTATGGTGGGAGTAAGTCAAGAACTAAAGATAGGGTAAGAGATGATCATAAGGCTGACCTACTCAACTCATATTTGACTTCTTTTTTCTAAGATGAATTATCTTTGGACTGGGCAAGATAGAACAAAAATGACAAGCAAGATGTGAAAATCCAAGGTAAATGGAGAGTTGGGCACATGGCATCCAGATGCCCCCATTAGTTCAGACAACTTGGTCCTCATGAACTATTTCCTAGGGCAGGGCTTCTTAAACTTTTTCCACTCATGACCCCTTCTGCGCTTCTTTAACTGTGGGTTGTGACCCCACATAGGTCCTGACTCATCACAGCTGACTTCAGAATCCTTGGAATTTAGAAGTACCACAAGTCTAAGAAAAAAAGATTCTCCAATCTGCCAGGAGAAACCTCTTTTTTGAGTAAGTCTTCAGGTCAGACATATTCCCTCAGTCCTCTCTTAACATTGCTCCTTAGTTTCCTGGCTTCTCCTCTGTGTGCCCTATCTATAATCCTCTACTTTTTCTTATATTTTATTACATCTTTCCACATTTGACTCTAAGAAGATCCTTGAAGACAAGGTCTCTTATTTTTGCTTGTATTTGTTTCATGCTTGTATGTTATAAGCCCCTAATAAATGCTTATTGATTTGACTTTATTAATATTGTTTATGATTATTCTGGTCACTATCCATGTTCTCTTCTGAGCAGGAGATTCCACAGATTTGCATAGACTAGAGCAATGTGTATCATTTAGGTATAAAATAACCCTATGGTAGTTAGTGAGTTGGAGTACTGAACACTTGCAAGAGTGATTGCTGAGCTGCTGTCAGGAATGAGAGATGATGGAGACTTAACAGAGTTGTGAGACTAGAGGAGTCAGGTGATCTATTCCTTGTAAACTAGATGTCATTTCTAATGAATACTTCCTGATCTTTGTTTTTGGTGGAAGTATAGAAAGGATGCCTATACAGGAGGCCTCTGAGGACCTTTCCACCTCTTAGGTCCTTTGATTCTGTAAGTCATTAAAATTGCCTGAATAATTTAGTGAACTCTCCTAACAAATAAGCATTGATTAGGTTATAAGTTTGCTCAACTTAAAAAACAATGCCTACGAAATAGTGAATAGATGCTTTGTCTGTCTATGAAAAGGGGTGTGAGAAGGATAAAAATTCAACTCAACTCAAACTTATTTTGAAGAAATAAGAGGGAAAGGTCTAGGATACATGGGCTGCTGCTTTCCTGAGAATTCAGGTTTGAGTAAAATGTTATCTTGGGGGTTGAGTGTAGCCAGTATCACACCCTATTTTCTTAGTGGGGGGAAAAATAAGATGCCCCTATAAAGAAGGGGGCATATAAAGAGGGCCAGAAGGATTCCCAAGGCAAATTTGCAAAAATATTCTAGCATTCCTCTCCCAGTTCTAGTAGATGCTTACATTTTGAAGAAACTCAATACAATAAATATTAAATTTTAAACAACTAAAATCAGCCCTGGATTGGGATTTTTACATCTCATATATATTTTCAGCTAGCTTATCAAACTGATTTGTTTTAACCAAAGTAAGAGTCATTGCTGATAGATAGTAACATTTGAAAAAAGAAAACATTGCTTGAAACTTTCAGGATGTTGATAGGAAAATAAAGGTGACAAAAGGCATGTAGGAGTTTTGAAGAAGTTGCTGGTGGGAGAAACTTTGAGACCTTAAAGCAATATATGTGTTTAGTGTGTAATAGAAAACACAGTAATGATGACGGAGAAATTGGTAGCCAGATAAGGGATCATTTCAGCCTTAGGAAGCATGTTAGTGCAGCAATTGCAATTAGGAAAATTTCCTCACTGGGAGTCATTAGGAAGATGGTGCTCCACTAGCACTGCCAAGTTTTATTTGCATACATTGAGCCTTGGGACCATAGCTAAGGAAAAACATTTGCTTTTATCAATGTATTCCATGTACATGTCTGCATTTACAGATGTATGTTTTTTCTTTGAATGGGAATAATTGGAGATAATACAGATTTTAAATTCCCATTATTTGCCACTGGATATCAGGCAAATTGGCCTACCACTAGCAGGATTCGCATCAGCTTCCATTTCATTATTCTCTACTAGTCATATAAGTAGGTGGTGTCTTTCTCTGTTCAGTGTCAGGTGCTCTTCTTAGTCATAGGCCAAGTCAAGCTACAAAATCTAGAAAAATGGGAAACTACAATTGGTCTGATGGTTTTTAGAGGCAACCTACATCAAAAAGGATCTAGAGACAAAAGAAACAATCAGTATTTTTTGTTTACTTAAGCTGAACCTCCTTTTTCAACATAAGCATGAATAATACTAAAAATAATCCAGGGATTTATTATTTCTTATGGACAACTAATATGGGAGATTTGAAGACTCATTTTCTGAATTTAGATCTGACCTCAGACACTTAGTAGTTATGTGATCCTGGGCAAGTCACTTAGCCCTGTTTGCCTCAGTTTCTTCATCTATAAAATGAGCTGGAGAAAGAAATGGCAAACCTCTCCCGTATCTTTGCCAAGAAAAGTTCAAATGGGATCACAAAGAGTTGGGCAGGACGAACAACAATACCAACATTGTTTCTAATTTCTATGATAATTCCTATTTAATACCAATGATATTAATTGGTGCTCTTTCACACAGGTGCTTGAAATGGTCATGTTAGTCATAGTTTCTGTCAGCAGATTATTTGAGTTAAATCCAGGCCACGTTTAGTTTATGTAGGTACTTCTAACAAACATATACACACATATCACAATGCACATATGTGAAGAAATTTAAATACTGAATAGGGGAGCTGTGTGTATACAGGTATACATATGTATATATGTTTATTATACTGTAAAGTGAGTAGGTAGAAAAGAGATACAAGCAGGATAGTAAATAAAGGATACTGCTATATTGTAGCATCCTAATATAGTTCAACTTTACAGAGTCAGCTACATTTTGATTAGTGCAAATAATGAATCCCATGAAGCAGTCACATTATTTGAATTCAAACTGTATATTTCCATACATATGGCCATTATTCACAGTCATTGGAATCTAGCCATACTTTAAGGTTTATAAAGTGCTTTTCTTTCAGGTAAGAGTAAAAGTATAATTATCCACATTTTAAATACAGATAATATGTGACTCAGAGAAGTTTGTATAGCAACAGACTGTCAGTGTCTAGGTTGTGAACCCAGTTTTCCTAACTCTGAATTCAGTTGCTCCTTCCACTACATCATGCTTTAATTATAATCAAAGAGGAAGGGTGGAACAGTAGATAGCTGCCCATACGATGTTATACCTGGATTTTTTTGTATAAGGTAGATGCAAAGGTCATATAGCAAAAATATAGCCAAAATATTTATTACTTGACGAGTGTGGTGAAATGATGTCCTACAGTAAGATGCTCCTTCATTTCCTAAGTCTAGTGATCTTTCACTAACTTTGCCCACACCTCGCCATCCCACTATGATATCTCCTGCCCCTAAATTTTCTCGAGTCTCTCCTCATACTTAACACCCACTATGGAAAATAGAGATTGACACAGGGACTTTGCCATCTCCAAGGTGGAACAGAAGTTCCCTTATTTGTCATTTAAAGTTCTTCACAATCTTGAAAACATACTTCTTTTCAATGTGATTGAATATTAGTCCTTTCTATACACTGTACAGTCTGAATAAATGTCTTTCTTGCTACTACCCATAATCCGCTATGTTCCATCTTTATGCCTTAGTACTTGTCTGCCTTGCCTAGAATGTTCTTCATCTCTTGGAATCAATCTTTGGTTTCCTTTAAGTGTCAGCTCAAGTGATTGAGTCCTTTTTTGGTATCACTTCCAACTGCAAGTATTTCCTCTCAATACTGCCAATTTTTACCATATATCTATTTTGTTTACATATATAAATGTATGCATTGGCTATACCAATAAAATATGAACTCTTGGAACTTTCATTTCTAGAAGTGATTTTTGCTTTGTGCTAAGTAGTTCTATGAAATATCCCCGTTGTAATTTCATGGAAAGAAGACCAAGTTCGCAAATTAATTTAGATGGCAGCTATATCAATTTGGACTAAATTATTATAGCCTAATCATATGCACTGAATACCATTCTGACTCTGTTTTACTTATTTTTTTCTGGATGTCTTATAGATAACAAGTTGCTATATAATTTAGAGTTATAAAACTCTAGGGTATATCTTGATAAATTAAAAAAAATTCTTTTCAGACTGTAGTTAATAATTTTCTTCTAATTTTTAAGTTCTGTATAGGCGTGAGAGTTTTTTTGTGACTTTATTTTTATATTTTACTGAAACCGTTAAGCATGTCAATTAATTTCTTTCTGATTCTCTGGTGTTTTCTTAGTATTTCCTCAAGTCATCTGCGAGTAAAGATAATTTTGTTTCTTCTTTGCCAATGTTTGTGTCTTGAATTTTGTTCTCTTGCTTTACCACTTGTAAAATTTAGTTTGTCGTTTTTGATTGATTAATTGCTAAGAGTTTTAATTAATACTTGTAACTACTATCTGTAAATTATACTTGAATCAGATACTACAGGCTTTAACAGCAGATTTTATAGGATCTTATGTGACCAAAAGGTCCTATATTTGAGATAAGTAGTGAATGAATGAACTTGGTCAAGAGATGTTTTGCCCAGTACTGGGTCTCTAGTGGTACATGGTTATCTGTCATGGGACTTGCCAGAGTTCATCACTCAACTCTGTGTTTTCCCAATTGCTATACACTTGAGGGACACCTTTAGCCCACCTGTCATCTTTCTCGTAGACAAAGCACAGTCTCAGTTTAGTTTGGATCACTGGATTTTAGGTAAACTCCAAACTGTATAAGAAGTGGCTCTGATTGTAAGCTGTACCTTTGGTCACTGAGGGGTCACTGACCTTTATTATTGACAATTGCTAACCTTACTAATCAATTGATTTTGCTTGGAATTTTTTGCTTTAGTTTCTCTTATTCACAGATTTCTTGCAACACTTACATGTTTTGTGTGAATACTTGGGATAAAATAAAACAATAAAATTCATCAACATAAGTTAACTTTACAGCTTTTCACATATTAAAAACCCTTATAATATGCAATCTCATATGCTACTTTTATTATATTCATTTATTTTGCTATTTTTTATTAAGTTTACAAGATTTTTATACATATAATTCATCTTAAAACAATATATTTATTATATTTTATTTTACATATAGGCTTCAGTCTCTCTCTGATAATAACAGTCTATAGACTTTCAACAGTATTTAAATAAAATAAGTTCCTTTGCTATTGAAGGCATGTTTAGTTTCTTCTTGGCTAAGTTACTTCACACTTCCTGATATGCCCTGTGGTACAAAATTGTATTGGGGTATTCCACTTCCATTTGAGGATTTCTTCCAAAAACGGTTGTTGTATAGCTTTGATTCAAAAAGTTGAAATTCATCAGTAAAAATTACTTTTTTTTTACAATCTTCAATATTCCAGTCTTTCTATTATCTTTCCTAAAACAAATGTTTATTTTTTTCCTCCATAGCAACTATTAGTAATTGTTTATGTGTCTATCATTTCATTGTTCTTCCAACTTCCTGTAGAGGAATCAGTAACAAATCCATCAGTTTCCAGATCCCGCTCAAGGTCTTTGTTTTGCTTCTTTTCTGAAGATTAATTAGGCTGCCTCAAGGCAATAATTTGTCAGTTTGAGGGCACTGTTTTTCATTTTTGACCACATCTTTACTTTGTACTTTGGTAAACTGATTTTGTTTCATAGCGGGGTTGATTTATCCTTGAAATGCTTGGCTTCCCCACATCATCAACTCCTGCAATAAATCTAATAGTCATTGAAGTCTATTCCTTAAGATCTATAAACTTTATACATTTCCTTATAATAATATTCATGCTTAAAAACCATAGAATTTACAACACAGTAAACTGTTGTACTAGTCGTTCTGATCTTTTTCTTAATAAGTTTCGGCTTAAATGTAAAGACACAATCCTCTCTCTCTCTCTCTCTCTCTCTCTGTGTGTGTGTGTGTGTGTGTGTGTGTGTGTGTGTCTGTCTGTCTGTCTGTCTGTCTCTGTCTCTCTCTTTCAGAGGTAGACATTATGATCAGGTGTTTGTGAGACCTTGGAAAGTAAATAGTTTCATCTTTCTTTTTCATTCTCACATACTCTAACAATATTTTTTCTTAAAGAGCTAATTGCCTGGAGGAAGTGATTGCAAACAAGTCTATTCCCACCCAGTCCAAATGGGACACAGTGCTTTATGTTTCATCCTGGTGTTTTCTCTTGCCTGCCTTTCTCCCTTTTAATGTGTGAGAATGGATGGAGAGGTGCTTGAAAGCATTAGCAGTGCTTTCTTAGTCAGCATTAGCACCTAATGCACTGAGTTTGAAAATGCTAGCATAAGCCTAATGATAATGTAGCATCCTTCTTCATGATATATTCTTACACTCTTAATCTAAGTGCCTTATTGTAGAATCCTCCACCCAAACATTAGTCAGGAACCTAAGTCAAAAGGATGATGTTCTTCTTCATATATATTTTTTGTAATCTTCAATCCTCATATGAATACAGGACAGTTTACAGGATGAAATTTAGGGTAAATTTTTTCTTTTTTTAAAGTGAATGTATCCGAAATAATGGAGCCCATGTCTTTCCCAAAGAATGCTCTCTATATGTGGATATTATTTGGTTTCCCTTTCTGAGAATATATTCAGTTGTACCTACTTTATAGGACATAGGTACAATGTGATCACATTTAATTTGCTTCTTAAATTCAACTAGATTTTGCTGTTGCAAATAAAAGCAGTATCCGTCTTAAGGAACTATGATCACTGATGCTTCATTTCATCATGTGGGCTCACTGAATTCATTGGTTTATTATGCGAAGCATCAACAGACAAGTTGAAGGAATCAGCAACTGTCCTTCTCTTCAAAAACAATCAACCTTATGAGTTGAGATTTCCCAAATGTCCCTCCATACAAATTATGCCAAATGACAAAGTTGTCAAGTTCTGAATGTGTCAAAATCCATTTGTGATGTAAAAAGTTGCCAATATCTCATCATTGAGTGATGACTCTGCACTCTTGAGGTAGTTTAAAACTTCCATTAATGATAATGGGTACGCTTCCTGGGTACAGGCCAGGTGTCAGCACCTTGCAAGGGAATTTAAGTCCTGAAAATGGCATAGATCCATAGGCATTTTAGAGGCAAACATTCTACATTTTTCATTTAAGACAGCTTGTTGCCTGGAAAAGCAGTATGGTATACAGGCTAGAGGGCCATCTTTAGAGTCAGAAAACCTGAGTTCGCTTATGGTCTCTTATTTATATACACTGCTCATGTAACCAGGGCAAGTCATTCAATTATTCAAGCAATGATCTTAGACTTTAACTCACAGATGTATTGACTTTAAATTAGACATCTTTATCACTGGAGGGAATTTTTAATTTTTGGAGTTATCCATATAGATAGAATTTCCCTAGCGGACCCAAACAAGCAAATGAAAAGTGTATAATGATGCTATCTAGACAGGACCAGATTTTTTTTTGCTCATAGTGGAAGGTATATGAAGAATAGGTAGGTGTAAAGTAGATAGGGTATGGAAGTTGCTTATTCAGTTAAGTACTATTTCTATGTCCGCCCAGCCTGACCATAGTAGAGTATAATAATACTTTCATGCTTGGGATCTTAAAACCTGTGGAAAAACTTTGACTTCTGGGAGAGCTTCCATTAGTTGTTCCCATGTCATCCTCACCACTGCTTCATCATGCTCTCAACTTCTGTGATACCATCCCAGCTTATTGGCCATACCTATATCTCCTTTTACTCAGCATTTGTTTCTGTTTTAGCTTTCCCTCTGCTCTAGCCAAATTGCCTGTTCTAGGGTGAAATCTCAGCTCCTATCTCTGCCTGTGTTCCATTCCTGCGATGGGTCCATTCCAACCAGGTACTCCTCATGGTCTAGGATATGAAGAACTACAAACTCCATGATCTCTAACTCATTCTCACTTAATATGTCCTCCTCTATTGCCCACCAATGGCAGCTAGGCTAACCCAACCCAAATTACCTTGCAATAGAATGCAACCCATTCTGATTCCCTTTTCTCTTTCCAGGTTGGAGATCCAAACTGCAGAAACTTTCTGAGACCTAGGAAGCCACAGCTTAGGAGTATTGTGTGTAATAACAAAACTCTGCAGAAAAGCAAAGCGGAAAAGGAATAGGGAAAGGCACATGACATGGCTTGTAACAGAGTTCAATTCTTCCCCCTGCTCCCTGCCTCCTGCCAATGCCATGGAGATCCAAACTCCAAATGGCAGAAATTTGCCCCTGCTGTGTTAGATGCATCAGTCACAACATGGTAGTATCCTTTATTCCTGTGCCAGAGAACTGAGGAACAGAGCAGGACATGGTATGAGGGTGGATGTGGAGGAGATGGTACTCTACTAAGTTGCAGGGAAAGAACCCACTATCTAGCTGTGGCAAGTTTTTCCCTCTCAAAAGTTACATGGGGCAGTGATGTAGACTGATGAACAGTAACTTACTAAGTGTAGGTGGAGACTGGGATGCTTTGAGAGAAAGATGTCCAAAATAGAATAGTGTTCCATGTCTTCTCACATGACTCTACCATGATGATTTCAGGTAACATTTATAGAAATTTTGAATAAGAAAAATGGCATATGCTAAAATTGAATTTGAGGCTAAAATTCCAGAAGGGTACCAATCCTTTCCTTTCAGGAATCCTTACCTTACCTATTGAGATTTTCTTAAAGCAATCAGTGTCTTAACTTTAAATGCCAGAAGAGGACACTGTTTTTAGATATGTCACCACACCAATCACTTCTGGTTAGTGGTGGGGGTGGGGGTAAGCAAAAATCTTGTCTAGACAAGAATTAAGCTTGGCTATTACCTTAAATTTATTTCTCTTAGAAAAGCATTAGCTTTGTTTCTATCCATGTTCCTAAAGGGAAAAGTCTAAAGAGGAATTTAGTCTAATAAAAGTATTATTTCTTGATATTTCTAGAGAAAATGAAAAAAGAACTATCAAAAGATAATCTGTTTTTCCTCAGGAAAGAAGAGGGGAGCATTGTAAAAATGTAGAAATTGCAAACAAATGTCCCTTGGAGGAAATATCTATTAAACTCTTACATGTCACAAAAAAGGGGAATTTCATATTGCAAAATAAAAGTCGTATACATGGTAGCCATTTATCCAGCATTCTTACCTATTCAATGGAACTATGGATATTCCCTTTAGAAATGCTGAAAAAGAGCCTAGAATGAAACAGAAAGGTATTTGAGTAGGCAAAGCAAGTGTCAAAAAGTTCAAGCACTGAACTTCATACTTTTTATTTATAGGAAAGCCCTCTCAGCCCTCATCCAGAGACTCCCCTTTATTTGGACATGATCCTAGCAAGCTTGCTCATCTGAAACAACAAATTGGAGATGAGGAAGTGTGAATGTTTGAGGCAGGAATACTGATAGAGAAAAAAAGCAACAGATATCAAACTGACAGTGGAAGGGAGTAGGGAAAGATAGGTCATTTAAAAAAAGCAGATGAAGGCGTTCAGAAAACACAGTCATATGGGACCATTTAGTATAGCAAGAAAAACACCCAACCCTATGTATCTTAATATGCTGCAGGGGCATTGCCGTTCATAATGATGACCCTAAATCATAAAAAAAGACTAAATCATATTTAGCATACTCAGTTTATAAAGGTCAGGGAGTTTCTAATACAGTTTAGAAAGATGATCATCCCAAGACATTAAAATTTGTAAAAATTCATGCCAATAAAAGAGTAAATTTCAGTTACTTGAAAAATTGACTTCTGTGGAACCCATCATTAAATAACCATGTTGGATAGATGAGGGATTGATATTTAAAGGATAACCTATTCCTAAATGATGTTTTGCTCTAGAACATCCCTAACTATGATTTTCTAGCTTCTATCTGAAACTCTTTAGTGATCTAGCTTGACATTGTAGTGGGAGTTTCTCAGCCTGGGTTCCTAGAAAGCGTATCACCCACCAAAAGGTCTGCATATTTTTGAGTCATATCCAATTCTCTGTGACCCATTTGGGGTTTTCTTGGCAAAGATACAAGAATGGTCTGTCATTTATTTCTCTAACTCATTTTATAGATGAGAAAACTGAGACAAACATTGTTAGGTGACTTGACCAGGATCTCATAGCTAGTAAGTGTCTAGGGTCAGATTTGAACTTATGAAGATGAGGCTTCCTGATTGCAAGTCTAGTGCTCTATCCACTGTACTACCTAGCTGTCATCAAGGTCTACATGACTGGAGGTCAAATAATGTGAGCAGTCAGATTTAAAGGACAAGAAATGTATTAGCGCCATAAAGAAGACTCTTCTTGGTAACATCTTTGGCTTACAGTACTGATTGGATTTTTGTAATTTTTCAAGCTTGATTAGAGCCAAATAGCAGCATTCTGCAATAATTTTGGATAGACAAGTAAACCTTTCAAGGGAAAGAGAGAGATAGAGGAAGGAAGAATTACTCAAAGATGAATAGGGAAATATTTGGAAAGAGGCTGATAGGATTTATACGCAAAATCACGAAAGAAATGGATGTAATCATAGACTTCTACAAATGTTAAAGATATCCCTTTGTTTTAAGAAAGAAGGGTTTAGGCAACTGAAACCTAAGAACAAGAAATTTTACATTAGTAGATACTGTGTTCTTGTATAGTTTATTATATTTTTATATATTATATTATATATAATATATATTATCATATATTATATATTTATTATATTTTATTTTTCCTTCAGTCTCTTTTTAACTTCCAGTTCCTATTCTTAGGTCAACCCTCTGTGAGAAGCACAAAACAATTAATCCTCCTCTTCAAATATTTGAAGATAGTTCTCATCCCTCCTGTCCCAAGTTTTCTCTTCTGCAGGCTAAATGCCTATCTTTCCTTCAACCCATCCTTAAATGACATGTTCTTCAGGTCCTTCATTGTCTTAATTGCCTTCCTGTAGAAATTCTCCATCATATCAGTGTCCTTCCTAAAATGTAGCAGCTGTAACTAAATACGATGAACCAGATGTGGCCTGGGTAGGACGAGTCTGCTATCACCACCTTAGCCTTACATACCACATTAGCCTTTGACTGTATTATCTTTTTGATCACCATATCATACATGTTGTTGTTGAGTTGTTTCAGTCCTGTTGGACTCCCTGTGACCCCATTTGGGATTTTCTTGGCAAAAAATACTGGAATAGTTTGCCATTTCCTTCTCCACATTTTTACAGATGAGGAAACTGAGGCAAACATGGTTAAGTGACAAGCCCAGGGTTACATAGCTAGTAAATCTCTGAGGCCAGATTTGAACTCAGGAAGATTAATCTTCTTTTCCTCAAACCAAGTGCTCTATCCCCTGTGCCATTTAACATCTAGGAATGTTGACATAGACCCTATTTTCCTTCACACCATTTACAAATGAAAGGTTTAACAAGTAGATCATCATAACTAAGATTTTTGGTAGGTGGGTGGGATGTTGAGACCACTTCATATGGGAATAATTTACCTACAAAAAAGTTAGAAGTTTTCATTTTTATTAACACATCAATTATTAATTGTCCTTGTCTATTCGTTAAGAAAGTCTACCTAGGTGGAGTTCCAAAAGTCAATATGGTTTTAATGTAGTTCATTTCTCATCATAGAATAGCTCTATTGATGAATGTTACAGAAAGAAGATTGGCATTAGGAAATAAGAACATAAAAGAAGGAAATATAGAATACAATCACTCAAAAAAGAGGAAAGACAAACTTTATTTAGGAGTAGAGCAAAAAAAAGGTTAAAGAACAAAATGGGGTTATACAAATTTGTATCCACAATTAATTTCTTTTATTGAAGTCTGAAATGTTATTTTTAAAAGAAATAATTATAGAAAATCAATCTATTTTTAATTATATTTTCATTGATGAGCTCTTTGTTTCACTTCATTGCAAAGAATGCTGAATAAGCCCCACAGTGACCCATGTGACAGCGAAGGAGGCATATTATTTGACTCAAATTATAATTCCTTTTGACCTCAATCTAGTTTTCAATTAATAGAACTGTTCTTATCTAAGATAATATAAACTAATTTTCTTATTATATATATATATATATATATAAAACCACAGAGAGACAAGAGAGACACATACACAAACACATATAGTCTTTTATTAGTTTGAGTTAGAAAAATTTGATGTTTGTAATCTCACATATATATATATATATATATATATATATATATATATATATATACATACATGTGTGTGTGTGTGTGTGTGTGTGTGTGTGTGTGTGTAAATTCCAAGAGAGTTCAGAAGATCCTTTCGTTGTCAAAGGTGAGTACCATGGACAGGTACGATTGTAGATGTTAACATATTGGCATTCAAAGGCAAGTGCTCTGTTCACACAACCATATCTGATCTGGTATTGTTGAATCAGTCCTGACCAGTGTTTCTTGGAACTGCAGATATTCTGTCTAATAGCACTTGGATTGAGTATAGTGTCCTTTCTCTAACATAATTTGGTCCCTATCCACTTTCATTGTTTCTTGTGCATGGATTTAAAAAAAGGATCTATTCCATTTGGGGACCCTTATAGCCACTGAATTTTAAGCTATGACCCCCCAAAGTCTAGAGTTGTCCTGTACATGACTTTAGCAACTTGCTTCTCTTTTCTTGATTTCATCAACATTGTCTCACACAATTTTCAGTCAGAAGAGACCCCAGTGGCCATTCAGCTTAACTCATACACGTAAAAAATTTCCTCTATTATAAAGGAATCTTCTAAATTATTATATTGAGCAAGAATAATCAAAGATAATATGAAGTTGGGTAATCTACCAACATCTGGGACCTACAATTCACCTCAAATGTCATTAGCACTCATTAATATTGTAGTATGCAGTAGACACAGGAATTTCCTAGGTAGCCTCTACTTACAAAATCTTACGATCAATTAGAACATTCTGGGAATGGTCATCCCCGTGGTCCCCATTTATTTAAACAGAATGGAGAGGTACTTTGGTAATCTATTAAAATAGGCTAAAATTATTGGATTGAGATAATTTTTATTCTTTGGGGAATCCAGGAGAATGAATTTTATCTAGCTGCCCAAAGTATTAAGATGACTATCTGAGTAACTGAGACATGGTGATATTGTCACAGATGATTTTGAATTTGCTAATTTTAGGCATTTCCATATTGAAAATTTTCAAGGTGATCAAGCAAAAAAGAGTGGTCTTACATGCTTGAGTGTCACACAGGTGCATGTATACATTTTTATATGGTCATCTCTCATTAGCAACACACTGCCCTTTCACATTCTGTGGTGACATTAAAGCTTTTGTCAAAGAATGATGAAATAGAATTTTTTGCAAGTTGTAACATTTTAATTTTACACTTTAGAGATTTCATCTTCTGATGCAATCTCTTTTATAACCTGACTAATATAAGGTTATGTTAACTCTCATTAACACCTTTGATATTCTTCTCATCAGAGAAAGACTAATACCGTCATCATCATTAGACTCAGGGAAGACTCCTTATTCATTTTCTAGATAATCACCATATTTTTCATGCTTTTATGAGAAAAATGTAAAGCATATTTCTAGTTTTCTTTTCTAATTTTCTTCTACTGGGGGTGTGGTTAATATAACAAAATTCAGGAAATAGCAATAAGATAGATGCTATTGAATCAATGTTTTTCTCCATAAATTATCTGCTAAATGTGCTTTGTGAGGCTCCACTGAGAAAGGTAGCTTTGAGTTTGATGGTTGATTGGGAAAAATCTCCAGGCTTGATTGTAATTCCAGGCAGTTATTCTATAACCTTTCCTTCCTCTCATCTTTATGGGTCTATCACACAGACAACAAGATGCCCCATGTGAAACTGGCAATTCATGGATTGTAGCTCTTAGATGTTTTTAGAACAATATTATTTTCTACCATCTATATTTCTTACCTGTCAGCTTCATGTAGTTATTGACTGGAAAGTATGACCCTATAAGAAGCATGCGGCTGACCATTTTTTTCTGTTTTTAATAGAACTATTTCATTATTGGGGTATGATGATGGCTATTTGTGGGTAATTATTTTGTCCAGGCAGAGCATGTCTACTGCCTTTATACTCATGTCAAAAGAATACTATTCCGTTTTGAACTGTACGACAAGGACAATGGAATTTGAATAATTCATTCACTGCTGGAAAGGTCAGCATGATTATTTCCACAAGCATTTAGAAGGCACTTTATGTTATGTAAAGCACTTTACAATCTCTTTGATTACTTATTTCTCACAACCACTGCAGGAGGTAACTAAGTATTGGTATGGTTGCACTGATTTCTGTAGATGAGGAAATGGAAGGACAGAATGGTTTAGTCATTCATCAGTTATAGCTAAGGTCATGTCCTTAGGAAAAAACTGAAATTAAAATCCCAAGTACCTGAGTTTTCATTCAGTTGCACAGTGGAAGGAAGCAGCTTGTTCCTAAGAGGTGGCATGTTTTTCCTCTACTTGGAACACACTCAAATATATACATAAATACTTTTTATTTGAATAATTCTTTAAAACTTTCAAAACGCTTTCATATCTGTTATTTTTTCAAGTCCTTGACCTTTTCTTAAAATCACCACTTTTCTTATTGGTCAAAGCATTATATTTGTATTCTATTTTTAATATATTTAGAAGACTCTCTGATAATAACTTTCTTAAAGACTGATAATTCCAATAAGCAAAATTTCACTTCAAACACTTTTGATTTTTTAATGCCATTTCATCTTGAATGTCCAACCCAGAGGCTCTGAAAAAAAAAAGCTGGCACTTTTCTATGACAAAGCAAAAAGAAAACAATGAAGTGTCATAGTACAATGGAAACTGACATTAGAATCGAAAGACCTGGGTTCAAATCCCACATCTGATATGTATAACACAATACCTGTTTGACTTTTTGCAAGTCTCTTAACCTCCCTGAGCATCAGATTCTTTCGCTGTAAAATGAGTGGTTTGGATCATATAGCATTTCAGCTCCTTTCTCATTCAGATCTATGATCCTAGAATGGTCTAACTTCTTGGAAAAATGTAATATTATCTGATGACCGAAGCCAGAGTGGAGTCAAATCCTATCTAACTCTAGTATTTGCTAACTATATCACTTTGATCAATTGCCTTAACTTTTCTAGGCTACCTCATCAGCAAAATAAAAAGGTTGAGTTCATCACCATTAGTATCTCCTCTAACTCTATCTCTATGATTCTCTGATCTTTTTTCCCACATTCTATCAATTATCTTTAAATGGAAAGAGTAGAATAAACATTATGAAGGGATTCATATGGGGGATATCTAAATTCTACTTTAAAATCGGTGTTCCTAAGACTAGGCAACAGGTAAATTCTTAGCCACTTGAATAATGCTGTTCAAAGATGGTGCATATCTATATCAAGAGAGGAGGGTGGAAAAACCTGATTGAAAGTCAGTGTTATATAATGGAAAAGACTATTAGAAATTATAGGCTTAAGTTTTGCCTTTGTCACAAAATGCCTGTATCATCTTCAGGGAGTCATTTAACCTCTTTGGACTTCCTGTTCCTCATGTAAAATGAGGAAATTAGATTACATTGCCTCTACAATACCATCCAGCTCTAAATCTATGAGGTCTCTAGTCGATTGCTATAGGATTCTACCCTTGATCCTATCTTATACAATATTTAAGATCAAATAGGTTACTAATAGAGAGGGAAAACACTGGATGTATGATTTCATTGCTGTAGAGAACTCATGGGTGAGGAAACTGTCTGTACCAAAGCAAATCAGCAAATTCTTTGCAACTTAATGACTGAGTTTGCAATTTAGCAACTTAGGGAGTTGTCTAGAGCAGAGCACTGAGAGATTAAGTGAATTGCCCAGGGTCCTCTTGATATTTGTATGTGTATTCATGTACAAATGTGTGTCTCTCTCTATGTATATATGTGTATATGCGCAAATATATATGCATACACATATACATTTATATATGTACATGTATACCTTTCCATATGGTTACTTGTCCTTCTTTTTGGAAGAGGACCAAAATGACATCACCATTGTAAAGTGAAATTGCAGTGTGTCCTATTGTGGCTGATCAGATCAATATGAGCTTGGAATGCTCTACCACAGGTTGGGCACAGACAGTCTGATTGAATATTTACTTTGTGTTGTCTTAATTCTGCTTTGCTCAAAGAGCACAGCACCTTTTCTTATGTGGGTACACCATGCTGAGTGGTCCTGTGCCAGTCTCCCATGTTGCACAGTCAAATCCAAAGCTCTTGGGGGAGAACTTGAGAGTGTCCTTATATCGTTTCTTCTGGCTGCCATGTGATCATTGCCCTGTGCAAGTTCTCCATAAAATAGTCTTTTTGGCAAGCTTACATTTTGCATTCGAGCAATATGGCCAGCCCATCAGCGCCCTCTGAAGCATAGTTTGAATACCTGGCAATTTAGTTTGAGCAAGGACTTTGGTGTCTGGTACCTTATCATGCCACGTGATCCTCAGATTCTTCCTAAGAAAGTTCAAGTGGAAGTGATTAAGTCTCCTGGTATGGTGCTAGTAGACCTTTCCATATATGTGCATACACACACATATACATGTAAAGTGGTTTAAAAACATTAAACCAGTATATAACTGTTTGCTAATACCTACCTGGATATGTTCGTCTTTTGTTGCCGAAGAAGACCATGCCATCAGAGAAATGATGACATGACTTGAACTTGACTTTGTTTTGAGTGAAGGAGGGAAGTGCAGGTCACCAGCCTCACCTCTCCTCCAGAGCCATCTGAATCAAGTGACCTGATACTCCTCAGGATGACTGGAGGTGACCCAGGATACACTGGGAGACCTTGGCCCCTTTACGCCAAGGTCTTTGCAGGTTCTCAGGGTGAGGCAACGCTCCTTCATAGAATAGACCTGTTTAAAAGTAGTCAGGGCCTCATTAATTTGCCTCTTTAATGAGTCAAAGAAGAGAAAGACATCAAGCTGAGAGGGAAACAGTAACAGTTACTATTGCTAATTACCTGGATGAAGACATAGAAGGAATTCTTATCAATTCTGGAGAACAAAGCAACAGTATTAGTTAATATTTTAAATAACTGAATCAAGAATCTAATAGATTTTAACACATTTGAACTTGACTTTGATCAAACAAGATGAAGTTGAACACTTTTGGAAGAGAATTAGTCGATCAATATCAATTTGGAGGAACGATTCTTATGATACATAAATAACTTATAAAGTCATGTGTTCCAGTTAAACAAACAAACATACATATTCTACATGTTCAGGTTTCCAGACATCTGGTTTAACAGCAAATTTTTTTTTAAAGACTTAGAAGATCTAACTGATTAAAAGCTCTATTTAATCCAAAAGTAGGATATGGCAGCCACAAAACTTAAGGCAGCTTTGAGTCACGTTAAAAGAATGGTATGAGTGAACAGATTCCATTACATTCTTCACTGGTCAGAATTCAGCTCATTTATGGTTCTGAGTACAGTTGCAAGGGCAACATTTTTAGAGACATTGACAAAGTGGAGTTGGCCCCTGAGAGGCACACCTCAAAGGCCACAGAGAATAAACTCAAATCAAGGTCTCCAAAGTGATTAAGGAAAAGGTGAGATAAGCCAGGACAAGGTATGGGATACCTTGGAGATTTGGGCATTTGGGCTGTGCGTGGGCATGCCCTGAGTTGCATCTCCTGGGGCCCCCACCACACTTGTAACTTTCTTTTGAAGTCCCTCCAAAAGTGCATGTGAGTTTTCTGTTCCGAGTTGCACTGATGAACAATGAAGGGCTGAAACTGTTCAATGCAATGACATCCAAGATTAAACAGTTTCTCTCACAAGAAACTCAACAGAAGTTTGTCACGAAACGACAGATACGACATAGGCAGGCACGGATTTGCAAGCTCATCATGCCAGATTGAACAGCAAGTACTGTCTTCCCCTAAGGACAGAAAATGACATGAAACAGCATGCCAGCATTAAGGGAAAAGGTTTGCCGTGGCATAAAATGGTTAGCCACCTGGCAGTGAAACACAGAAGCAGGTGCCAACGTTAAACATCCACAAAGTCAAAACGACTTTTTAAAGCATTTGCATGCCTACAAAAACACTTTGCACCCTTGGAAACTTTCAGGGCAAACAGGCCATCATTTTGGTACATTACATGTATTAAAGAATAAGTGTCTTGGAAGGAAATGATTCCTTTGTTTCTCACAATTGTAATAAAAATCTGGCAGCGATTTTTGAAGGTCAAGCTAAGTCTTAAATTATCTGGGCATATATTACTTTCAATTTACTTGTACAGCCAACTATTTCCCCTTTTCTGTCCTAACTTTACAAAAATATTCGTAGCTGTTCTTTACCTACATGGTTTTAGGAAATAGGCACTCATTACATAGCTCACTCTGTCTATCTATCTATCTATCTCTGTCTATCCATCTATCTACTAATCTTAACTGTACTATTTCTTTTTTTTTTTTTATTTTTTATTAAATAAATTTATTTAACTTTTTACATTCATTTTCACAAGTTTTGGGTTCCAAAATTTTCTCCCCATTTGTCCCCTCCCCCCTCCCCGATACACTGGACATTCTAATTACC
>CM053772.1:184029098-184077068 GCA_028658325.1 Potorous gilbertii | reverse complement strand
GCCTCGACTCCTATGTCTTTACCTGATGGTAAGCAGACCTCTTCGTCGTCAGAGAGGAATGGTGGAATTATCTTCTCAGGAAAATAACCTTCTATGGTCTTATTTTTTTTCCCTTTTCTGGGCATTTTCCCAGCCAGTTACTTGACTTCTGAGAGTCCTCTCCACCCCCTGGCCTAGATCTGCCTGAACTAGTGCTTGGGGTCTGAGATTCAAATGCTCCCAGACAGTTACTTGACTTCTGAGAGTCCTCTCCAGCCCCACCTAGATCTGCCCAGCTAGTGTTTGGGGTCTGAGATTCAAATTCTGCTCCCCAGCCTCAGGGCTTTTGGCAGTAGGCCTGACTGCTCTTCATGGGAGCTTATCTGCTGGTGCTCAGGTGGGGGCAGGGCTGCCTCTCAGACTCAGCTCCCTCAGGGGGTTTATGCAGAGACCTTTTGTAATGGAGCTTCTGTGGAGCTCCGGCCTGCTCTGGGAGCCTCTGGCCACATGCTGCCTCTGCCGAGCTGCCTCTGCCTCTGCCACAGCGGCTGCCTCCCTAGGGGGTCCGAGTCCCAGAGATAACCCGCTCTCCTCTCACCCCGTCCCTCTCACTGACCTGTGCGTCTGTGGGTGGAGGGACCTTCGTGGCCACTGGAGATTACGGTCCCGGATGCCTGCTTGGATCCGCATGCTCCTCTCAGTGCCGCGCGGTAGGGCAGGGCAGGGGAGGGCTCCACTCCCGTCAGGGGCGGGATGAACCTCTGGGGTCAGTTTTTCAGGGCTCTCTGCAACGGAAATCTCCTTCACTGTGTTTCTGCGCGGCTTCCACTGTTCCAGAATTTGTCAGGAGTTCTTTTTACAGGAAATCTATGGGCTGTGGGTTCGGAGCTAGCAAATGTGAGTCTTTCTACTCTGCCATCTTGGCTCCACCCCCCTAGTAGTTATATCTTTCCTTAGGCAGTGGAGATGTGCTTAATTTTGTCTATTAATAATTTTCATGTTTTCCATATATACTTATTTTTCTTCCTATTTTTAATTATTTTTAATGATCCAACTTTACTCATTATACTTTCTATGAATTCCAGACAAGGTTTTTTAAAACTACCATCACCCAATCATTCGTTCTTTATTTTCAAATATTCATTAACGGCCTACTGTATGAAAGAACTGTGCTGGGTCTAGGGAAGGATACAAAGTTTAGTTTCTAGTAGAATGTAAACACTGTAAGATCAGGAACTATTTTAGACTTGTCCTTGTATTCCCAGTACCTAGCAAAATATGTTGTATGTAACAATCATAATGTAGTTCATACGTATTCATTGAATTAAGCTGAATAATATAAAGGACTATGTGATGAATTTCATCTTTGAAGGAATCCCCTTCTCTGTGGAACCCTTCTGTACCCCAACTCCCTCAGCTCTAAAATTCAGCAAGGCTGATGGGGGGCGACAACTAGTCAGATGACAATCTGGCTAGACATACTTGGGGACAAATAAATTAAATAACAAGAGCATTTAATTAAGACATGAACAATGAAAACAACAAGGAGGTAAATCAAGTAGTAATACATTCTATACCCATAGAAAAAGTGGTGTACCTCCAGGGGAATTAGATTCTAATTTTCCATTTTATCCTTTTAACTCCCGTTATAGCAGGGAAAAATAAGTTATGCAGTATGATTTGCTTCTTGGAGTCTTTTCAAGACATTTCATTGTTCAGGCTGAAGAAAATTGATAGCTCTTCTCTTGGTTCCACATCCATCATTATGGTGCAGACTAGTGGCCAGGTTTAAGGACAATATAACCGCAAAGCACTTCCATAATATTTATGTTGTAAAAGACTAACCACATTTCCCTCTGTCCTATCTTGCCCTTCATTTATTCCATTCTCTCCCTTGACCTGTCCTCCCACAATAGTGTGTGCTTCTGATTATCCCTTTCCCCAATTTGCTATCCTTTCTATTAACTTCCCTCTCCTATCCCCTTCCTCCTTGCCTTCCTGCAGAGTAAAATAGATTTCCATATCCAACTGAGTGTGTGTTATTCTCTCCTTAAGCCAAATCATATGAGAATAAAAGGCTCAATTATTTCCTTTCATCTCCTCCCACCCCTGCTTCCCCTCCATTGTAAAAGCTCTTTCTTCCCTCCTGTATATGAGATCATTTGCTACATTCTATCTCTCCCCTTCTCTTACTCCAGGTACATTCCATTCAATAGTAAATTTTATTTTTTATAGTTATTCTCCCATTATATTAAGCTCACCCTGTGCCCTCTGTCTATGTGTAAATATATATATATATATACATGCACACATGCACACATGTATATATACATACCTACACATGTATCATATACACATACATACCCATACACATCTACATATATGTATGTATGTATGTATTCCCTCTAACTACCCTAATACTGAAAATGGTCTCATGAGTTACAAATAACATCTTTCCATGTGGGAGTGTAAACAGTTCAACTTTAATGAATTCCTTAAGGCTTCTTTTTCCTGTCTGCTTTTTCATGTTTCTCTTCATTCTTGTTTGAAAGTCAAATTTTCTATTCAGTTCTGGTCTTTTCAACAAGAATGCTTGGAAGTCCTCTATTTCACTGAAATTTCATTTTTTTCCCAAGAAGCATTATACTCAGTTTTGTTTGGTAGATGATTCTTTGCTTTAATCCTATCTCCTTTGACCTCTGGAATATCAAGCCCTTTGATCCTTTAGTGTAGAAGCTGGTAAATGCTGTGTTATTTTGATTGTATTTCCATAATATTTGAATTGTTTCTTTCTAGGTACTTGTAATATTTTCTCATTGACCTGGGAACTCTGGAATTTGGCTTCAATATTCCTAAGAATTTTCCTTTTGGAATCTCTTTCAGGAGGTGATCATTGAATTCTTTCCATTTCTGTTTTACCCTCTGGTTCTAGAATATCCAGGCAGTTTTCCTTGTTAATTTCTTGAAAGATGATCTCTAGGCTCCTTTTTTGATCATAGTTTTCAGGTAGACTAATAATTTTGAAATTATCTCTCCTGGATCTATTTTTCAGGTCAGTTGTTTTTCCATTGAGTTATTTCACATTGTCTTCAATTTTTTTATTCATTTGGTTTTGTTTTATAATTTCTTGGTTTCTCATAACGTCATTAGTTTCCATCTGCTCCATTTTAATTTTTAAAGAACTATTTTCTTCAGTGAGCTCTTGAAACTCCTTTTTCACTTAGCTAATTCTGATTTCTGAAGCATTCTTTGCCTCATTGACTTTTTGGACCTCTTTTGCCATTTGGGTTAGTCTATTTTTAAAGGTGTTATTTTCTTCTGCATTTTTGTGGGTCTCCTGTAGCAAGCTGTTAACTCACTTTCCATGATTTTCTTGCATCACTCTCATTTTTCTTTCCAGTTTTTCCTCCACCTCTCTTATTTGATTTTCAAAATCTTTTTTGAGCTTTTCTATGACCTGAGACCATTGCATATTTATTTTGGAGGTTTTTGGTGCAGATGCCTTGACTTTTATGTCTTCTTCTGATGGTATGCTTTGTTTTTCCTCATCTGAAAGGATGGAAGAAAATACCTTTCCACCAAGAAAATAACCTTATATAGCCTTATTTTTTCCCCTTTTGGGGCATTTTCCCAGCCAGTTACTTGACTCTTGATTCCTTTCTCAAGTAGAAAGTATACTCTAGAGACCTGTAAGTTCTCAGTTACTCCAAAGTGAAATTTACTCTTCTCCTTACATGTGCTCTGGTCTGGGAGTGACCACAAGCACTCTTTTCTGCCCAGGATCTGTGAGTAGGATTTCCTCTCCACAGCCGCCACCAGCTCCACCACATCAGCACTCCTCATCACCCCAGGACTCAGAACTGAGACCCAGATTGGTCATTTGCTTACCCCAGGGTCTTTAGGCCAAGAGCTCCAAAAGTGGATGCTGCTACTACAGTGACTGCTGCTTCCCTGGGGCTGGGGCTGGGGAAAGATAGCACACTACTCTCACTCAGATGAAGAGCTTTCTCACTGACCTTTGAAGTTGTCTAGCATTTGTGGGTTGAGAAATCTGGGGACCACAGCTGTTATCCATGATTCTGTGCCCTGAAACCTGCCCCAGTCCTGTCTGTGTTGTACCATGTAGCCAAGACTGGGCTTTACTATGCTCTGAGCCTGGTATGATAGACCTTTCCTGCCAGCCTTCCTGGCTGTCTTGGGCAGGAAATCTCTTTCACTCTGTCATTTTGTGACTTTTGCTGCTCTAGAATTTGTTTTAGAGTAATTTTTTGGGGGGAGGAGCCAAGTGGCGGAGTAGAAAGATTCACATATGCTAGCTCCAAACCCACAGTCCATGGTTCTCCTGTAAAAAGAACTCCCAACAAATTCTGGAACAGTGAAAGTCATGCAGCAACAGAGGGAAGGAGATTTCCGTTCCAGAGAGCCCTGAAAAACTGATCCCAAACGTCCATAGCACATGGGATGGGAGAGGAGCCCAGCCCTTCCCTGGCTGCTCTGCACGAAGAGGAACAGATTGGGGCAGGCTTCAGGGAAGGAATCTCCAGCAGCCGCGAAGGTCCCTCGACACACAGATGCAAAGGTCGGTGAGAGAAACTTCTGGGCTGGCCGAGAGGGGAGCGGGGTGTCTCCATAACTCAGGTCCCCTCAGGAGACAGTGGCAGAGGCTCCCAGAGCAGGCAGGAGCTCAGCAGGAGCTCCATTACTGAACATCTCTGCATAAACCCCCTGAGGGAACTGAGCCTGGGAGGTGGCCCTACCCCCACCTAGAGTAATTTTTTACAGGTATTTTCTGGGCTGTGGGGGGGAGAGCTAGAGCAAATCTGTCTTTCTATTCTTCCATCTTGGCTCGTCATGCCAGGATTTTTCTTTACTTCCAAACAAACAGATATTAGGGATAAATTTTGTGTAGCATGAGAAATCAAGATAATTAGATTTTAACATTTGTTTTAATATTAATGGAATGCATGTCTATTTTTGTCGGTAATAATAGAAAACAATGTTGCTGATGATAATTGCTTTCTACATGTGACTTTCACCTACAAAAATATAACCAACAGTCCTTTCTATACTTTAGAGAGAGAATCTAAACCCTCATATTGTCATTTCCAATGGAATTCCTTTGATTTGAAGTGAGCCTAAATTCCTCGTTCTAAAACAGCTTCCTTATTACTGATGGTTATATGTCTAGCTGTCTTTCTGACGAGGCAACATTACTTGAAACTATGCTTCAGGTCATCCTTTAAGAGCATCTAACTATTACCATGAAATGATTAATAAATTATCCAGAAGTTGATACCTCCTTTGTAATTCCTTGATGAGTTTTCATAGGAATCATAACTAGCATTTATGAAATATTTTTCAAATATCACATTTTACCCTCATAACAACTCTGGGAGGTTGATGTTTTCATCTCCATTTTATAGATGAGGAAATCAAGGCAGACAAAAATTAGGGGACCTACCCAGATTCACATAGCAAATCTCTGAGGCTGAATTTGGGCTCAGATCTTCCTGACTCCAGGTCCAACACTCTATCAACAATTCTGACTAGCTGTTCAGGCAAATAATGAAGAGATCTTTCTTAGGAGAATATTTTTATTTTGGTTTACTTGATCTTTTTCATTGAACTGCAGAAAAATTAAACATAGCAATTTAGATCAGTAATTTGAATTTCTGACCTGGGTGATTTGGGTTCTGACAGATATCTTTTGGATGTTGCTACAGTGCAGGCTGATGCCCTTTCCATAATACATCCATAAACTTGATAATTTTAAATTTATTAATTTCACAACAAATGAGTCGATTATTTCTGAATTAACTGTTTTTTGTTTGTTTTTAAACCAATGATCTTTTATTTTGCTATCTTTTTAAAGCACTTTTCATCACCTCTAATGTTACTTTTCTCATTGTCTTCATCCTGGTCCCTCTTCCACCCCCACATATAGTCAGTCTTTGTAAGCAAATATTGAGATGGAGGGGAGTACTTGTATGCAGAGGTGGGCTCAGATTGAGTCTCTGATGCAACTAACTTTTCAGTGCCCCAAAAAACCACTCTCAGTTGTGAAACAATTGCCTACTTGAAAAATTAGAGGGAATTCCATCCCTGAGAGAGCGTGTGAGAAATGAAAATACAGCTTCAAAAGAAAACAAAGAACAAAAAGTCAGGGTCCCAATTCTTGCCTGAAGATGTTAGGTCTCTTGAACAGTAAAACACCCCTCAACCTCCTTTTGTTTTTGTCGTCACTGTAGTTGACTTTCACCTTTCACATTGTAGATGCTTAAAAATGTTTATCAAATTGGATTAAATCAGGGTGGTGTCTATATTGTAATTGCTGGTCTTATTTTATGAATCTCCTTGAAAATATGGACTCCCCTGATCTCCAAATCAGGCTAATGCATGAGGTTCTGACTTTGAATTCTTTTGGATACCCAAGACTCTTGGGTGTATTAGTGTGATTTCCACCTGAAGAAAGAGCTCACATTAACCTCTAGAGACCACTTGAATACCCAGTGTTTACTTTGAGGGAAATACTGGACAGGCAGGGATAACAGGGCTCTCAAGCTAAGCAGCCCTTTGAGCTCCTAAGGAGCCCTGAGACAAAGAAAACAATAACTCACATGTACAACTCTCAACGATCCTGAGATTGCCTTGGCTTGACCTTGCTCTCCATCATTCTATCTCTTCCAGGATGACTTCCTTATTTTTTCACTTCTCTCTTATTCACTTGAACTTTGTTGACCCATTTTTTCTTGACTTCTGTTGATAACTCTCAGCCACCTTGCTTTCCCTCAGTTCTTTGTCGTTGTCTCTCAGCTGGGTACTTTTCTGGTTAAGCAGCCAGAGCTACACACTATCAATATCTGTCCTGAGCCTAAAAAACAGTCAGTCTCAGTCTAATTGACCACTTTTCTAGGATCAACAAGCATTCTTTGAAGATGTTAACACTTTCTAATGAAACCAAAGTCATCAATTAAAGTAAGCAAACCAGCAAATTGAGAGATGTTCTAATGCAAGCACAATCAATTAATTTGCTGATTGTTGATGGGCATTAGCTATGACAATCACATTAGGTAAGACATTCACATGCATTTTTTTTCTGTGTTGGAACTCTTGTTAAAGAGCATTATAAAATTCTGGGCTTTTCCCTGATTGTAAACTCATAGATTCTTTTCTTTATACCTATTGAAATTATTTAGCATAGGAGTAGCAAATAAAATTAACACTAATATTTTAAGATCAGCCTCAAATCCTGGGATTCACATAGTCTTCTCTCAGCCAGAATTGAGTACTCCCACTTGTGAATTCTCATAGCACACTTTAAACTTTAGTGATTTTTTAAATTTAAATTTTTTCAACTTAATTGCCAACAAGTACTATTTATTTCAATATACACAATATACAAGGAGTAATAAAGAGAATTATATAAAAATCTTGAACTTATGTAATGAAGGGTTTAGTTTTTTATGAATATATATGTGTATGTACACACACACACACACACACACACACACACACACACCCAGGAGTGACAAATGCCTTAAGGCAGTTTTAAGCTACTAAAGCTTAAAACTTCAATATTTTGGAGATACCTTCTATAATATACATAATTTAACAAAATAGTAACAAAACTACTATACTGATGTCCCTTTCAGTATTTTTTGGGGGTCTCTTGTATTCACTTAAGATGTTTTATTGCTGCTGGTAGTGTTTGTGTGTGTGTCTGTCTTTCTGTGTCAGAAATAGATTCCAGGCATTCTGTGAAAGTACAGAGGTTTGAGATATAACAAATAGTAAGTTACCAGTCTAGTTTTGCTGGAATGTTTTTCATATGAAGGGGAATTATAAGAATCAAAGCTGGAAATAGAGCATGGGAATTGCACTTGAGAAGAGAGTATGATGGCATGAGTTTGGGGACAAATAAAGAAAATTCTGACTTATCAAGTTGCTCCTGATAACCTCATATGTTTAGCGCTTTATGTATATTTGTATGTTTATGTGTGATATGGATTTCTAGTATTGATTGTAAGACATGAGAGACACTGGCACAGGACCACCTGGTAAAGATTGCCCACATCAAATAAGGTGCTGTATTCTATGAGCAAAGTAGAATCACAGTAGCAAACACACACAAAACCCCAGTAAAAAACCATGAGATTTCCAAATCCAGGGGCATCTCCATTCCAAAAGTTCTAATGAACTCCCTGTGCATGACTTGTGGTAGAACCTTCCTAACTTGTATTGGTCTGATTAGGTACAGTCAAACATGCTCTACCTTGGCCCCAACATCATAATGCAGTGGGACTTCTTCAAAAATGAAGCACGAGTAGCATGGGCACTATAAAATGAAGGGATTGGACTAGAAGATCTCAGGGTCTTATTACCTTTCAGTCTTTAAGTCTTTATACCTCTGATATATGTATATCTACATCTAAGCAACAGTTATTTCATATCTATATACGTAGGTCAATATCAACATTTTTATCTGTCATATCTATCTGTAGTTCTTTTTTCTTCTTTGATGCTTCCTAAGACATGGAAATCAGGTTGAAACATCTAGACACTCTTTCTCTCCACCCCACCCCCATCTCAATTCCAGGCTGTTATTTTATTTATCCATATGGTACAGTTTGAATGTCTGCTAATGGTGTTAGGATTGCTGATAAGGTGATAAAGTTTTCCGTTCAAACATATGCAATAGTTTGCTGTTTCTAACCTTCTTTTCCTCATTACCTGCTGAGGTCATAGTGTAATTTGGAGGAAATCAGACTTTATCTAAAGACTTTACTGATCCTACTTTCCTCTGGCTAAAGTCTATTAGGTATGGTTCTACTGAGCTTGCGTTGCTCATAACCTTTTAATATTTAAACACAGCTTGTTCTCTGAAATGAGCCTCATGTCCTTATCTTCCTATCTCTAGAGGTATTATTACTTATCTATTTCTTCACAAATGTCATTCAATCATTAGCCCTACCTTAGTTGTTTATACTGTCGTTATATAGTCATTAATATTAACTTGTTTAAGCATATACTTGACTCCTGTCTCCATAACAAAATATTTTATACACATATACACTCAAGACACAGAGTATGTGTCTCTCAGTACCTATCATCTATCTATCTATCTATCTATCTATCTATCTATCTATCTATCTATATCTATATCTATCTGTCTGTCTGTTTGTCCATCTATCTACCTATCTTCACAAAGGCTTCTGTTCATCTCTGGATTCATGTTTAGGTCTTGTTGCCCTCATAACTGGTTGACAGAATTCTTCCTCATTTATTCATATCCACCTTTCCCTTTTCTGGGTCAGCTCAAACAAACATTCATCTTACTTCAGAATGAGTCCATTTCTCCTAACAACCAAGAACCTAGATGGACTAGAACAGTTCTCTTAGTTTTCTTTAAGTCACTGACAACATTATCGGATTGTGCACATGAAGAATAGCCAGTTCTTCCCCAGACTTCCCATCAATTTAACCTTTTGGTCATGTAATAGTGGCAATTTAAGACGAATTATAATCAATCCAACTCCATAAATTAATCTGTACTAAAATTACTAAAACAATAGCATGAATGTCAATTGAGTTTACTCTGAAAAAGTTATAAGAAGCAAGAATTAAGGAAATAAAAACCCTAGGTCCCAAGTGGGTGACACTGTATCAGAGTTACTGAAAAACTTACACTGATTTTGTCTTTGGAGCCTTGGCCACCTATGTATTTTTGGAAAGGAAAGAAGGAAAGAAGGTAGGCAGGCAGGCAGGAAGAACCTTAAAACATGTCTTTACTAAGGATCATAGAAGCAAAAGTTTACTCAAACACCTTAGCTGAAATCTTCTCATCTTTTACTCAGTAAGTACAAGCCAGTTGAATTCTATGGAGGGGTTTGTGGGTATGAAAATTATCTTTCTTTACCTATAATTTCACATTCTAGCATTAAATACTGCTCTTATTCATGGCTAGATAACTCTAATAAAACTTAACTAATATAGCAGGATTCCACGCTTCTCGTTCCTATGACTTCTCATACTCAGGAATAAATCATCACTATCTATATCTCTTCATTTACATTCATGCTTCTGTCTCCTCATTATTTAGTCTTGAGTAGGGTCAAACTCAAGTAGAAGGAGGAAGTCACTGAATGGCTTAGGGGCCTATGCAGGCCATATATTGACTTAGAAAACTGAAAAATTAACATTATGTTTCAGTATATTTTTATTTGTTTTGTTAAATATTTCCCAGTTCTATTTTAATATGGTTTGGTTCACCTCTGCTTTTCATTTTAAAGAAACTTCATAATATGGAGTCTGAACTTTTGCTAGAAATTATTTCTAAAGGTAGAATTTTGTTTTCAGTCTTCTGAAAGCTTTTAAACATTTTTTGGATGTAAAGAATCTAATAAAATATACTTAATAATTGCTCTCCATTCAGGATGATGATTTCCTTTCCTACATACAAATCATCAGAGAAATGGTTCCTTTTCATAATGGACACTTGAAGTACTCAGATGGAGACTAGAGCCATGAAGGTGAATTTGGGGTAGGGAGAGGGGAGATCCAGCAAAATAACCCAGTAAGTTATTCAATAGACATTTAAAAGTTTTGATTCTAGAGAAAAAGTCACTGTTCATCATATTTTTGATTCATTACAAGTTTATGAATCATCACAAGTTGAATCTGGTTAAATGTAACAGGAATGATTTTGAATTTCTAAACTCATGGCATAAAAGACCAGGCTACAGATATCATAACTAATGTTGGAGGCAGACAAAGATTTCATCAGGCTGAAGCAAATGTTAAAAGGCATAATTATTCCTAATTTTTGCCTTTACAAATTTCCTGTGAAGAGCTGTAATTTCCTCCTGACCCTGCATGTGTTTGGTGCTGTGATTAACTGGTCTCTATAAGTGTAGGAAAAAGGGAGAGTGAAGTAGTTTCCCATCACCCCCTTGGAGCAATCTGCATCCCATTTGAGGTTACTGGACTCTACTAGAATTGCAAGATAACTCAGTGAGCCATGATGCTCAAAGAGCATTTCTCAGCCTTTGACATGTTAGTAGCTATTGAAGAGCTGAGGACTGGCATGTCGTTAACAAACACCACCTATTTGAGTTCACCCTATTCTGCTACTCAAGGGAGCTTAATTGGTGTGTCATTCTGTGAATCTATCCAGTGAGGAAAGGCCAAATATCTACCAGTGCCACCAACCTGACTGGTGGCTTTTAAGAGCATCCAGGGTAGCTTAAAGGGTCTCAGTAGTGAGGCCATTTAGTGAAACTTACCATTGAAATTGACAAAGAAGCATGCTCTAGCCCAGATCAAGTCATTTTGTGAGATAATGAAATATCTCCACTTAAAACCGAAGAGGAAAAGATGTTATTTTGAAAGATTAATAATTTAATAACACTAGAAATGAGATGGGAAAAGTATATTGGCAGTCAAGTCAGTCTTATGGTAGATTGCTCCCTAAATTACTTCAACTTGCCTTGTACAATTATCTTAAATTATTCTAAAATAAGTTCAAGATTTTGAAGGAAATGTTCTGATGGCACCTGAATAAGTATACCTTCATTTTATTAACTTAAGTATATATCTATATCTGTAGATATATACATATATAGATAGATAGATATATATGTATTTATCAATGTGTGTGTATGTATGTGTATATATACATATATATATACATATACGTATACATACACACACATTGATATTATAAAGATATTGGAGATGTGTATATATATATATATATATATATATATATATATATATATATATATACACATCTCCAATATCTTTATAATTCAACCACATATGGATAGGATTCTATTCCGGTAAGTTTCAATCAAGGTATACCACTGAGAGTCAATAAGGATCTAATTGTAGCCCATGGTTCTTGTAACCTCTAAACTATCACAGACTCAGATTCATATTGTGGGAGACTTATAATGGTATTTTTTCAGTCCTGACTCCATGGGCCTTACCCATTTTGTTAACTGAAAACTTCTAAAGTTAATTCAGATGTATGTATCAGTTGCTCTCCATGTGCATAAATTAAGAATTAAGATCATAAAACATTTAATAAGGATAGAAATAAATAGCAAGGCCCTTAAAAACATTATCATCATGTACTTTATGCTACTAAGTGTAATGATGAGATGAGATCTAAGATGTGAGCGTGACGTGGTATGACTGCAGTGAAGTGAATAAAGACATCTTTTGAGAGGCAGTGTGGTGTAGCTGAAATAAAGTTATCCTCATAGCCAGGAAGACTTGAGTTCAAGTGTTACTTGTTTTGTACACTAGCTATACTCTCCAGTTATCAGACAAGTCACTTAATTGGCTATAGGCCAGAGGTGTCAAACACTGAAGTCCACAGCACTTCTGAGTGAGACATGAATGTGATGAAGATACAATTGGAAAATATTATAAAAAATATAAAAATGCAGTAAAACATAGATAATGCTAATATGTGACTTTCTAAATTAATATGTTTCTGCTGCAAGGATCTTCATGTATGGAATTGTGGCCTCCATTTCTATTTGAATTTGACACAATTAGGTAACTCTTTGACCTGTATCAGTAGAATTTTCTCATCCAGGATTTTTCTATGTTCATGAAATCACAGATCCAGGTATCACTGTTTGGAATGAAGGAGGCTGAAGAACTGTGTGGCCATGTTGTTAGAAAATTCATAGACAGAAATGTGCAAGTCTTTGATGATAATGGCAGGGGATGAGGTAGAGAGAAAGATTTTGATTTGGATGCTAACATCACTGAAGAAATTGGAAGTCATTCAGGTATTGGTAGATGGCAGTAACAGGATTAAAAATTGGAATATCGTGATATAAACTGATTAATGAACTTCAAAAGAGCAATAATCTCAGAGACTAGAGATAAGGAATTCTAGACAATATTTTTCTGTATGGGAATAGCAGTGGGGAGCATAGAATAAACCATTGCCCTTTCCTGGACTTAGTGGGTTAGGGAATAAGAGAGAGTGAATTGTGAGAAATACAGTGTCCTCAGAAGAGTGACAATGTATAGTCCGATAGAGAAGGCAGAAAACATCTTAATTGAAAATATGGAGGATATAGGGTGACTTTTTTGAGAATAGTTCAATGAATTTAATCACATTTTAAAATGACAGGGTCAAGAATCCTGCAAAATGATTTTGTCTCTATATTACAAAATCTATCAAGATTCAATCCACAGAGTTTCTCTTGTCCTGTCACAGGAAAATATGCTTCTTCCCCAAATAATATTTATAGAATTATATAGCTTGTTCACAAAGAAAAGAAACAAAGCAAAAAGACCCCGCAAAATTCATCACAAAAACAAATAGACCTGTGAGGCAGAAGCCTTGAGACTGACAGAGATGTGAGGATATGTGGTAGGGTTGGGAGGATAGTCAAGAACTGAGGACCCCATAGCACACCATGCCATTCTATTCTCTACTATCTCTGAAGTCTGTCCAGGTTCACGTTCATTGCTTCTATGACACTCTCCATGTATCTCATTCTCTGCCATCCCCTTTTTATTTTGCCTCCAATCTTTCCCAACATTAAGATCTTTTCCAATGAGTCTCATCTTCTCATTATGTGGACAAAACATTTAAAGTACAACTTCAGTATTTGATCTTTCAGTGAATAGTTTGAATAAATGTCTTTAAATATTGACTGATTTGATCTCTTTGCTGTCCAAGGTACTTCCAAAATCTTCTCCAGTACCAAGATTTGAAAGTGTTGATTCTGTGGCACTCAGTTTTCCTTATGGTCCAACTCATAGAGCCATACATCACTACTAGAAAACTCACAGCTTAGAATATACAGACATCTGTCAACAAGATGATATCTCTGCTTTTTAGTATGCTGTCAAGATTTGTAGATCTTAGTGATTATCAATTTTGAAATCCTCATTTCATAGATTGAGGAAATGGACTCAAATTGAAATGACTTGCTCAAGGTCACATAAATACTAACTAGTAGCACTGGACTAAAAAATCAGGTCCTTTCCCTTCAAACTTTTCACTGCATAGCAAAGTTTTGGGTGCAAGAGGTCTCTATTCAAGTACTCATTTGAACATTTTCTGGCTCATGACTATGGAAGTCATTTAAATTTTCTGAGTATTTCCTCATATGTGAAATGACGATAATGGCATTTGTGTTACTCACCTCATGTAGTTGGTATGAGAAAACTTTTAAAAATTATAAAGTGTTAAAACTATACAACTTATTGTTTAAATTATGGTGATTATTCATATATGTAATTATACTTCCAACTATTTCTGTAATTCAGGCAAATGAAGGTGCCCCCCCCCTTTAATAACCTGGGAGTGATACTTTTGATCCATTCTACTTTGCTCATGAGAATGGAGCGTAAGTTACATAAGGCAGATGTGACAATGTGAGAACATAGACTGGGGGTGAAGAGACTTGGGTTCTACCCTGGCTCTGCCAATCACTGGCTAGAGAAACTTAGGCAAGTGCCTTAGATCTGTAACGCTGTTTTCCCATGTACAGAAGAAGGGATTTGGACTACATGATGTGTAAAATTTCTTCTAGTTCCAAAAATTATGTCACTAGGCTTTTTCCAACTGAAAGTTCCTTATAATTAAAGCAGGAATACAGGAAACCCTTTACTTGGAGGGAGTGTTGGAGCTCAGGAAGGCAGCTTCTTTTAGAAGTGAGGGAAAAAGAACACTAATGAGTTCAAAGTAATAACATAACAAAGATGAAGGAGTCATTAGAATATTGACAACTGAGATGTAAATGGTGATAAGGTGGTTATTTTTCAAGAAACAATTAAAAGCCAATTTTCATACCAAAATGTATAAAAATAGCTGAAAATATAGTCAAGTGCACAAACAGATGCATTTAGTAATGGTTTAATGACCAGTCACCAAAGTAGTGATTATGGGTGGATATCACCCTGGAGGAGATAGAGGAATGATGGTGGTACACTCCCAGATACTTGCCCTTTGTTTGGTCCTGCTTGGCTTTAAACTTTAGAGAAATGCATAGTTTAGAACACTCATTGAAGTTTTGGATGACATAATTTGAGAGGACTATCTCAAATATTAGAAGACAGAATCAATATCCAAGAATGCCTCACAATCAGAATTGTCCCAAAGTCATATACTGAGTACATGAGGTGTTGGGTTCTCTCTCATTAAAAATATTACGGTGCATATTGTATTGCTATTGCTAGTTTTCAGAGCTATCATGGATGGGATTTCTGTTCAGATATTTTTCACACTAGTAAACCTCTGAGGTCCTGTGATTTTAATTTTATATACTGGAAGACTGGGAGATTCTAGAAATATATGAAGATTTGTTTACCCATTAAGCAATGGAAGAGAGAAATATGAAGCAGAGTATAGTTGTAGAAAAACAACACCAAACCAAATACATAAAAATCCCTCTGTGTCTTCCTCTTTAAAAAAAAAAAGAGGTAAGATAATATGGTGGGGAGAAATGGATCTCTCTTCAAAGCAAAAGAGGGCATTGTTATTTTGTGTTAAATTTAAATAATGGTTACACCACACATTTATTATAGGCTATCCATATCACTGAAGTCGCCAAGTCAAATTCTATGAAAAACATAAAATTAGCTTACTTTGTATATGCTCTTTGAAGGAGTGCCTAAATAAAGGTTCCCACAATTTTTTGAATTACTACAGATTGAGAAAAGAAAGAAATGAGGGATTAATGGAAAGACATGTCAATAACATCAATCTGATGAAAGGACATTTGGTGCTATGTGTTGGGCTATTTCATTGTGTTAGATGCTTTTTAACTAAATTTTATTTCACTTAGGCAGTTATTTGGTTTCATTTGGGGGCAAATATCTGAAAGTGGCCAGGTAAAAGGGAGAATTTAATGAAAAAAAATGGAACCAATGAAAAATCTGTGAGGATCATTAATAGTCAACCATAGTTTATTTTGTGTATATTAACATGAATTTAATTAAGCCAGCAGAGCAATGTTCCACAGGCATTGTTAATTAGCTAATAAAGTCCCCATCACTTCTAATTGTATTAAACAGAATCAATTACTTCCCCAAACTGAAACAGTTGCTACAGATTGGCTCACATAATGAAGCAAAATCAAATGTTGTTTTAAAAATAATAATAAAAAACCTGGTTAATGTAAACAAATCCATACAGGTGACTCTATTGTGAGTTCAGACATTACTTGAAGGAAAAAAGTTATTTCTGAAGAATATTGTGTAGGACTTAAATATGATAATTTTTGCATTTATGTGAACTTACATGTGCATAAAACTACATAAAACCATACATGATAGGTAGATGTATGTGTTATTCAACATATATTACACATTAGTCAATTGGCCCAGGTGTTGGCAATATTTTTCTTCAACAATAAACCAGTTAAGATGTTGTCCTTGAAGTGACATTTATTCTGAACCCAATATTTTGTTTAGTGATTTTCATTAAGTGTTCTTACTAAAAGTATTCTAAATAACCCAACGATTAGCCTTGGGGAAAAATGAGTTAAGTACAAGCATACTTTATCACTTTGCCAAGCTCGACCATCTTGATGTGGTAATAGCCCAAACGACAGGAGTCATCTGTTAAACAACAAACTATTAAGCTGAGAACACAAATATTCAGACAGGCACAATATAGTAATTTGCTCTTTGTTGATGGATATCAGCAGTGGAAGAACAATAGCACCATTTATATTAAACCATGTGAGGATACCCAGGGAGGAAAGATGTTTTCAAGTTCAAAATGTCCCAATGAGAGATAATAGATTTTGAAACCTAGTAAGGTTATGTTGAAAATCTTGAAAATATGACTGAGATAAATAACACACCAGGTAATATAATTTATTCCTTTCTGAAGATAAAAAAATAAACTAAATAAATATAATGTGCTAAATTATATACATATAAAATATAAGTTTTCTAGATACTAATTTTATAATGCACAAGAAGGGCTCTAAAACACATTGGGGGCCAAAATTGAATAATATCTGAGAAGCTAGGGATCAGGAAATGGGAAATTTATTATCAAGTGACAATGCTAAAATGATGACGTTAAAGATGTGCTCATGAAGTGGGATCATAGGAACCAGGAAAGACTGGTGGAGTTTAATCAAGATAAAAGGACTAGATTGGAGAGTCAATGGCCTAGGCATAGGAAAGCAAAGTCATTTAAGTATATAGATGAGAAATCCTGCAAAATGGTAGTGAACATTAAGTAGCCATAGTTTGCAGAAACAGTTTTGAGTTAGCACTGATTGAAACTCAGTTAAAAAGGAATTACTGTCCCCCCAAAGTATGCTAAGAAGGTTAACCGTCCTACTATGAAATCAACTGAAACAAACAAAAAAATGCAAGCTTAAGTCTTAGAAATTGTTGGAGCCAGATGGGACATTTGAGATCACCAATTTCAACCTTATTTTATAGATGAGACAACTGAGGCCTGCAGAGCAAAAGACTTTGCTCCAATTCCTACAGCTTGTTAGCAGCAGGACTGAAATCTGAAGCCTGTCTCCTCATACCTAGTCCAATGCTTTTACCTTTATGTCACACTGTCTCTTCATGTCAAATGAATTCTGTCAGCTGTATATAGTCATTTTTCTAGGATTCCTCACCGAGTACATTTTCCTTTCAAAAAAGTTGACTCTAGAGAAAGAGAATGAGAATGAAAAAAAGGTTCCCAAAATGGTGAGCTTAAGAAAACAAAACCTATATGTTGTGGGAATTGGCAGAGGTATTAACCAGAGACAAGAGCTCTGAGCCAATTCATCATTCTGATATTAAGAACTCTATGACCATCATGAAGATTTTCAGGGGAAAAAGCCGAAGTCCACTTCAGATTATTCAGTGATAACGAGCCAGAAAGCAAGTGATTTGAGAGGATAGTTTTGAAATGAAAAGAGATAATTGTGACATCCTTAATTTCATGAAAGATTTTCATCAGTGAACTTTCAGAATAGTTGGAAATATAAGATTTGTATGCTATATATTTTTTGTTAACTTAGATTGATGTAAAATGGCCAAGAAACAAGAACAGAAGCAATAGAAGACTATGTAGGCTACAAGACAATGCTGAAAGCATTTCAATTTGATCCTTTCTATGTTAGGATCATGCATTTAAATATATCACCATTGATAAAAACATAACATTTAAATAACAAGAACAAATGAGATGTAAAATTGATGAAATGAAATTGTTGAGTTTTATTTAAAATAATAATTAAGATATAGAGGAAAAGAAATTGGAAAAAAATCAGCTAGCAATCTTTCTGAAAAGATAGGCTGGAACATTATAGGTGCTGACCCTATCATTGAAGAGGTATAGGGAGTGGTGAGGCTATCTCTTCTACCAGTTTAGGCCTGCCCCTTCCCTGCACTGGATAGTCTTTGAGAATAGCCTAAGGCACACCGCTAATCATCTCTTCAATGGCACAGTAATCGAAGTCTATACCCCAAACACTGATACTCAAACCGAAGTTGCCCAGTTCTATGAAAACCTGCATCTTCTAGGAATAACACTAAAAAAAAAAAAAAAAAGATATCACATTCATTGTAGGGAATTGGAATGCTAAAGCAGGAATTTGAAAGACAATTGGAATAATAGACACATTTGACCTTGGAATTCGAAATGATGCAGGGCAGAGACTAAGAATTTGGTTAAGATAATTTGCTAGTCATGATGAACACTCTTTTCCAAAGATGCAAAAAGCTGTTGTGCTCATGGACATCATCAGATGGTCAATATAGAAATCAAGTTGGTGACATACTTTGCAGCAAAAGGTGGAGAAACTCAGTTCAATCAAAACCTAGAGCTGTCAGTAGATCAGATACAGAGCTTCTTATTGCAAAATTGAGACTTGAAAAAAGTAGGAAAAATCATTGGGTTGTATAGGTGTCATCTAAATAACATCCTCTAAGAATATGATGTGGAAGTGATAAATAGATTTAATGAATTAGATATGGTAGAGTACCTGAAGGACTATGCCTAGAGGTTCACAACATTGTACAGAAGGAAGTAACCAAAAAAATCTAAAAGAAAAAAATAGTGAAAAAGTAAAATGGCTATCTGATGAGGCTTTACAAGTAACTGAGGAAAGAAGGAAGTGAAACATAAAGGGGGAAGGGAATAATATATCCAACTGAATAGAGAATTCCGGAGAATAGTGAGGAGAGAGAAGGTTTTCTTAAATTAGCAAAAAAATATCAGAATGAAAAAGACAAAAGATCTCTTCAAGACAATTAGATTTATCAAAGGAAAGTTTCATGCAAAAAAATGTGCATGATAAAAGATAAAAATGGTTGAGACTTAACAGAAGAAAAAAGATTAAGAAGAGGTGGCAATAATATACAAAAGAACTATTCAAGAAAGAACTTAGCACCAAGGGTTACTGATCTAGAGCTGGACACCCTGAAGAATAAAGTCCCGTGGGTCTCAGGACGCATTGCTAAGAGGAAGGCTAGTGGAGGTGATGGAATTCTAGCTGAACTATCTAAAACTGTAAAAGATGATGCTGTTAAAGTGTTGCATTTCACATGCTAACAAATTTGGAAAACACAACAGTGGCCACAGGAATGGAAAAAATCAGTTTATATCTCAATTCTAAAGAAGGGCAATGCCAAAGACTGTTCAAATTGCCAAGTAATTATGTTGATTTTATAAGCCAGCAAGGTCATGCTTAAGATTCTGCAAGCTTGGCTTCAGCAGAACAGAGAATTGTCAGATCAGGCTGGTTTTCAGAGGCAGAGGAACTAGTGACCTAATTGTCAACATTCATTGGATTATGGAGGAAGCAAGGAAGTTTCAGGAAAAAAAACAACTACTTCTACTTCATTGACTACACTAAAGTCTGACTGTATGGATCACAACAAAAATGTGACAAGTCCTCAAAGAAATGGGAGTACCAGATTATCTCACTCATCTTCTGAAGATTCTGTATGTGTGTCAAGAATCTAACATGGAAAAATGATTGGTTTGAAATTGAAAAAGCACTACAACAGAGCCATATATTGTCTATTTATTTAAATTATATGCAGAGTACATCATGCAAAATGCCAGTATGGAGGAATCAAAAGTTGGGATTAAGGTTATTGGGAGAACTATCAACTGTCTCAGACATGCAGATGATATCATTCTGATGGCTGAAAATGAAGAGGAATTCAAAAGCCTCTTGAAGAAGGTGAAAGAGGAGAGTGCAAAAACTGACTTGAGAAACATCAAAAAAAAAATCTAAGAACTTAGCAATTGGTCCCATCTCTTCCTGGCAAATGTGTGTTCATCCTTTGTTGCCAGAGAAGACCATCCTGTCAGAGAAATAATGATATATATGAAATAATGACTTGACTTGACTTTGTTTTGAATGAGAGAGGGCTGTGCAGGTCACCAGCCTCACATCTCCTCCAGAGTCATCTGAATCCAGTGATTCAAATGAGTATCTAATTCATCAGGATAACTGGAGATGATCCAGGATGAAGTGATCAGGTTAAGAGACTTGCCCAATCCTGGCAAATAGAGGGAGAAGAAATGGAAGCAGTGTCAGAGCTTGTATTCTTAGGCTCAAAGATCACTGTAGATGATAATTTAAAGACGTTTGCTCCTTGAAAGGAAAGTTATGGCAAATCTGGACAGCATACTAAAAAGCAGAGACATCACCTTGCTGACAATGAACTATATAGTCAAAGACAAAGCTATGGTTTTCCAGTAGCAATGACTGACTAATAGAGTTGGACTATAAGGAAAACTAAGTGCCACAGAATCAATCCTTTTGAATTGTGGCGCTGGAAAAGACTTTTGAGAGTCCAGTGACAGTAAAGAGATCAAATCAGTCAATACTTAAACAAATTATTCACTGGAAGGTCAAATACTGAAGACAAAGTTTAAAGACCCTGATGTTGAGAAAGATTAAAGGCAAAAGGAAAAGGGGATGGCAGGGAATGAAGTGGATAGATAGTATGTGGAAACAATGAACATGAACTTGGAAAAACTTTGAGAGACAGTGGAGTATAGAACAACCTGGCATGCTATGGTTCACGAGGTCATGAAGAGTCAGACACAATTGAATGATGGAACAGTAAACATCACCCATCTGTTTTATCCTTCATCTACCAAGTCTTTCTACCTCTTTGTTTCCCCAGCAAGAATGCAAGTGTCCCCACTGAAGAAATATTTGTTAATTTAATGGTTAGTATTGTTCAGTTTTATCTGACTCTTCATGACCCTATTTAGGATTTTCTTGGCTAAGACACTGGGGTGGTTTGCCATTTCCTTCTCCAGGTCATTTTACCTATGAGGAAACTGAGGCAAGTAGGTGACTTAAGTGACTTTCCTAGCTGTCATACAATGTCTGAGGCCAAATTTGAACTTGGGAAGATGTCTTCTTAACTCTAGATCCAGCACTCCACTCACTGTGCCACTTAGCTTTAGGCAGAAAACAGATCTAATGCTCTCCTGAAAAAATATTAGAGCATTAAGGAGTTAAATGTGCTTCTAGGGTAATCATATAGACATGTTGGATGCCTATTCAGTTCTCCTGTAGTTTAACTGATTTTAGCCTCAAACATTAATCCTACTGTATACGAATAAAATGAAAAAATAAATCATCACTACAGATACACTGTGTTTGATCAATGCTTTTCTTTAAACCAAGTAAATAATGTAGCAATGCTCTGCAGTATTTATATGTTACCATTTTCTGGAATCTCATCATTAAGATGCAATGTGGACACTTTTATAGAAAGCCACATTCCCCTGCCCCCCACCTATCAAACTTTCCTTTAATCAATTGTATATAGACTAGCCACAGTTACAGCTTAACATTTACGGGGCAAAAGACTTTCTATCATATTAGCACATTACACTCTGAATAAAGAATACACAAATCTTCATCCTTGTTCTCATATGAGCAAAAGGTCCATGTCCTATTATATTAAACATTCAACTGTTATGAAACATTGAGCTTAAAGCAAATTCTTCCATGAATAAAATAAAATCGTCTGGCTCCTTCAAGTTAGGATATTGGCAATCCCTTTTGTGATGGAAATATTCACTCAATTAAAGGTGTGGAGTTTCAGCATCCTGAACATGATGTTCTTGGATATTTTCATGGCTCTAGGAGATGGCTTCTTACAAAAGAGACCAAAAACAAGGGTGAGTAGATTTTTCTCCCAAGCCAGTTCTTAAGATCATAATGTAATGAGTAAAGTATTAGACTTACAGTCAAGAAGACCAGAATGCTAATTCTGCCACAGATGCTTACTAGTTGCATGATCCTAGACATATCACAAACTCTCCCAATTTCAGTTTCCTAATTATGAAATAAAGGAGTTGTTCCCAGTAGTCTCTAAGATCCCTTCTGATTACTCAAAATCTATGATTCTATTATCCATAATTCTGTTTGTTACAACCAAAAGAGACCTTAGATAAACCTCTAATGCAACCCCCTCATTTTACGTTATGAGGAAGGTGAGGCATAGATGGGTTAAATTACATAATAACTAGCATCATGGCTGCACATGTGTGACTTACATCAACTGCTTGCCTTCTCAATGAGAGAGGAAAGGAAGGAGAAAAAGAGACAGAGAAAGAGAGGGAGAGGGAAAGAGAGAGAGAGAGACAGAGACAGAGACAGAGAGATAATTTGGAACTTAAAATTTCTAGAAACAAAATTTTAAAGTTATTTTACATGTAACTGGAAAAATAAAATACTAAAAGGATAGTAACTGCATTATATAGCTAGTAAATGCCATAAGTAGGATACAAACCCAGGTCTCCAAATATACCAGGCCAAGTTCTTTAAAACTTGATGACTCTTTATATTCAGAGGACCATGGGAAACTTTTCATGTAAGGATAGGATAGAGATGTCGTTTGTTAGATGAAAAAAGAAGGAATCAATGGATTGTTTTAAAAAGAAAAAGCAATTTAATTAAAAGTAGGAATAGAAAAGGACAAAGGACAAATCAGGAGTCTTAGAGAAAGAACTGGAGCTTGAGAACTGCAAAGAGAGAAACAGATTGATAGAGGAAACAGTAAAGAACTGTGTCTAAGCTATGAACATCATAGCTTTTCTATAGTAGTTGTGCAACAGTGACTTCCCTGCCCCTTCCCTGCCCTTGAAGTACTGGTACACTATATTTTGTCACCTCGCCCAGCATTCTTCAGTATTCTTAAAGAAGTTAAGGTGTGGGACGATGTCTGGTATCTCTGTCATTGGATCTAGCTTCAAGCAATGGCTCAATTTTAGGGACCCCCTGAACCTTAGTTCCAATACATATTAGCTTTTACAAAGTAATGCTTTCTCCAAAGGTATGTCAAGAACAACTATACAAATATTTCCTCAATAGTTGAGAGGCATAATTGCCCCCCTCACCACTGGGCAAAAGGGAGAAACAGGGGAAGGTAGGCCTCGCTCTTCACCAGTTCAGTTTATGGTAACCATGCTGGCTGTGGTTGAACAGGATCTTCACCCTTTCTGCACAAAATGGACTGTGGAGGGAGTGGGGAGAAGAGGGTGCTTGTCCCAATCTCATAGGTTTAAAATTCAGCCTATTCTGGTTATGTAGCCAATGGAAAGAAGAATGAAAATTATCTTCTTCCAGAACCAGGGTGCTTCCATGTTATATGATCTGAGTATATACACTAAACTCCTGCTACATTTGTATTATCTAATTTTTTGATTGGCTGCTTCTGTCATCTTAACTGTCTGTAATAAGTGGCCACTACTACTATGATGAAGGCACCCACTACTTGCCTATATCCTCTAGTAATGGGATTAGAACTCAGTCATGGAGAGTCAGATAGGTGGTTAAGGGGCTTCAAGATCCCAACATGGATTATGTTAGAATGTAAACTCCTTCAAAGTAAATATTGTTTTCATATAAGCTGCTTGTTTGGTCACTTGTTACAATAAAGGGTACAGAAATTAAGAGCAATGTCTCTAGAGATGTTGCCATTTCTTCTACCCAGATCATGACTCCATCTACTAGATGTGCTAAGGAACCAATTTCACCATGTTATTTCCCTACTAAAAGCTTCTTAGTCAAACGTATTGAACCTAACTGCTTCTATTTTCAGTTTTCCAAAATTTGTCACTACTTTCTCTGTCTAGTCATGCTCCCCATGATTTTTCCCCAATAAAGCTTCTGCTCAATGCTCTTTCTGTCTTCTGTGATTTTGCTTCATATACTTTTATATACCTGAATTGATAAAATCCAAGATCCATTGGTGTACACTAATATTCCTTCCATCTATGGTGACAATATCCACCTTGCTGTCTATCCATAGCTTACCCATCTTGCTAAGTAAGGTAAATAGGTAAGTAAGATAAGCTCAAGTTCAAATTATAAAAGGCTTTAAAATAAAGCAAATAATTTTATATTCATTTCTATTATCTCCAGAATTTATTGAATGGGACAAGGGAGACACATTGAGACCTATTCTTTAGGAACATCACTTTAGCAGCTGAGTGGAGGCTAGATTGAAAGAGGGTGACTTTTGAGGCAAGGAAACAAAACATAAGACTATTGCAATAGTCCAATTATGAAGTGATACGGGCCTTCACCGGGAGGAGTGTATATGAAAGAGATGTTGCAGGAACAGAAACAATAGTACTTGGCAACAGATGGGATACAGAGGGTAAGAGAATGTGAGCTCAAGAACAACACCTAAGTCATAAGTCTGAGTGACTAGAAAGAGAGAGAGTTTAAGGTAATGAGTTCAGTTTTGGACATGTTGAGTTCAAGTTATCTATAGAATATTGTGCTTCAGATGTCCAATAAACAGTTGAATAAGTGAAATTGGAGGTCAGCAGAAAGATTAAAACTGGAAAAGTAAATCATTAAAGAAAAGATGATAATGAGTTGATAGGATCTGAAGAGATTATTAAAAAAGGATTATACAGAGAAAAGAGAAGAGAACCCAGGGCAGAGCCTTAGGGGAAAGTTACAAATATCATGTACAACCTGGATGAAGATCCTGGAATTGCAGGAAGGAGAAACCAATGTGAAAATCCTAGAGAGAGTATCGAAAAGAAGGGGGTGATGGGTATCAGCAAAGAGTAAAGAAGGAGGAGGTGTGAGAAAAGACCATTAGATTTGCAATCATACCATCAATGATAACTTGGAAAGAATAACTTCAGTTGAATGCCAGATCACAGAGAGTTAAGAGAGTGAGAGGAAAAGAAGTGAAGTTAACAACTGCAAACTGCCTGTGCAAGAAGTTTATCCATAAAGGGGAGGAGATCTATAGTATAATAGCTAGCAACAATGGATCTATCAAGGGAGAGTTTTTTGATGCTGGGAGTGAGAAGGGTATATTTGTAGGCAGCAAAGAAATATCCAGTAGACAGAAAAAGGTTGAAGATTATTAGTGGGGATGAAAGAGGGGTCAGTTTTCTGGAGATGAGAAAAGTTGTGCATGCAGAAAGGTTTACCTCAGCAAAGTCATTTTTTCAAATGAGACTGGGATGAATCAGCATGCATCTGGGAGATGTGAGATGAGAAGGAGGAAAATAAAGGAGCTCTTTGTAAATGACCTTGATTTTTTCAGTAAAATGTGAGGCATCTTTCTCAGCTGACAAATTGTGGGAAGGGAACCATTGGAGGTATGAGAAGTGATGACGAGATTTGGTAAAGCCATTGTAGTAAGTGGGAGAGTGAATTCATTAGGGAGGTATAAAACATTTGCCTTGTGCCTATAAGGACTCAGCTGATACTATGCAATGTCAATTAGTATTGGACTCAGTCAGAACTCATGTGATTTCAATGACTTCATTCAGTAGTTCATGAATAGGCACCAAAGCTAAATTCCTACCTTATTTCATGTTCCTATTGCTTGAAGTAACCCAAAGTTGGAGCTTGGCGGAGGATAATTGACAACAGGAAAAGAAAGTAAGGGACTCATTACCCACCTTCCACCCTACTCCTTCCATAAAGCTTTTGTGACATTTTCTGGCTCAGTGTTTTTGTTTTTTTTCCTTTTCTCTCTCTCACATTTTTATTATGCTTGGAATGTCTTCCCTCTCATGCCCTATTTACTTATCCTTCAAAGTTCAACTAAAGCCCACATCCTGTAAAATGTCTTTTCTTGATTTTCATTGTTTGTAATTAATGGTCCTCCAAGACCTCATGTACCATTTTGTCTTGCACTTCTGTAATGCTCTTATTATGTGTGCTCTGTTAGTCTCCTTATTAGACTAAACTTGCTGGGGGAAGATACTTTGTCTTATCCAAACTTTATATCTTTCCCGGTGCCTAGGACAGTGTCCTCTCTGTGCAAAGCAGGTATTTAATAAATCTTTTTTTTAAAACTAAATTGTACGGACTCTTCAGTCAATAAATCTATCTCCAAATTTAATGAAATTATAACAAGACTGTTTTCCTATTGCCATATGAGGAAGGCACTTTTACAAAACTTTCACAGTGTACTAATAGAGACAACATACAGAGAAAGTGATTCCAAATTCTGATTTTACGTACATATGCTCCATATATTTTCATCTCCATTATTATATACAATTTAGTTTAATTTCATACCTGTATGTAAGGTGAATTTTAAGTAAGGTGGATTTTAGCATATGTAAAGTGTTTTTTGTTATTATTTCTTAGAGTTCAGTTTTCTAGGATGCATAACTATAACAATCTCTGGTTTTCAGGTATTAGATATGAGTTCCCACAGTTATGTTTCAAAGCATCTTCACTATGCTTGTGCAGCATTATAGAATGAAATATAATATAAACATCCACTGTGGCTACACAGCAAGCTAAAGGAATGAGGTGATGTAAACTTGTGAAGCTTTGTTGTCAATATGCCTTCTTTTTCTGTTGTCCTATAAAGCAGGTGGGCAGTGGGCAGTGGACAGGGAACCTAGGGTTAAATGCACAAATGCTGTGTGTGACTTGATCTGATGCCATCAAGGCTTGGGGGGAATCTTTGTTTGCCTCAACTGGCCCCCACTGAGGCTTGACAGGATTTATGGGAAGCACAAGCTGTGTCTGTCTCCATTGACCCCATCAAGACAAAGGGGTAGCTGTGATTATGGGTGTTATGCTCCCACTATCAGCAATCCTTTTCTGAGAAAACTAGACTAAAGTAAGATTATTAATCCCTTGTTAGTGTCTCTCCTGTCTGACCAGATCAAGGGTGAACCTGTGCTGGCAGCCCTCCTATGTACTGTGTTTATCTGTCTTACAACACCAGAACTCTTAAATATTAAACTCCTCTATGTATTTAAAATCTGGTGTAGAGGAAATAACATTGGATTTGGAGTCAGAAGAAGGGGAATTTTAGTTCTGGCTTTGTGATTTACTAGTTGTAGGAAATTAAGCATATCATTTAATTTCCCTGAGCCTCAGTTTCAGGAAAATTAAAATGTGAGATTCTATGTATAGAACATAAAAATAAATTGTAGAAGGAGAAAGGGGTGTGGGTGTGGGATAGCAGTTCAAATGGAAAAACAGACTTACATATTATAGTCAATTGCAAGCTCCATATAAGACAACACTGTCATTCATCTACAAAAAAGAAAGAAAGAAAAAAAGAAAAAAGAAAGAAAGAAAGAAAAAAGCTAAGGTAAATCTTTTGTAGACTTTCTGTCATTATCACCATCATCTAATCACAAAATTATATATTCACTGAAATTTGGAATTGGAAGGAATATTTGTTCCTGTTTGCTCCTCATAACAAACTGGTATAGACATTGCTGTTGCTGTTTTGAAGATGAGAAAACATACTTAGAAAGATTAAATTGTTCAGAATTTTGTAGCAAATGTCAGAACTGGTTCCTGATATCTGTCTTCTAATTCTATTATCAGTAATATTATGCCACAACTACCTTTCACCCCATCCAGATAGGCATGATCATAATCTTGGTATTGTCAGACTCTTCTACCACTCTTACTTCCCATAGCCAAGCAGTTACTGAAGTCTGTTGAGTCAACCCCAACAATATATCTCCTGTCAATTGCTCCTTTGTATTCACTGCCAAAATTATAGTATAAAAGCCCTAATTACTACCTATCTGTACTGCTGCAATCACTTCCCAACTAGTGCCCTTGTCTCCAGTTTATACCTTGTCTACTCTGTCCTCACAACTGCTCCTAATTAATCTTAATTACAAAGAGAAATAATCACATCATTCCTCTGCTCAAAACACTTCAAAGTCTCCCTTTTCATATGGGATCATAAATTTCAATCTGAAAGAGAGCTTAGAGATTAGTTGGTCCAACATTCTCATTTTACTGATCTGGAAACTGAGGACCAGAAAGATTAAATAAGTTATCTAAGATCACACAGATAGACCTGAGGTTTCATCTTAGGTCCTCTTACTACACCACAATTTCCTACCACATTTTAAAGCTCCTTAGCCTGGTATTTAAGGTTTCCTCTACAATGTATCAACTCTTTATATTTCAGCTTTATTTCACACAAATTCTTATCCTCCTCGGTCCGTCTGGATTATTCACCCTCCATGGACATGCACATCCAAGTCTATTAACAAAATTTAATCACTGCTATCTGCAGAATGTTATGCTAAGTGCTGGGGATATAAAGATGAAAATGAAATATCCTTTTCCTCAAGGAGCTTATGTTCTGTTGATTTCTACTTATCACTTTCCCACCTTTGTGACTTTGCTCATACCATTGTGCCCTTATGCCTAGAATGTTTTGCTTCATAAAATCCTATTTCCCCTTCAAGACTCAGATTAAATACTATCTCCTCCATTAATCTTTTTCTTATCACTCTACACAAAAATTATCCTTTCTTCCTTGGACCCAATAGGACCCTTTGTAGCTCTCTCGGGTTCTTATGAGGTTCTATTTTGCATTATGGTTGTTATATATTTCTAACATAGCATTCCACATGAATAACCTGGGCTTCTGAACACATTTATAACATGATCAGTTCTAACATGGAGATGCCCTTGAAGGGTCTTTTGAGCATGCCTAGTTTGTCTAACATGGAGCCTGCTGAGTCCCTTACCATGTCAGTGAGGGTAAAGTCACTTTTGATCTGTTACTGGCATCTTTGAAAGTGGCAAGATGGAACCTTGTACCCTTTCTGACTGTACTCTTTTCTACCACTCTCTGCTACTCACTTACTGACTGCTCTCTCGTTGTCTTCTTCCAAAGGGTGAAGAACCCAGTTCATCCACAACAAAGACATCATAAACTCAGTGGGTGAGAGAGTGTAATGCCAGTTAAAGATCTTCCCCCACCCATTAATAGACCTCAGGTGAAGCCCATTAAGCAAAGCTTGATTAGAGGAGGCTTGTTTTGTAGGAAGGCCCATATCTTTTGTTAATTAATGAGGCACTGGGTCACAATGGTCATGATGCCCTCCTGCTCTGAAAAGTGTATATGTATACTCTGAGGTGAGGTTTTGCTTTGGGGACTTGGAAGAAGGTTCATGTGGTAGCCATTAAGAAGTCCTTCACCCCCTCTTTGAAAACCCAGATGTTGGTACTTCTGTCTCTGGTAACTATGCATGTATGTAGTAGTCAGACAGTTGGATCTGTCTGTTGATCTGTGATGTGTACATTGCTTATGGTCTGTTGGCCTTCATTTCTCTGCTTGTATTTTCTCTCTTGGTATAAGTGATTAAAGAAGATTGCTGACTTCTTCCCCCCTCAAAAGCTGCTTTGCTTTTAGAAAAGCAGATCTAAGAACATGTGCTAGCAGGCCATCCTGGATGTGTGTCAGAGTGCTTGCTTTTACAGAGGGGAAGGACTACCCTTATCTTGTTCCATTCCCTTTCCTTCCCCTCCAAGAAATGGGCATGGGGATGTCTATTCCCATTCTGTTTTGTCTGTCCTTTTCATTTCCTGGTGCCTGAGGTGATTCCCATTGGACCTGGGAGGGTGAACTAAGATGACCTTGAAGCTAATTGCAGAAACTAATTGCAGCAAACTGACCCAGCAAGGAAGCCCTGTGTAGCAGGCTACCTGGAATTCAAACCTGAGGGCCCTTTGAACTTGGAATGGGCATCATGCTGAATGGGAACTGAGTTAAAGTATGAACCTAATCCCTATCCTCTCCTCAGAGATTGAAGTGGTATAAGAGGTTAAGCCTTTCCCATTTTGGGAGAGTAAGTTTGTTCCTTTGTGATTATACCTTCTGACATAAAAATTGCTTGTAAACATGAATCCAACTGTTAGTGGCTAGATGGAAATGGTGTTCAGGGGACCACCCTTATAGCTAAGGACACAGTGTGCCATGGAGCTATTTGCAGAAAGCCTAGATATGGTTCTAAGGGTAATGAATATCCACGTTGGGGAGAAGTAAAATTATAAAATCTAAACCACCTGGCTTTCAGGAAGTTGGGACCAGGGTGATTAGTTTTACATATTTTTGGATGACTCCTGGTAAATTACAAATTCAGTGAGGTCAGGCCTGTGTCTTAATTTTCTTTGTACCTACCCCAATACATTCCATAGTGCATTGAAGAAGCAGGCATTTAATAAATACCATTTGTATGAATGAACTCTTTTGTTATAGAAATTAAACTTCCCCATATGAAATTGAAAAAAAAGCAACAAATGATACCATTTGTTTAGTTACTAAATGGATACAAGCCAGCCATACTGTAGGAATTTACAGAAGGAAGAGATGACAGTTGACAGGAACTGAGTAGCCTGCGTAGGATTAGGACAATGATGTGGGAGTAGGCAAAGGAGATGTTTCTTGGTTAGGAAAACAGAAGTTCAAAGGCATGAGGCCTTCAGAGTGTTCCAGCAGGATGTAATCTGGACAGAGGCCCTGTTAAATTATATCTTTGTTTCTGAATATCAGTATAATAATGGATGATACTTGCTGAGTACAGAATACTACAAACATAAGTGATTTCATTTGAATTCTACAACAACTGTGTGAAGTAGGCAGTACAGGTATTTTAACCCCATTTTGACATATGAAGTAAGAGGTTCAGAGATGTTCAATTACTTGCCCATAGTTACACAGCTAATACATATTGGAATTGACAGAAGAGAAGAAAGTGAGGTCATTGACCTTGCACAGCCCTCCCTCACTCAAATCAAAGTCAACTGCAAGTCATGTCATCATCTTGATGGGCCATGGTCCTGTTCGAGAACAAAGGGCAAACACAACAATTGGGATCAACATGTCTAAAACAGAACTTGTCGTCTTTCCTTCCAGCTACTACTCTTGTGAATTTTTCTAACCGGTCATCCAAGTTTACAAACTTATCCTCAACTCCTTTCTATTCTTTACCCTTATACGTCTATCCGTTTAGTTACCAAATCTTAATATATCAATTTCTACAACATCTTTTATCTCCTTTATCTCATACAGCCACCATCCCAGTTCAGGCCCTCATAACTTTTTGCCTGGTTTCTTGAAATGGCCTCCTAATTGTAATTCTTGCCTTAAGTTTCTCTCCTTTCTAATTCATTTTATGCTCAAGTGACTTTCCCAAAGCTCAGATCTGACAGCACAGCTCAGCACATCAGACTGGAAGATGCTTCTGCCTCCTTCCCCAGAACCTCTATTGGGAGGAAGTGCCCAGGCAGCTATACTCGTTTGTCCCCTCTTCCCCCCAGTTCCATTCCTGAATCTCTGGAGGACTAAATCGTACCCACTCCTCCTCCCCCAAGTTTTTCTAAACCTTTTTATGTGTTGTCTTTATCCGTTAGAATATAAACTCCTTGAGGACAGAGACTGCCTTTTTGCTTATATTTGTTCTCTTGGTGCTTATTACAGTGTCTGGCACATAGTAAATACTTAATAAATACATGTTGATTGACCATATCCACCTTCCCCTTGCCCAAATTTGGGAGCACATACTGCCTCTAGGATCAAATATAAACTCTTTTAAGCTCTTAAAGCTTTTCATGACCTGGTTTCAACCAACCTTTCCAGTCTTATTACATGTTATTCCCCTTTCTTCACTATATTATTCAAACAAACTGATCTTGTGATGTCTCATACTTTATCTCTGTGTTTTGTACAAGCTATTTCCTATTTCTGGAATGTACAAGCTTTTCACTTCTACCTCATGTAATTCCTTATTTCCTTAATTTAGATCGTTTCACATTCTCTATAAAGCCATTTTGATCCCCCTAGGTGACAGATAGGATTCTACTCTCCCAATTACCTGGTATTTATTTGTTATATGCTTATATATATGTATACTGGTCTTTACAAATTGGAGGCAAACACCTTGACAAAGGCAGTATCTATTTCATTTCTTAACTGTATCACTAATGTCTAGTATAGTGACTGGCACACAGTAGGCACTTAATAAGTGAATTTTTATAGCACTAGGTTTTTGAATGTGAATTCCCCTTATACATTGTCCATTAGATTACTGTTGCCTCTCTGAAGATAGGCAGTATATTTTCAATTAAAAAATAAGAAAAGAAATTAATTTCTTGCCTTTTTAAATCCCCCACTCCAATATATTATTATTCAGATTTTGCTAAAGAATATCCACATTATACAGATACCTTGGGAATCAAAGCTCATATGATCAACATTTAATGAGCTGATAGCTCCTTTCTTCCCAGCCTTGATTTTATTTACTCAATTAATTATTTAATCTTAACGAGGAACAAAGCCTCCCTTGAAGTAATCAGTAATAAAAGGAAAAGCAATGCTGTAAACCACACCATGTGTGGTCTTATAAAAGAATTGTGGGTGACTATTGCTTTAAGTACCCCTGGATGCAGCTCAGCTTGGTCATGATAATGACACGTGTCATTTATATTTAGTGCAGTTTATGAACGGTTGTTATGTGGGGAATGATGACCACTTGTTCTCTCTCATATCAAGCATGGAAAAAGATGATCTGGATTTAAATGTTAGTGTAATATATTATGGAGGGTAGAAATGACATTTTTCCTAGAAGACTTTTAAAAATAAGGTAGATACCCAGATGCCATCTGCAATAGTGTATTTTCAAGCCTGCCTTGAGACAGTAGGATAAATTCAATTACCAGGTCTATTAAGAAAGAACCATAGCTACTGGGTTTCAGTGGATAACTGCACATGGATGCACTCCACCTGTGCATATGAAAAGATTCATACCTAGATGGTGAGAATTCTACTGTCTCCACTTTGCTCTGCTCTCCCACACATCTGTGTATGTCAGAAAGATCAGCAGCTAGGCATAATATTCCATCTTCTTTTGCTTTATATCCTTGGACTTGTGTGTATGTGCATGCACATGAAGGTGTTCAAATTTTGTTGTAGTAAAACATTCAGTTCTAGGTGGCACCGTGCATACAGTACAAGACTTGAAGTCAAGAAGACCTGACTTTAAATCCGAGACTCAGAATTTATTAGCTGGGTGTCAAGTATAAGTGGCCAAGTCACTTAATCTCTGTTTGCCTCATTCTCTACATTTATAAAATGGTGATAACTAGAGCATCTATCATTAGTTGTCATGAGGATAAAGTGAGATAACACTTGTAAAGCACTTTACAAACTTAAACTCATTATGCAAGTGCTGGTGATGGTAAAGTCATGCATGTTCTGACCAATCAGCAAGTATTTATTAAGCATTTTAATCTTTTACGTAGGAGCGTCAATGGAACATGGCAAGTCAAATGAGTAGGATTAAGGTTGCTTAAAACAAAGGACAACCATCACTGATTTGAAAGCCTTTCCTTTGATAGATTTTTCCTCCATCTCCATTCCTTAGTTAGTAGAATTTAGAGGAAGTAGCACAGCCCCAAGACTGGTCTTATACCTTCTTAGTTTGTCTAGTTCTTATAACGCTTGATCTTGTTGCCAGTGAACTTTGTGATGAGAGGGTGTGGAAAGTATAGGAAGAAAAGAGGGTAGAACGATAAAGGGAGGGCTGAAGTCGAGGGATGTAACAACATTAAGCTCTTGGGAAGAGTGCTCAACTAGTTATTTCTGTAGAGCTTTTCCTTCATGTCATTTCATGGAATGCTAGTGGTACAGTGTGAAAAATACTGTATTTGTAGTCAGAGAAATATGGAGTTCAAATTCGGGCTCTGGCACTGTCTACCTGAGTGACTATTGACAAATTGCTTAACATATAGACCGTCCACATTTGTAAAATGAGGGGATTGGACTATAGGACTTTTAAAGGCCTCTCTAGCTGTACCCTGATTACATCTACAACCTGAGGGAAAGAATAGACAATCAATTTGAAAGGAAGTCAGCTTAGAAGTCACCTGTAATTTGTCATCTTCATTGTTCATTGCCATCAGCATTAACACTAGGGCAAATGATCATGAGTGTCCTACCATTTAATATTTTTTACAGAGGTCAAATGCAGTTCTGATTACTATCAAATGCTAAAGGGGAAAAATGAGGGAGGATGATAACACGCAGCCTGAAGGGCATTGGAAAGTTGGCAAGGTGGTCTTGTTAGATATGGGCATGTCGTTGAGTCATTCATTCATTAACAATTTTTCTAAGAGTTGACTAAGTACTAGACACTGCTCGTGATCCTCAGTTAGCAGTTTAGCACCAGATCTGTGGCCTTCTCAGTCACTGTTTCTAACAGGCTCCGACGGTTTGTCCTGGACAACAGTTTTGTAACCTCTTGAAAGAGAAAGCACAAAGCAGTGAGATACAAGCACATGTGGAGGAAAGACAGAGAGATAGAGAGACAGTGACAGAGAGAGGTTTTCCTTTTTGATTATAAGAAAAGAATACCTGTATAAATGTAGAGACTTTTTTATACTTTGATGCAGAGAGGTTTTATTATTTTTTCCTTTTAAGACAGAAAAGCTCGATGAATAGCCAAGGACAGGCATTATCAAATTGAGATCAGGTTATATAAGAAACAATTTCCACTGGACCTGGGAACATACTTACTTGTTCCTTTACTTGCTGACTCATTAATAATGCAGTTTTAAAGAGGGAGGGCACTTGGGAGTTTGAAAATCTTTCCTGTCATATGGCTGTTTTAAAATATCGCCTGTAGACTTCATTTCCTTTGGGATAGCTCCAATAAAGGATTTAACATAGTTTGTAATTCACATGATTCTCAAGATAGACAAGTAAGTGTACTTAGCAAGGTAAAATAAATTAATTACCATATAATGTGATTACTATAATAAAATAAACACTTACGAAGTGCCTACTATGTTCTAGGCACTGAAGAGAAAGGAAAACCATCCCTGTACTCATTTAACTAATATTCTACTGAGAAGATAAATTATTTTTACAGGCAAGTAAATACAAGATAAGTTAATTTCAAGAAATAAAGAATATTTACAGCTAGGGTGGTGGTGAGGAACAGAATATGGAAAACCTTCTTTAAGGAGGTACCATATGAACCAAGGCTTGAAGGAAGCTAGGCATTCTAAGATCTGGTGGTAAAGAAGAAAGACATTAAGGACATATGGGAATGCCTTCCTGGAAAAAGGCATGGAGATGCAAGTCCAGGGAATAGGCAGTATTCTTTTTTGATTCAAAGAGTATGTAAGGAATTCTGCCTCACGGATTGACTACAAAAATGGCAGTAACTTGAAATAAATTTGGACCCAGCCTGTGAAGGACTTTAAATGCCAATCAGAAGAGACTGCATTTAATCTTAGAGGTGTTAGTGAACCACTGAAGTTTTTCAACCGAGTTGAATGACATGGTCATGCCTTTGTTTTAATACTATTAATTTGGTAGTTGTGTGGAAGATTAATTGGAAGAACTGGGGAAATTGAATACAGTGTAAAAATTAGGAAACTGTTGCATGTTATATAGTGGTAATATGAGTAAATGGAAGTGCACGGTGAGAGATGTGGTGGACATAGACAAGATCAGATTGTTGCAAGATGCTTGTAGACATAACGGATATAATGAAAAGATAGTTCCTTTGTTTTGTATTTTTATCCTGTTTGTTGCTACAGGAGCCAGTTCTCCCTGCTAGAAGTAGCTCTCATTGCTCTGAATGGTTCTCCATGTGTTTTTCTTGTATATTTGAGAGATTTTTGTTTCCTCTGCTTGATATTTCATTAAGCAGAAAGTGACCTTCTTTTCCACTTTGGCTGGTGATGGTGGGAGCATGCCTCCCTCGTTTCAATTTAAGTGTAATTGAACTTGAGATTAGCTGCTCACAGATGCCAGTAAACTATTCTGTGTGTTGGTGAACAGCAAAATCCCAACTTCAATTTGAATAGTGCCTTTTGCTTCAGTGCTTAAATTGCTTCACGGTAATATGTCATCAATGTTTCACCATGTTCAGCAGTGATGCTGAACTGCATATTGAAAGATTTGGGTATTATTCCAGGCAGTCTAGAGAAGAAACAACCAGAGCGGATGGAGCACATCTTCAACTTTGTCTTCAGTGAATTAGATTCAATATTTCCCAAGCATTTTATCTTCAGAGGAATTTCTTACAGGGATTGGTGCAAAGCTGTTTGCTGCAGAGGATTAGCAGTTGTTAAAGGGGGAGGGGAAGGTAGCAGAAACTTGTCCTCCTCAGTACACAGGGTTATAAATATGAGGTTAAATAAGATATTGTGTGGCTCAGCTATGTTCAGAGTCAGTAAATGTTGCTTCTCAGAAGTAAAAATAAACTCATGTACTATGATTCCAGAAAACAATTATTGAAACTAAAGCCACATTGCCATCTGGACCCTGGACATACCTCTCTCTAAGTTGCACACATATGCAGCTGTTCACAACATAAAGCACCTCCCTGAATGCCTTCTCTTTGCCATGCACTTTGGGATTTTGCCCTGTGCAGTCTCCGCAGATTTCTGTATATTGCCAATAATGAGGCAGTTCACTAGCTGGCTCACTGACATACCTTCAGTTCTTACCTTGTCAGTCTATGCAGGCAAGCAGAAAGTATTTGGCCATGATGCCTGGCCTTTGAGAGGAAGAGCACGACCTAAGCAAATTGTTAAAATGAAGCTTTGCCTTCCTATCTCTAGAATTCTAAGTTCTTGAGTCAGAAGACATGAGTTCAAATCCCAATTTTGACATTGACTCATGTGACATGGTTAAGACAAGGTCCATTGCCCTCAGTTTTCTCCTCTGTAAAATGACAGAGTTGAACTAGATGACCTCTTAGATTTCTACAACCTCTACATTTATGATACTACAATTTGGAATCTTATGTCTTGTCAACTGAGGGCTTTCCATACAATTGGACCATGAATGCTTTCTAATTCCTGCTATCCTGAGGCTTTTTCCCTCTACACTCTCTCAGTTCAAGACCTTATAAACTCCCACATGTTCAGTGATTATTTCTACACAAATGACTGCCAGATCTATATATCCTGTGCCAATTTTTCTTGTGAAATTGAGCCCTGCATAGTTAAATGGCTATTGGACATCTCCAACTGGTTTTCCCATAGACATCTCAAATTTAACATATACAAAACCGTACTTACTATCTTCCTTTTCTCCTTTTCTCTCCAACTCTCTTTTCTCTTTGTAACTCAATTTTAGAGTTATTCTTAACTTTTCACTCAATCCCTTTCCCACATTCCATTTCCCCGATTATCTAATCTGTTGCCAAGTCTTGTTCATTCTACCTTGGCAATATAGTTTGTTTATTTCTGTTTTACTTCACTACCATGGCCACCACCTAGCTCAGATTCTTGTCACTGACATACCTCCAGCTCTCACCTTGTCAATCTAGTCAAGGCAAACAGCTGGAAAGGCAAACAACTGAAAGGCAAACCTGGACAACTTTCCGGTTGTTCTCTTTGCCTCTCATTTCTCCCTTCTCCAAAATACCTTACATGCAATTGCCAAATAGGTTTCCCCCCTTAAAATACAAATATAACCATGTTATTTACATTCTAAAGAAATTCTAGTGACTTCCCACTTACCTTTTGGATAAAATAAATTCTTCTATTTAGCATTTAAAGTCCTTTGACAATCAGGTTCAAAATCATATTTCCAGGATTAATGAATGTCAGTTGTCTTCAGAGATTTTATATTCTAGTCAAACTGGCTTATTTTCTGTTTTCCATAAATGACGTTCCATTTCATGTCTCTATGTTTTCACATAACCTGCCAATCATACTCAGGATACGTTTCCTCCTCCTCACTCATTTAGAATTTTTCACTTACTTAAGTGACATATGTAGGAAAGTCTATGCTGATACTCCTATTTTTCAGCGCTCCTAGAAATTTCACTGCTTATATTTTGCATTTAGTTTTCCATATATGTCTTCTTCTCCCTCCTCAGACAAAATAAAAGTTCCTTGTAGGTAGGAATTATTATTTCATTTTTGTCTTTGAACGTCCAATACTTAACACAGAGCCTAGTACCTAATCAATTATTGCTAAATTGAAATACTGGAAATATTCAAGGACATATCCCCTAAGTTTTAAGTCTAGGAGTCTTCTGAGTATTCTCAGATTAACTCTTTACTCTACCCAATTATCTCATTCCTTCCATTAACCTACTTAAATGCTCTTGGATTCCTAATTCTAAAACCTCGTCACCCCCTTCCTGGTTCTTTTGTGTTCCCTTGGAACAAAATGTATACACAATCTTTTAGCCCTGTGGACACCAAACTCTTTGATTATGTACCCCTAAAAACCCATTTCAAGCAAGCCATATATATAATATATTTATATACACACATATACACACACATATACACACATATATGTATTTATGCACATATATTTACATGTTATTGAACTAATATATAATCTTGTATTACGTACATATTTATATGTTATAATATAAGCAAAATAGAAATTTATAAGACTATAAAGATAAAATAAAATTTTAAATACTTTTAATTTTTTTGCTCTTGAGAGCAATGTGATGGTTCATTATGCTTCATTATTTCAAAAATTCCCTTCGTATGTCCTGGGGAATAGGACAGACTTGTAAATAATAATTTTTTGTTAGTGATTAATTATTCAGCTAATTTGATTAGTATCCCTAGTGAAGCTGATAACTTTTTTTGCATTCTTTTTGATTGGAAGATGTACAATAGAGCAACTAAATAGGTCCTAACAATCAGTAAACATAATGGCTTTTCAACAGGGATTATATTTCTCTCTGGGTCAGTAGTCCCTATATACAACACAAAAATAACATTTGAATTGTCTCACATTTCAACTCAGCAGAAAGTTTTCTATATGAATCCATTTATCTATTTACTTACTCAGTCTTGATAAATGGATGGTATTAACCTTTGATTTCCCATTCACATTTGGATATATTAGTTGTGTTTTTGTATGGATGTGAGGAACAGTAAGACTTATGTAGGCTTTATAGTGCAGAATGCAGAGTAATGTGTAATAAGACTAGAGAGGCAGATTAGAGGTAGGCTGAGAAGGGCTTTAAATGACAAATGGAGGACTTTAATTCTAGAGGAGTCATTTGAATTTACTGAGAAGAGGATATACGACATGGTCAGACTGGTGCTTTAGGAAAATCACATTGGCAGATATGTAGAGGATAAATTGGAGTCAGGAAATTAGAAGATATTCAATATCTACACACAGAGAAATATGGTTCCTGCTGAAATCTTGCACCTTCACTGATTGCAATTAAGCTATATAGGGTATCTTTCAATAAAAAAAGTATTACAATGAAAGAATTATTTGCTTGACTGTCTATAAGTAGCCCAGATGAAAGATGATAAGGTTGAAGCTACAGTGGAGGCTGTGTGAATAGAAAGAAGGTGGAGGTGAATCATATTGTGCATATAAGAATAATAAACTTTGGAAAATACTTAAATATATAGTAACTGAGAAGATAGCAATACCCTCTACAGATAAGGGAAAATGCAAAAGAGAAGATAACGTAATGTGATCTGTATCCAATCAGCTTATTTTGTGTGACTGACTTATCCCTGTTTAGAGGGAAAAGGAAGTTTTCTTCCTTATGTGTCATTGAACAGAAGCCTAGTGCTTGCCCTTCAAGAGATGCCTGCCATGGACATAAGGTGATATAAGGGTATTCTTATGAGTATGAGGTTGGAAAGAAAATATTTTCAGTGACATCTGTTTAGCTGATGTTGTGGGTACCTTGGGGTGCAGTAAGGACATTACTGTCCTGAGGGACTGACATCAGTCACTAATGACTCGCTCCTTAGGGTCATATTTCAGCTCTCACTTTGGAGACCACTGCTTTAGTATTTAGAAGTTCTTGTATCTTTCTTTTGGTTTGGTATAAATAAGACATATCATTAAACACCTCCTGTAATAATAAAATCCTTACCAACCAAGAGAGGCGAGAGAGGCAATAGAGCGTTTCATGGTCTCATTTGTGTCTACATTTTAGGGCATATGAGGAAAAGAAAGCATCAATGAAATAAAAGCCCACAAATGAAAAGTTTAAAACAAGCAGATATTTACCTAAACCTATTTTTATTCCATAAGTTTGAGGAAGAGTGTGGCAGGTAAAGGCAAAAGAAGAATTGTCAAAAATGACTGAATTACTAACCTTAAAGGCAATGTTATAAAAGGGATTATAAATTATAGACTGATAATATTCCTGGTTTTGCTTTCTTCAGAGATTTTCTTCATTATAAATGTATCCATTCATAACAATACTAAATTAGGAACTGTTCTTTAAAAAAAATTAAGGAAGGAGAGAAATAGTGGCCACTTCCCCAAACAATGATAAAAAATACATCATGGGCATGAATTATTAGGAAGACAACTAACTGAACTCATGGGTTTAATATTAATTAATTAATTTAACTTCAGTGCTGCTAATACCCAAGTACCTCCATATCCATTCTCAATCTTTCTCCTGAATTCCAGTAGTATATCTCCATCTTTATGTATGCTAGTATCTGCAACTAAACCAGTCTTAAATAGGGCTCATTAATTCCCCCCATCCCCAGGCTCAAGGCTCTTCTTTGGACTTTACCACTAAGACTTGGAACTTGACATTTTGGGAATTCTTTTCTCTTGCCAAATCCTTTCAATTCTACGTGCATAACATTTCTCACATATGCCCCCTTCTCTCCACTCATATCTGTACTACTTCTAGCCTATGTTACTTCTTGCTGGGAACATTGTAATAGCACTCTAAGGAATTCACCTTCTTTGGTCTTTCTACCGTCTAAGACATTCTCCACACAACTGCATGCAAGTGAATTGAATTTAAGGGGGGAAGGACTGTGCAAAGTCACCAGCAACACTTTTCTTCTCCAAAGTCTTCTGGGCAAGAAAGAAGTCAGAATGACTGGAGATGCCTCTTGATGCAGTGGAAGACCTTGGCTTTTTTAAGCTAAGGTTTTAATAGGTTTCAGTTTGACTGGCGAAAGATAATACATAAAAGGGAATTGTTTTCTTGTAAAGACAAAGTGTTTGTCGTTGAGGAGGAAAAGAAGTCAAGAGAAAGAAGCCAGATGTGAAATAGACCCTTGTTAAGGCTCTTCCTGAAATAATGACCAATGCAGGCGATATTTTCCTTCAAGCAGTTTGAATTCCAACCAAATTAGATTCTTGGACTTGACTCCTTTAGTAGGAGACATACATTTGAGTAATTTATTTGTAAGTTAAAAATTCATTATTTTGTGATCTCTGTCTTTCAGAATCTTTCTTTTTCTTTAAGACATTGCTCAGATACTTCCACCTTCATTAAACCATTCCCCATCTACTCCTCATTTTCCTAGAAATTTACATTTGTATCTATCTTCTTACCTCATCACACAATGCTTTGTATTAAACTTATCTGTATAGATAGAATTATCTTCTTATTATAATGTACTTCTTAGTAGAAGCTCCCTGAATTCAGGAATTGCATCACTTTTCATCTCTGTCTATCCATGATACCAAGTGTAGAATTTTGCATGTAATGCGTGCTTAAGAAATATTTGATCAGTTAAATTGAATCAAATTAATTTGGATATACTAAAGTTTGATCAAAGTTAAGAGTACTATTGACTAGTTGGAAAATGTTAACAAAACTTTTAAAAATAAATAAATAATTTATAGAAGACATTTAAACTGTAGGAAGATTCTACCTTGATATATATGGTTTTGCCCTTACATATCAAAGTCCTAGTAATAAAGTAAAATCTAATTTAATGCCTGCTCCTATAGTCTATACTCCATCCAGGTGAGCTTTGACAGTTTCCTAAAGGCACCTTTGACTCTGAGTGTTCCAAAGACAGAGGTGTTAATGACTTTGGATTGACAGAGAGATGATAAACTCCTGAGAGAGACAGAATTAAAGAAAGAGATAGGGTGTTATAGAACCAGTTTCTAACAGGGCTCCAACCACTCCACCCCCCAAATTCTGTTCCAAATTAGTTTAGGCTAGTTTTTCCCTAAAGGTGACCAATCTAGGAATTATACCTCATTTGACATACAGCTTCCTGGTAGACTCTGTCATATTGTTATGTCTATTTTGCCACCTTAATATATTAGAAAGGTCTATCCATAACAGGTTAGGGTCCTTTGGATTTTGTAGCTGTTCCATGATTACACAAATCACATCTTGCCCTGGTGTGGGGCTGGACACATTTCCCTATGTATACCACTCGAGTTTTGTCTGAACAAACTAGAGAAATACCGGAGTATACCTGTTCAATATCATTTTTATACTATGGTTAAGGAATTCTCTTTTTATTAGCTGTTCAATGATATGTGAATGCTTCAGTTTATAATGAGAATTAATAGGGTATAGGCTTGATTCAGGTCCAGCTCTAATATGGGGCAAGAGAAAAAACATGCACATCAAATGACAAATGGCAGCCTCCACCCCCAAAACACAGGCATAGGCTAACACATTCTTTGATTCCCAATGCCTAGGCTCCCAGAAACAGCGAAGAGTGAATTTTCCAGTGAAGATGATTTTCTACTTGGTTTAGCTAAGATTTTCTCTCTTCTGAATCACAGTACCCCTACATTCCTGTGTATTCTATTACTTAAACTAATCCATACAACTTCCCTGATTCTTTACTGCTTGCTTTGAGAAATATTTGCTTACTCTGATTGCCTTTTGTGTATTTAGCATTTAGGGAGAGAGGAGCTAGACGACCAAGATTAGGCCAACTGTTACTCTCCTAGTCTGAGGTGAAACTACTTCCCCCTAGGAGTGGCCTTGAAAAGTGTCTTTTTTCCTGAACCCTAGAAGAGCATCATAAATTGCAAATGGACATTTACTTGATAGATATAATTCTACCTCAATCCCCCTCTTGAAGATAGGACAGCAACAGTGTGATCATCTTGCCGTAGATGTCCTCCTACTCTCCACGATGGCAGAAATTTCTTTCCCCAGAGATATGGCAAGCAATTTAGAGTATATCTATTACTTCTTAGCTATATATGTATATGCATCTGTATATATACATATAAATATATATGTATGTACATACACAAGACACACACACATATATGTGTGTGTGTATATATATATGTTATATATATGTATATACACACACACATGTTTCAGTGTTTGGATAAAAAGCTATTTTCTCTGGTCATCCTAGATAGGAACTTGTTCTTAGATGGACAGTGGATAGGGAAGAGGTTTTATTTTAGGATTAGGGATCTCACTCTCAGCCGGTTTAGTTCTCCTCCCATACAAATGACTAACACAGATCAGTTAGTCAAGAAACATTTATTAAGTACCTACTACTAGGTGACAGGCACAGTGCTAAGTGATAAGGATATAAAGAGTCAAAAGACAGTCCTTGCCCTAGAGGAGTTTACAGTCTAATGAAAGGGACAGCAAGCAAACAAATAGATATCAACAAGCTAAATACAGGACAAATAGGAAATAATTAACAGAAGGAAGGCATCGGAGTTGATTGGGATTGAGAAAGGCTTCTTGTAGATAATGTGATTTTAGTTGGGACTTATATAAGTGAAAGAAGCCAGTAGGTAGAGATGAGGAAGGATAGCATTATGCGCATGGAAGAGAGAGAACATATCAAGAGATGAAATATTTTGTTTGTGGAGGCCAATGTGACTGGAATCTCTTCGATTCCACATAGTCTTTGTATGTGGCAGGGAGAAAGGTGTGTAAGACCAGAAAGGGAGGGGGTAAGTTATGAAGGACTTGGAACACCAAACAGAAGATTGTATATTTGATCCTGGGAGCAATAAGGAATCATTGGATTTTAATAAGGAGTGAGGTGACATGCACTTTAGGAAAACCACTTTGTTGTCTGAATGGAGGATGGTTTGGAATTGGGAGATATTTGAGCCAGGCAGAGCTACAACATGCTATTGCAGTAGTATACCACATATATTTGTCAAAGCAAACGGTAACACAATAATCAGGGAAGTTATACAGGTTAGTTAGGTGATAGAACACACAAGAAGGTGATCAAGAGACATGATGGATTAGCAACTTTCCTCATGTGCTTGTGGTTCTAGGGGGTCTCCCTTTTACCATTTACTATCCATATCTTCAGTCTTTCCCTGTCTCTCTGAAGTTCCTCTATGTCCACGAAATCAGAAAACCCTCTCTCTTGCACAACATGTAGCTTCAGTAATTGCCCTTCAGTGTCCCACGGAAGCCCACTAAGGAGTGGTACACAAACACCCATACTAGCTTTAAATGATTATCCTTAACTTTTTCTTATTAACATTAAATAAATTATTAACATTATTAATTATATATTACTAGTTCATTTCAATTTTACTCAAAAATCTTTCTTTGAGCTAATACACTGTTTCTATTGTGAGTAGGTTACAACCTACTCATACCCATAGTATACTTCTGCATTGCCTTTTGAATGAATTACAAGTTTAATTCCTAGGAAACCATGGTAATCCATGACTTGTAGACATAAAGCATCACTATAAGGATGTATGTTGCCTGTGTTTCATGGAGAATTTTGAAGGGTTAAGAGTTTAAGAAACTTCTTGAATTAATGAATAAATGAAAGAATGAGTATAGGGATAGCTTGGTATAGAAACTTTTTATACTGACATAAATTGCTTCTTATCTACTGCTTAAAGTCTTAGAAAGTATTCTGGTCACAGAGAACTTGCCTATGGTCACTCATCATATATCAGATGCATGACCTGAACCAAGGTTTTTCCTGATTCTAAGTCTAGATCTTTACTAGGTCATGCCATCTGTCTATTCATCTATATTATTTACATATATAGGGGAGCTATTTGGTTTATTGGATACACTGCCAGGCCTAGAGTCAGGAAGACTCATTTTTCTGAGTTCATCTCTGGTCTCAGACATTTACTAGCTGTGGAACCCTGGGCAAGTGACTTAATCTAGTGCACTTTAGTTTCCTCATTTTAAAAAAGAGCTGGATAAGGAAATGGCAAACTACTCCAGTATCTTTGACAAGACAATCCTGAATGGGGTCACAATAAAGTCAGACACAACTAACATGACCAAATAACAACAAAGACCAAGCAAATAGGATCTTTTGCTGTTTTTGTTTTAGTATAGTCAAGAAGTATAATGCCTTCATTTGAATGTGATTAAAGAAGATCTTTCCCACCCACTGATGGGCCTGTCCATTAAGGTGAGTTTGATTAGGGAAGACTTTTGTTAATTAGGCACTAGTTCTTAAGGGTGGTGATGTCCTCTGACTCCAAAAAAGGTGTAAATGCTCTGAATTGAGGTTTTGCTTTGGGGCTTACTGACTGGAAGTGTTTGTTTGGCTAGATGAGGACTCTGGAAAGCTGCTAAAGAATCCCCTGGCTTTGAGATCCCATATGTCATGCTTTGCTCTCTGGTAACTAGGGTCAGACAGTTGGGGTCCAACTGTCTGTTGAATTGAGGCAGAGAAATCTATGTCTGTTGACTTTTAATTTCTCTGTGTTTTCTTTGAAGTTCAGAGTGCTGACTCCCCTGAATTAGGTGAATGATATATGTGCTTGGATAAAGGATTGATACAACTGATTGATTAAACTGTTTGTCAACACCTCAAATGTTGCCTTTCTTTTTATGAATGCATATCTAAGAACGTGTGTTAACAGGACCCCCTGTATATATTGGGGTGCTTACAGATACAATAATACCTTCCAATAGATTCATAAATATCATCTATGTATAGTAAGATACATGTGTTATGCACTTAGTAACTTATACTGTTATGTATAATATTAATATGTATATTTGTATGTTAAATATATATCTATATGTGTATATTAATATATTAAATATGTTTAACATCTATCTATATATGTTTTAAGCAAACAAGCACTTTAAAGTACCTAGTGAGTGCTACCTGCCTGTCTCTTGGTGTTTCCACCATCCATCACAGTGCCTGGTACACAGTAGATACTTAATAAATGCTTATATGTTGAATACATTTATGGCTAAATACACACATATATTTAGTTTGTTAGTGTGTGCATTTCATTATATCATGTATACATCTTATGCATGACAATGAATTGATATATTTTATATATCTATAGAGATAGGAGATAGATGAATATATGTTTTCATGTAATCCTATAATCCTTTTCCAGAAATCTGGAATACTATTTCCTTTTTAGGAAATATAAACATAATATACCAACACCTTACACTGTATGTCAAGATATGGAGGAAAGAATTTATGACCAAATGAGACAAAGAACACTGCAGGATTGGAAATGAATTTTTTTTATTATTTCAAGTGAAAAAGTTTTTGTATAAACAAAACTAATGCAACTAAGATTAGGAGGAATGTAAGAAGCTGGGAAATCTCTTCTCTGATGAAAGTCCCATTTCTCTTTTTCTTAAAATTTTTTATTTTATTTTTAAAATTTATTTATTTAACTTTTTCACAATCATTTTCACAAAATTTTGGGTTCCAAATTTTCTACCCATTTCTCCTCTCCCTCCACTCCTATACACTGAGCCTTCTAATTTCCCCTATCACCAATCTTCCCTCTCTTCTATCATCCCTCCCTTCTCTTGTCCCCATCTTCTTTTTTGTCCTGTAGGGCCAGATAACTTTCTATTCCCCATTACCTGTATTTCTTATTTCCTAGTAGAAAGAACAATACTCGACAGTTGTTCCTAAAACTTTGAGTTCCAACTTCTCCCCATCCCTCCCTCCTCGCTTATTCCCTTTGGGAAGGCAGGCAATTCAATATAGGCCATATCTGTGTAGTTTTGCAAATGACTTCCATAATAGTCGTGTTGTGTAAGACTGACTATATTTCCCTCCATCCTATCCTGCCCCTCATTGCTTCTATTCTCTCATTTGATCCTGTCCTTCCCAAAGAGTGTTGATTTCAAATTGCTCCCTCCTCCCAATGCCCTCCCTTCCATCATCCCCACCCCCTGCTTGTCCCCTTCTCCCCCACTTTTCTGTACTGTAAGATAGGTTTTCGTTTCATTTCATTTCAAAATGAGTGTGCATTTTATGCCTTCCTTTAGTTTAATGTGATGAGAGTAAACTTCCTGTTTTTCTCTCAGCTCCCCTCTTTTCCCTCCCCTAAAAAGTCTCCTGCCTGCCTCTTCTATGAGAGATAATTTAAAGCATTCCATTTCTCCCACTCCTCCCAATACATTACTCTCTCACCACTTAACTTCATTTTTTTAAAGATATGATCCCATCCTACTCAATTCACTCTGTCTCTGTGTGTGTGCACGTGTGTGTGTGTGTATGTGTATGTGTGTAATCCTACCAACTACCCAGATACCGAAAAGTTTCAAGAGTTACAAATATTGTCTTTCCATGTAGGAATGTAAACAGTTCACCTTTAATAAGTCCCTTATGACTTCTCTTTGCTGTTTACCTTTCATGCTTCTCTTCATTCTTGTGTTTGAAAGTCAAATTTTCTTTTCAGCTCTGGTCTTTTCATCAAGAATGCTTGAAAGTACTCTATTTCATTGAAAGACCATATTTTCCCCTGAAGTATTATACTCAGTTTTGCTGGGTAGATGATTCTTGGTTTTAGACCTAGTTCCTTTGACTTCTGGAATATCCTATTCCATGCCCTTCAATCCCTTAATGTAGAAGCTGCTAGATCTTGTGTTATCCTGATTACATTTCAATCATACTTGAATTGTTTCTTTTTAGCTGCTTGCAGTATTTCTTTCTTGACCAGGGAACTCTGTAATTTGGCCACAATGTTCCTAGGAGTTTCTCTTTTTGGATCTCTTTCAGGCGGTGATCGGTGGGTTCCTTGGAA
>CM053772.1:184015080-184028998 GCA_028658325.1 Potorous gilbertii | reverse complement strand
ATATTTCACATTCTCTTCCATTTTTTCATTCTTTTGGTTTTGTTTTGTGATTTCTTGATTTCTCAGAAAGTCATTGGGCTCCATCTGTTCCATTCTAATTTTGAGAGAACTATTTTCTTCAGTGAGCTTTTGAACATCTTTTTACACCTGGCTAATTCTGCTTTTGAAAGCATTCTTCTCCTCATTGGCTTTTTGAACCTCTTTTGCCAATTGAGTTAGCCTATTTTTCAAGGTGCTATTTTCTTCAGCATTTTTTGGGTCTCCTTTAGCAAAATGTTGATCTACTTTTCATGCTTTCTTGCATCTCTCTCATTTCTCTTCCCAGTTTTTCCTCCACCTCTCTAACTTTATTTTCAAAATCCCTTTTTGAGCTCTTCCATTGCTTGAGCCCATTGAATATTTATTTTGGATGTTTGGGATACAGAAGCCTTGACATCTATGTCTTTTCCTGATGGTAAGTATTGTTGTTCCTCATCTGAAAGGAAAGGAAGAAATATCTGTTCACCAAGAAAGTAACCTTCTATGGTCTTATTTGTTTTTTTCCTTTTCTGGGCATTTTTCCAGCTAGTTATTTGACTTCTGAGTTTCCTCGCTACACCCTTGCCTCCCGTTCTGCCCAGCTAGTGCTTGGGGTCTGAGATTTAAATGCTGCTTCCCAGCCTCAGGGCTTTCACAGGGGTGGTGCTGCTATTCAGTGTGAGATTAAGTTCATGTGCTCGGGTGGGGGCAGGGTTGCCACAAGGGGCTCAGTTTCCTCAGGGGGTTTATGGGGAGACCTTCAACAATGGATCTGACCTCCTGCCTACTTTGGGAGCCCCTGTCTGCTGCTGCCTATACTGCTTCCTCCTGAGGGGGCCTGAGTTATGGCGATACCCTGCTCCGCTCATGGCCAGCCAAAAAGGCTCTCTCACTGACCTTTGGCACCTTTGGGTGGAGGGACCTGCATGGCTGCTGGAGATTCTGTCCCTGAAGCCTTCTCAGATCTGCTCCCCTCGGTGCCGTGTCACCAAGGCAGGACCAGGCTCTGTGCGACAGACCTTTGGTGTCAGTTTTTCAGGGCTCTCTGGAACAGAATTCTCCTCCACTCCATTGTTCTGTGGCTTCTGCTGCTCCAGAATTTGTTGGAAGTTCTTCTTTACAGGTATTCTGTGGGCTGTGGTTTAGGAGCTAGTGTATGTGTATCATTATACTCCACCATCTTGGCTCCTCCCGAAAGCCCCATTTCTCAAATATATAGAGAGCCAAGTTAAATTTATACAAATACCATTCATTCCCTAATTGATAAATGGCCCAAGGATATGAATAGGCAGTTTTCAGACGCAGAAATTGAAGCTATCTATAGTCACATAAAAATACTCTAAATTATTATTGATTAGAGAAATGCTAATTAAAACAACTCTGAGGTATCATCTCACACCAGGTTGACTAACATTACAGAAAAAGAAAATGACAAATGTTGGAGAAAATATGGGCAAATTGGGACACTCATTCACTGTTGGTGGATGTGCAAACTGATCTAATAATTATGGAGAGAAATTTGAAACTATGCCCAAAGGTCAGTCAAACTGGGTATATTATCCTTTGATTCAGCAGTACCACTGGGGGTGTCCCAAGAATATTTTTTTTAAAAAGAAAAAGGGACCTATTTGTATAAAAATATTAATAGCAGCACTTTTGGTGGTCACAGAAGTTTGGAAATTGATGGGATACCCATCAATTGGGGAATGTTTAAACAAGTTGTGACATATGACTAATGGAATAAATAATTGTGCTATAAGAAATGATGAACAGGAAGATTTCAGAAAGACTTTACGCGAACTGATGCAAAATGAAGTGAGCAGAACCAGGAGAACATTGTACATAGGAATAGCAAGATTGTGGGAATATCTCCTATGAATGACTTAGCTCACCAATATAATTATCCAAGACAATTCCAAAGGTCTCGTGATGAAATAATCCTATCCATGTCCAGAAAAAGAACTGATGGAGTCTGAACACAGATCAAAATATTCTATTTCTCATTTTATTTTTTCATGTTTTTAAAAAATTTTCTTCTGTTTCTTCTTTCACAACATGACTAATATAGAAATATGTTTTACTTGATTACACATATATAACCTATCTCAAATTGCTTGCCATCTTAGGGAAGGGGGGGAAAGAGAGGGAGACAGAAAATTTTGAGCTCAATTTAAAAAAAAGCCTGAATTAAAAAATTGTATCTATGTATAAATATCAAACAAAATTAAAATATAATCATATATGTATATTTAGATATGCATACACAAAACACATGCATATATGTATATGTATGCGTATATATATGTATATGTGCATGTATACACACATACGATAAAGATCAATAGAGAGTATATGAGGCATAGTGAATAAAATGCTGAACTTGGAGTCAGGGAGTTCTGAGTTAAAATCTTATCTGAGTTACTCATTGATTATGTAATACATAGAAATTCTCTTAACCCATCTCAGGTTCAATTTCTTCATCTGTAAAGTGGAAATAATAGCACCTACCTCACAAGTTTATTTAAAGGAACAAATGACATGTGTAAAGTGTTATGCGCTTGTTATGCAAGTGTTATGAAATGTTAGCTTTCCTTTTAAGACAAAAATTAAAACAGTGCAAATTCTTAAATATTGGTTATATATGGGTACATATATATGTATATATACAAATTGGTGTCATTATAATCATAGTGTTCATAGGCGTATGATGCTTTAAGGATTACAAAGCACCTTATTCTCATCTCATTTAGGACCCAAGCCCATTTCTCTTTGTCACCAAATGTACAGAGTCATAACTGAATCATAACGACCCGCTGCTACTTAGCCAAAGCACAGAGTTGTACAGTAGGGCAGATAAAAGGTTGATTTCTGTTTGAGGCACTGAGCTGGAGACTTGTCAAGTTGATTCTTTTTCTATGTTGAGGTTTAGATACTGTCATCATCATCAGATATATCCCTTATATTCTTGGCATTGTTTAAGACACTTCATTCAACAGTAAAAGAGATGGACACTGCCTTTGAGGAGTTTATATTCTAACATTAAAAAAGGCTTTAAATTCCAGACATCTGATCTAAGACTATTTTCATTAATGTTAGTAGTTTATCAAAGATCTGAGCGCTCTCAAATCTCTGCAACTGGATATCAGGCTAATAACTGAACAATAAACAGTCCAGCAAACTTAGGATTGAGTAAGGAGTACGTCAGGATGCAGGAGGAGAGAGAGTCTGGTCTGGAAGCAACTGGCCCTTCGGAAGCTTGGGGTCTAATGACTGGAGTTGGAGCTATCCTTTGATCCTTGACTTACTCATTTTTCTGGTTGCTCTTGCTCTCCTGCTGTTCCTAGGCTGGCTACTTTAACAGAAACATTGCTTTTCTAGCATACAGGATAAGCAGGAAAATTGGAAATCCTTCATAATCTAAAAGCTGCATTTAAATTGGCTCCCCTCTGCAAGGCTTCTTTATCACTAAGTCTTTTAAGAGGAAGTGCAATATGTATTTCTTTGCAAAATGCAAATCTTGATCTGGTAATGGAAAAATTTAGCTATTTCCCAGATGAAGGTCATAATTACATTTATATTGTCAATTTTAATACTGTATTTATTTACACTTGGTTCCTCGGTTTATTACAGACAGTGCTTATCAATAAGTTAAAGAGTGTGCTTACATTTTCCTAAGTATATGTAATTATGATTTGCAGTTGTTTGGGCTGTACATTGAGTTGGCCCATCATTACGTATGCCTTAGACAGGCACTACAGAATAAAGAGAAATAGAACAAGACAGAAACAGGATAAAAGACAAGATTGAATTTGAGAAACTGTATAGTGATTTGAGAAAGCAGGGTACACTGAGAAAAAACTTTGAGTCTGGAGAGAAAAGACATGGATTCAACCCCTGGCCACTCCTTATAAGAAGTCACAACCTCTCTGGTTTGAGTTTTCTCATTTGTAAAATGGAGAGGTTAGATTATATAAGCTCTGATGTCCTTTCCTACTATACATCTTTTAGATTAGTCATTTTCAATCATCAAATTTCATGATCTCATCTATTTAAAGCAAACATTCTCTGGGCAATTCATTCATTCAGCAAGCATTTAGAAAATTATGTGCAAGACCCTATGCTAGGCACTGAAATACAAAGACAAATTTGCACACTTTCCCTTGTACAGAGTGAGAGAGAGAAAGAGAGAGAGAGAGAGAGAGAGAGAGAGAGAGAGAGAGAGAGAGAGAGAGAGAGAGAGGATGTCCCAAAAATCTTAGTGCACTTTGGCACAGCCTGTATCTTGTATGTGCCTTGTTATTTACATGCTGTCTTTCCCCATCAGCATGTGAACTCCTTGAGAGCAAAGACCCTTTTCACTTATCTTTATATATTCTACACTTTGCCACTTTGCACAATGTCTGGCTATAGCAAGCACTTAATAAATGTTTATTGATTGAATGATAATTCCTGCCCTTGAAGATTTCAGGTTCTACAGGAATAATATTGCATTATACATATATATAGATATATACATATCTATATATATGCAAAATAATTTCTTAGGTGGGGTGGTGCCAAAAGGCTTCAGATGATGAAGCACTAAAATCTATAAAGAAATTGAAATGATAGACAAATCAAAAGACACTGAAAGGACACATGGTGGACATAATGAAACTGTGACATATTACCAGTAATGAGAATGGGTTGATCATTAGATGAGAATGAGGGATGCGTGAAGAGCCTCAGTGTGTGGCACAGATACCAGTCCATCAAGGTTCCACAATCTTGTCAGTATGGACACCATCTCCCTCTTCCAACACTCTGCATTTTAATAGAATGACTTCAAGAGTCTCAGTGACCTGAAGCATCCATTATCTTATTGGACACTTTGTTTGCACTACTATGCATGAAATATTAAAGGGTCCATTTGTGAAGCCTCTGGGCAAGCTGGATAACTCCTCTTACCCTCTGTAGAGAAATAAAAGGATCTTCCCAAATTGCCCAGAGGCTTCACTAATAGGTCTTTTAATATTTTATGTAGAGCAATGCAAACAAGTTGTCCTCAGGGTAATAAATGCTTCAGGTCACAAGAATTTATGGAAGAACATGGACAAGACTCTCATGGATAGATTGTGCTCTGTGCCAGCACATCATTGAAGTCAAGGATCCATTTGAATATATGAAAGTGTATATGTGTGAATATTAGTCCTACATTTCCTGGGCAGGGGACCAGATTCACTGACTTTTTTTTCATAGTGGTAAATGTAATCCAACTCTTGACCTGAAAAATGACATTTCCCAACAAGTGTGATGAATCAGAATGTGACTTGTACATTTGCTTAACATGCTTCCTTGCTTACAAATATTAGTTCCTGTTTTAACTCTTGTTTCAAAATGTATTTGAATAGTCATCATATCTTATACTTTTATTGCTTGTGAGGAAACTAAAATTTTCTATTTGTAAAAAAAAACATGCAGAGTTAAAGTTTGTTAATAGAGCAAAGTCCTAGTATTGGATGAATGTGTTCTTAGAGGGGATTATTAGAGTGAGGGTGCTAATTCCCTGAATTTCTTTAGGACAGCTCTCCCTTGTGAGAGAGTTCACAACACCTTTTTTTTTTTTATTTAAGAAGAGAATGAGGAATCCCTTGCTTCAGCTTTAGTCAACAGATATAATTAGTTCTATGATCTAATGATCTCATTCACAAGGTTGCTATTAAAATAAGCTGCAGGGAACCCTAATCACACTAAATAATACCACCTTAAAATGATGCAGCGCTTTGCTCTAAGGAACCCCCTAACACTTTATTCCCATAACATTTTAAAAATTATCCTGTAGAATCTTGTTTTTTTCTTCCAAGATATATGTAGGTTCTGTGAGAAAATCCCAAGGCTAGGACTATTTTTCTCAGTAAAATATAATATACATATATATGTAGCATATATGTGTATACATATATGTATATGTACATGTACATACACATATGTATGGAGTAGAGATCAGTTTCATTCATCATTTTCATCAGATTTATTTATAACCTTAGTATGAGCCTAGTATATAGTAGTAGGCACTTAATAAAAACACATCAACTGATAAAAGTATTCACTCATCAATTTGATAAGCATTAAGTAGTGGGAGTGCTGGGCCTGGAGCCAGGATAACCCAACTTCCTGAGCTCAAATCTGGCATCAGACTCTTACTAGCTGTGTGACCCTGGTTAAGTCACCTAACCATGTTTGTCTCAGCTTCCTCATCTATAAAGTGAGTTGGAGAAGGAAACAGCAAACCATTCTAGAATCATTCCCACAAAAACCCCAAATGGGGCCACAAAGGGTTGGACATGACTGAAAAAAACAAGGACAACAATTTATTAAGTACTTTTTATGCACAAGGTGCTGGGAATTTTTATCAGAGGGTGTTTCAGCTGGAACTGTGATTTCTTTGAAGTAGGGAACTTCCTCTACCAAAGCAGATTAGTAAATATTCTATAATTCACATACTCACAGAGAATTGCTTGGGACACAGAGAAATGATTTGCCCAGGGTCACACAGTCATATGTGTCAGAAGTGGGATTTGGATCCTGGTCTTCCTAACTTTGAGACCACCCTTTGTCCAATATGCCGTACTGCCTCTCAGGTACTGGGGGAACAAGACAAACCATACGATATTTTTTCTATTCCAATTTCTTTTTGTATAAAAACCTTCTACTTTGTTCTTACCCCTTCCTTTATCATAGGAGTGTTATATTCCCTTAGATTTTGGGGAATAGCATTTATGTATTCTATTTGTCCATATATTTCAATCCCCAGTCTGCTCCATTGTTAAGTCAAGTTTGGACACACTGCATTTAGTTCATTAGCAGAGTTTATGAGTCTATAAGTGTTGCTGTGTAAGACTGGACTGTCTAATTCCAATGAGACCTATGCTTGAGTTATTTTTGTTCCCCAAAATCCCTTGATAATGATTTGCTAAGCTATTTATGACTATCTGTGGTTTCTATGCCAATGTGTTGGTGTGGTATTTATCAGAGTGTGGGAATGGATAACTGCCATGAGAACAGTTGGAGACTTTGCTAGTTACCCAGTTAAGATCTGTATATGAAGGTAGAAAAATTTAGAGGACTGTATGAAATTGGCAAGAAATAAAGGAAAGCAACAAGGGTTAGACAGATGAAGTGGTAAGCATGAGAAGGGACATGCAGAAAAGTTGTCAGAAAACTAAGGCAAAAATTCAATTATGTACTCCTAATGATCAAGAGGAATAGTGACTCTTCCCTTTGACACAAAAATCAACAATGATGCAACATTTTATTTAAAAGATCATAGTACTTACAACTTTTGCAAATGTTTATTGACCTTAATAAGTGACAACCACATGTGAAACACTTGACTTGGCTTGATCATTGGAAAGAAGGTAGAGATAAATCAGATAGATCCCCTGTCTTCAAGGAACTTACATTGTAGTAGGGATGATATATAATTAGAATATGACAAGTTCATAGGAGAGATTCATTGTAATATGAAAGATCCAAGAAGATATTATATCCAGCTAAGAAAATCAAGGAAGGGTATCATGGAGGAGTTGAAATGCAGAGATGTAAAGGGGTAGCAGTTGAGTAAGCATCTTATTCCAAGTGATAGAGTGCCATATATTCACTCTACAAAAGGAATTGAGTATGCAAAGTCCATGGTTTCTAGGGGATAATATATGACAACATTCATATGCAAAAAATAAAATATTAAATATATAAACTAAACAAATACATCAGTGATTGGGAAAAACCTAGAAACAAAGAATTTAGTTCATTTATTGAAATGAATAATGACGAGAAAGCTCTGTATGCTATACATTGCAGCCATAACTATCACTTTTGTTAGCATTTAGAAAAAGTTTCTGAAAGAGATGAAATTGCGAAATTTTTCAGTGAAGTGGAGGAGACCAATCAAGGGCAGGTGTGGCTTTCTAAGAGAAGAGAGATAATATAGGAAAAGACTTAGAATTAGGAAAAGAATGATCAAATATAGATGTCATAAATAAATAAGTCTGATGGTGATGATGGATGGGGTAAGATAAGGAACTGGAAATTTTCTCAGTCTAAAAGGTAGCTCACAATAACTAAGAGAGACAACCTCAAAGTCAAGGACACTTGGGTTCAAGTCCCATCTCTGACACATGTTGGCTGTCTGACCTCATGTAAATCATTCAATCTCTCAGCACACTAGGAATTTATGACTCTAAGTTGGAGAGAAGGTGCTATATGGAATTTCCTCACTCAACAAATCCCTATGCCAGTGAAATTACATGCCTGCTTCTTATCCCTATTTTCCTGTTGTTTGTCTTTGGCTTTGAAGAGGACCCATGATATTATGAGATGATGTCTTGATTTGGTGAGTTGGTTTTCAGTGAGACAGAGTTGCACAGTCATCAGCTTCACTCTCTCTTCCATAGTCATTGAAGTCCAATGGCAAGATAAAAGTTAGGATGACTGGCAATGACTTAGGGTGCAGTGGATTGCCTTGGTGTCATGTCTGTGATGTCTGACCAAGTTCCAAATGCTCCACAGTGCCTGCATTAGCCACCCTCATGGCCATTGGAATCAATTGTTCTCTTCTGCCCATTCTACCAGTGGAAGTCTACATGTTTGGGGTAGACACCTCCCTAACTCACTGAGGCCTTGAGACCTATTTGTTACCCTCACCCTAATTTAGCCCATATACCAAGACAGTTTTATTGGGGGGGGAGTTACTATAGATACTACAGCTACGAGAAGTGGGATTTAGATTTGTAGTTTAATGGGAAGTCACTAAAGGCCCTAGTGAAATAAATGATAGGGTACAGGTAGTTGGTGGATAGCACAACTTGTCAGCAGCATTTAAAACTAAGAGCCAAGAAAGAGAGACAAACCTAAAAGATAACCATCAATGGTTATCCATAATATGGATCAAAGTTGTGATCGTAGGAATTCTGAAGGAAAATTCTAGAAATGACATTGGAAATTAGAGAATTAAACAAATGGTAGCATCCATGAATGTGCAGTGAGAATTAAAAATTATCCCATAATTTCTAGATGGGGAAACTGGCCTAATGACTTAGAAATAATTAAATTAATTTTCTTTATTCTATAGTTGAGAAAGATGACAGCTAGGTGGCAGTGTATAGAATGGTGGACTTGGAATCAGGAGTACCTAAGTTCAAGCCTGCCAGAAATACTTATTAGCTGTGTGACCCTGGACAAATCACTTAATTTCTTTGGGCCCAATTTTCCTAATCTGTAAAATGTGGCTAATAATAGTATCTACCTGACAGGATTCTTGTGAGAGTCAAGTGAGATAATATTGGTATTTGCAAACCTTAGAGCACTTTATTAATGCTAGCTAGCATTACTTGGAAAAGTTTTGCCTTGCCTAAAGGACCCTACCATCAGCTAGTATCAAAACTGGGAATCAAACCCCAATCTTCTGACCTGTAGTCAAATACTCCTTTTCTTTTACTATGCTTTGCAAATCTTAAATAAAATACTATGTTAGAGAGAGTTTTATTATGCTATAGTGTCTCTGCCTCTGAAAAGGAGAATGAATCTAAACTAGTAAAAAAATTTTCATTGATCGGAAAAGCAGAGCATACAGGTGACCAGAGAACCATAGGTTTAGAGGTTAGCAGTTATATATTACCACCCTTTCTTTGTTATTTTAATTGGTATCTTTGAATTTTATATCCCCTTAAATTGAGAATATATATCTCTCCCTCCTCCTTATCCACTGAGTGGACCTTTCTAGTGAAGGAGGGAGGGACAGAGGAAAGGAGGAAGAAGAGAGGGAGGGAAGGAAAAAAGAGAGGGAGAGGGGGAGAGAGATAAAAAGAATGAGAGAGAGAGAGAGAGAAAGAAATGGAGTTTGATACTATATTCAATGCTCCATGCTTGTAATAGGAAGCATGTCTTCATATAACCTGATTTAAAGCCCATGGCTTCAGGACTCTGGGTGCTGTTTTTCTCAAATAAACAAAGCTGTTCTTTGGTAATGGAATGAGTGTAGGGCAAGCCTATTTCAATGTGAGAGATGTCAATGGGCTTCTTTCAAGATAAGAAAGTGCTATCCTTTGACAGAAAAGGTAGTAGACAAAGCTAGGAGATACTGAAACAAACACTAATGGAATATTCCACCTCATCCTACAAGCCCATTATAATGAAAAGCTCCCTCCTCATCCCATCACAGACTTGAAGTGTTATCTTTCATCTCCTCTAGCAGGAACTTGCAAGGGGCACTGCTTAGTGATGCTGTCTATGTTGAAGTAACACATAATGGGGGGATGGGAAAGAGGACCAAGGTGACAGGAGTAAAAATGACATTTCCCAGTAGCTAGTTACTGTCATTGAGCTTACAAAAGAAGCTAGCTTGCAATTAAAAACACATTGGAGGGGTGGGATGGGGAGGAACCAGCCATTGATTCACAGCAAAAAAGCAGATAAGTGTATGCTTTATCATTTCCTCCCCATCAAGGCCGTAATTGGAACAAAAAAAATTAAAAAAGACTATTGCTTATGAAGCAATTTCCTATGCTCTGTTGATTCATAGTTTCATCAGTAGAGACCTGTCACATTATGTACTAATGTAATGACATTTCTGATAATGTGAACTAGCACAAGCAGAAATAGAGCAGCAGCAGCAAACCATCTGATTGAAACTGCACTTTCCAGGAGTGGAATGTTAATTCCTACATGGATTTTTGTTCCTTTCTGGCCAAGTGCCATTCCAAGAATCAGTCTCACTTGAACCCTTCTGTCACCAGAGGGGATACTTAATATGCTCTCGAATTCGGTGACCATGGCAGTGTGGAGGTTGAAAGTTATCCTTTGTCAAAATGTGTTTTCTAGTCCCATGTCAGAGTCTTTTAGCACCAAAACATTTGTAATTTCTGAACAATTCCCATAAAGCGTAGGAGTTCTTGACCTGAACTAAACTCCCTACAGCTAGCAATGTCATTCTTCCTCTTGTTTCACTTTCTAGGTTTATAAAATCGATACTTTCCCTCATAGAATCCTGACTTTTGGGGTAGTGTTAAGATTCTTGTGAAATGTCTACAGCAGACAAAGGGACACAAACAGTTATTGCATTCACCGAATAGCTTTTATTCATGGTTCTATATGAGCAAAGGAAAGTGGTAGAAATGTTGTGGAAAATACACATTTGTTGGTTACCAGACCTTGGCTTTTTGGGGCAGTAAGCTGGATTTGAGGGGGTGTCATTCATATGGTTATTTGTGTCTAAGAATATTGGTTAGTTCCTATGTAAAATACTATGTTGAGTTTTGGCTACCACATTTTAGAAGCCGAAGGGTAATTTGCAGGGTACCTAGTAATATGCCACATGTAAAATGAGTAGACTAGAGGGCATGTCATACAAGGCTCATTTGAAGGAACTGGATATGTGTAGTCTATAGAAAAGATAACTAGTGAGTTGTAGGATAAGAATTTGAAAGATTTTCATGTGGAAGAAGGATTAATTTTGTACTATTCAGCAACGTGGGATAGTGGATAGTGAGCTATCTTCAAATCTTTCATCTGACACATACTGGTTGTGTCATTGACTGAGTTACTTAACTACTCTTGCAGTATTCTAGCTAACTCTTTAAGACTCTAAGATTGTAGAGAAGCTACCTATCTACATTGATGGAGAAACTTTTCTCATCTAGGAGTTCCCTTTATCAGTGTAGCCACAGTTCTAGTCCATATTTTATCCTGTTTGGTTCCAGAGGGCAGAATTTGAACCAAAGGGTAGAACTTAGGAGATCAAATTAAGACATGATGAAAGACACTTCTGATAGTTGTAGCGATCCCAAACTGGAATGATGTATCTCTAGAAGTAGAGGCTAACTATTTGTTGGGGGTCAATTATGGGTTGAGTGGCTGCTTCTCAGGGACATTGTAGAAAGGAAACATGGTCAGGTATGGTTTGGACTAGATAGCGTCCAATGTTCTGTTGCTGTGATTCTATTGTTTTGTAACTTTTCACTTGGATCTAAACCCCTTGAGGGTAAGGATTGTTTTTCATGTTGTCTTTAGATTCCAGTGATGACTCTACACCTTGCAAATAGTATTCATTTGATAAATGTTTATTGATTAGATTAGGTAGTGTTTCAATTATTATACTTGTATTGAACTCTCCTAGACATGTTTGCCCTCCATGTTCCTCACACAAGATTAAAATTGCAAACAGAGAAAAGAAAGTCCACAGTTATATTTTTTGGGAGTTAGAATTAGATTAAAAGGATTAATAATGTTTTCTATACTTTTTTTGGTGTACCTTCCTGGGACAGCTAGATGGCACAATGGAGAGAGCACCAGAGTGAGCAATACATGAATTCAAATCGGCCTCAGACATTTATTGACTGTGTGACCCTAGTCCTCTTTGCCTCATTTTGCTCATCTGTAACATGAACTTGACAAGGAAATGGCAAACCACTCCAACACCTTTACCAACGAAACCTCAAATAGGGTCATGAAGAGTTGGAAATGATTGAAATGATTGAACAGCAGTAACATTGACTATATGTTCCTGAGTGTGAAGGGTAGGAGAACCTCCATAAAACTCTCCTGTAATCATATATCTGGAAAAAGGGTACCCTATATGGTGGCCATCCCGACCTGAGTATAGCTGGGTCACCCAGGAAGCAAGTGGGCAAGGAAACTACTTTAATCCATCCCTGCCTATCTCTGCCATACTCCAAGATGACCACTCTTTCAAATTCTACATTCATGCTTTCTGGATGAAGGGTGAAATTTTCATTCCTGTACCACTCCTTCAGCATGTCTGCCATCTTTGTATGGCGTTCTACCAACTTTTCCAAGTTTCCAGGAGACAGCCAGATACATACTATACTGAGTCAGCCAGTCTGTTCGTAAAGATTAATTCAACACCAGAGGGGTGGAGCCAAGATGGCGGAGTAGAAAGACTCACATAGCTAGCTCCGAACCCACAGCCCATGGATTTCCTCTAAAAAGAACTCCTAACAAATTCTGGAACAGTGGAAACCGCGCAGCAACATAGTGAAGGAGATTTCCGTTCCAGAGAGCCCTGAAAAACCGATCCCAAAGGTCCATCACACACTGGACAGGAGGGGAGCCCAGCCCTTCCCTGGCCACGTGGCACAGAGAGGAGCAAGCAGATCCGAGCAGGCTTCGGGGACAGAATCTCCAGCGGCCGTGAAGGTTCCTCCACCCACAGATGTACAAGTCAGTGAGAGACGTCTGGACATGCTGAGAGGGGAGCAGGATGTCTCCATGACTTGGGCCCCCTTGGGAGGCAGTGGCAGAGGCGGTGGGCAGCCAGAGGCTCCCGGAGTAGGCAGGAGCTAGGCAGCAGCTCCATTACGAAAAGTCTCTGCATAAATCCACCGAGGGAATTGAGCCTGGGAGGTGGCCCTACCCACACCTGAGCATGAGAACTTAAGCTCCCATTGAATAGAAGCCAGGCCTGCCTTCGAAAGCCCTGAGGCTGGGAAGCAGCATTTGAATCTCAGACCCCAAGCACTAGCTAGGCAGATCTAGGTGGGGGTGGAGAGGAATCTCAGAAGTCAAGTAACTGGCTGGGAAAATGCCCAGAAACAGGAAAAAAAAATAAGACCATAGAAGGTTACTTTCTTGGTGACCAGATGATTCCACCATTCCTCTCTGACGAGGAAGAACAATGCTTACCATCAGGGAAAGACATAGGAGTCAAGGCCTCTGTATCCCAAACATCTGAAATAGATATCCAATGGGCTCAGGCCATGGAAGAGCTCAAAAAGGATTTTGAAAATCAAGTTAGACAGGTGGAGGAAAAACTGGGAAGAGAAATGAGAGAGATGCAAGAAAAGTATGAAAAATGGGTCAATACCTTAATAAAGGAGGCCCAAAAAAATACTGAAGAAAATAACAC
>CM053772.1:183993770-184014580 GCA_028658325.1 Potorous gilbertii | reverse complement strand
GAAGTCAACACTCTTGGGGAGGGACAGGATCAAAAGAGAGAATAGCAGCAATGGGGGGCAGGATAGGATGGAGGGAAATATAGTTAGTCTTGCACAACACGACTATTATGGAAATCATTTGCAAAACTACACAGATATGGCTTATATTGAATTGACTGCCTTCCTAAAGGGAATGGGTGGGGAGGGAGGGATGGGGAGAAGTTGGAACTTAAAGTTTTGGGAACAACTGTTGAGTATTGTTCTTGCTACTAGGAAATAAGAAATACAGGTAATGGGGAATATAAAGTTATCTGGCCCTACAGGACAAAAGAGAAGATGGGGACAAAAGAAGTGGGGGTGATAGAAGAGAGGGCAGATTGGTGATACGGGAAATTAGAATTCTCAGTGTACTGGGGTGGGGGAGGGGACAAATGGGGAGAAAATTTGGAACCCAAAATTTTGTGAAAATGAATGTAAAAAGTTAAATAAATAAATTTATATTAAAAACACCCAAGAACAACAACAACAAAAATAAACAAAATGAGAGCCAAAAAAAGATTAATTCAACATCTACTATGTGACAGGAAAAGTATTGCGCTGAGAATATAAGGAAAGACAGAAAAAACCCAATCCCTGCCCTTCAGGAGCACAATTGGGGGAGTCAACATACAAACATGTAGGTACAAACATACTATGTACAAGGGAAGGCAGTCTGATGAAGGATTGGGAAAGGTTTCCAGTAGAAGGTAGGATTTTATCTGGGACTTTCAAAACCCAGGGAAGCCAAAAGGCAGAGATGAAGAAGCAGCACATTCTAGGCACAGGGGACAGATGAAATGTCCAAGGTAATGTTAAAGCATTCCATTATCAAGAAAAATTTCTCCATAGTTATAACTATAGTCTTCCGGTATACTCTAAAGGGTGTATTTGGATAGGGAGAAGTGGTAAAATTAGTAAATAGAATTTAGAAATACTTTATTAGACAGGATCACATATTATGGCAAAAATATGGATTGAAGAAATTCTAGTAAATGACAATATAGCTAGGTTTTAATTAATGTCAATCATGAATTCCATAAAATTGTCGCATTATTCAAATTCAGCCTGGATATTTCCATCGGATGGAGCCAGTTACTATATTTTGAATAATTATGACTTCGAATACTGAGAATTTAAATACATGAAAACACGTCATGGGATTCATTACTCACACTAATCGGGAATAGTCTTCTAAGCTAATTAACATAGTCAGCCTATTTATGATCTCTATTGAGAGCAACATAGCAGTAAATGCAGGTGGACATAGGAAAGAGGGCTTCTTGAAACATCTGTTGGTAACTCTACAGGGTGGAGGCTGGAAAGGTTTAGAGAAAACTGAATAAAGAATCCTGCTAAGAGAAACTCAATAACAAGATGTCACACAGTAATAAAAAGAAAGGAAACAAAACAAAGTAAAAAAGAACCTGCTGTTGAAAGAGATTCATAATGTTTACACTGTCTCTGATCAAGAAAAACAATCAGCAAAGTTATTTAAACAATGGCTCTATTTTAATTGGTTACTTTTAATAAGGTGAATAGAGAAGCTTTTAAATTAAAAAAAAATCCCACTAAATTCTTGTAAGTCTAGGGAACTAGCCGTGTAAAAGGTTAGAGGGAATTAATCTATTCTTCACTAGTGTACATAAGAAAGGTTATTAAAGCACATGGGACTGGGGAAGAACCATGTTCTGCACTGCAGGTAAGACAAACATGTGATATCTATGTATTTTACAGGTCACAACTTACAGACACTGAACCAAATTGACTTTAAAAGGTAATATTAAAGGAGCCTAGGTGATCTCATCATCTAATTATCACTCTCCATGCAGGTGACTCCAAATCAAGTAGCTCTAACTCTGATCTTTCTTGTGTAATACTGACAAAGCCTACCACATGCTGTACAAACAAGCCCTCTTGGATTTCCCAGGACGGTCATGAAAAATTCCTTTTGGGATCGTAGACATGGAGCTGAATGGGAACTCAGAGAACTTCTAGTCAACCATTATTTTATAGATGTAGAAACTGAGGCTGGGGAAGTTAAGTGACTTGTCCACGATCACACAGGCAGAGGTAGGCTTTGAGCTAAGATCTTCTGGCTCCTCTATACACTACACCAGTTTGTGTTCCAGTCTTCTTCCAGAGTTCCTGTTTTTGTTTTTTCATTTTCCCACTTATAATCATGGAGTTCTCCTTGACTTCTTCCATTTCCTCATTCCCACCACCATATACAATCAATTGCTGAGTCTTATCAGTTCTATTTCCATATAAACACTGTCATCATTTGCCTTTTCTCCAAAAACTCATAGTCTAGGTTGGAGGTTTATCATGCCTCTCCTGGATTATAGTAAGAACTTCCAAACTTGCTTCTTCCCTTCCAGTTTATCTTCATACAGCAACCAAAACAAGGTTCCCAAAACACAGTTCTGACAAGGACACTCCCCTGCTCAAAAGTCAATGGCTCCCCATTTTCTCTGTAATAGAACATGAACTCCTTAGAATGACACTTAAAGCCCTTCACAATCTTTCTCTTACCTCTCAGTAGTGCAGCGAATAGTGTTAGGCCTGGAGTTAGGAATGTCTGAGTTCAAATGTGACCTCAAACATTTTCTGACTGTGTGACTCAGGGCAAATTATTTACCCTCCATTTATCTCAGTTTCTTCATCTGTAAAATAGGGATAATCAATTGCACCTATTGCTGTTGTGAGGATGAAATGAGATAATTTTAAAGAGCTTAGTACAGTACCTGGTGTATGACATGTGCTACATAAATGTTAGTTATTATATTATCACTCCCCTTTATGCACTCTAATTCTGGACAAAATAGCCTGTTTGAAGTTCTGGAAGGCTGACTTCTGCCTCTAAACCTTGAATACACTTTCCTCTCACTCAAGGTTCAGCTCAGTTGTCACCTCCCGCAGGAAATATTTCTCCATTTCCTCCAAATTGATTGTGTTAGAAATATGCTTGACACTAAAAAGGCATCAAGGAAAATTTATTGCAGTAGAGTTCAGAGGAATTAAATATTTTGTCCAAAACAGGCCTCCACCCCTCTTAAGGAGGAGGGAGTGCTGGACACAGAAGTAAGAGCATTCTTACACTGTTAGTTCAGGACAGATCCTTCCATCAGATGACAGACTGGTCCATTCTCCAGTAGGTCATTATCTTCTCTTTAGGCTCATTATGTAACCGTCTTTGGTGTGTTTCCCCTCCCAACATGCTTCAGCATAGGACCCATGATCAGAAAATGGAGGGATAATTTTATGCAGGGTGTGTCAGCTTATGTGCCTGAGGTGCATTAAATAAGCCTAGTGAAGAAAAGCTTTCTCCCAATTATTCTAGGTTATTTTCCCTGACTTATTTAAGGTCCCCTTTATCAAGAACTTTATAATTTTCTGAAGGCCACTGTCTGTCTCTTGATTGGTTGAGCCCACCTGCACTCTGTTAGCTTTCTTATTATCTGACTTATTTTCAATGACTTCAGAAACTCTATGGAAACTTAACTTTTTGCTGTCTCTCATAATTGGTTTTTTCCTTTCTCATCAATTACTTACTTTCTTTACTAGTATTCCACTAGTTTCTAGCTATTGAATTTAATAAGCTCCTTATGGGCAAAGACTGCTATTTTTCTGTCTTTATATCGCTTACACCTAACACAGTCCTATATTAGGGTGTTAATGAATGTTTATCAAATTGTATTGGACTTTGTTCCTGGGAGACTAAATCTAAATGCCACAACCAATACAGATGGGAAGACTGTTTAGAAAAAGTGACACAAGATATCTGTGACCAAAAGAGGACAGAAAACATACAAGTCATCAAAAAATATTTCTTTTGCCCTGACGATGACATAAAATTGTAAGCTGATAGGAGAGACAAGCAATGTCAAAATAACATTAGACCTGTGAGGCAGCATTGAATATCCCAAGTTCCTAGAGCTTCAGGGAAAGCTCCATTGCCTGAGGTGCTTTAGTCAAGCAGTAAATGATGGCTAGTCACTCCAGAGAGGGTGATTTGGTAGAAAACTGGAGGAGAATATTTTACTGGCATTGTTTATGAATGTTCTAGTTTCCAAGAAAATTTTGCACAATGAATGACCAAAAATAAATCAGCTACCTCTATGGGTTTGTTCAAGATTAGCTCTTTAAACCTGGTCACTGCATATATGATATGATATGATAGGAGAGCTGCAAATTATTCCAAACATTCTGGAAAATATTTGGAAGGATGAAAAAATGACTAATACATACTGTTTGACCTAGAGGTTCCACTAATAGGCATGTTTCTCAAGAAGACCAGTGGTAGAAAGAAACTAATTATAATTAATATAATATAACTTAACATAACATAATATAATATAACATAACATAATATAAATTTGGAGTACATTTTTATATTATATAGATAATATAGCAATAAATAACTGCAAAAAGTAGAGAGTTATGAATTAGGGAAATGTAAGTAAGTTGTGTTTATGAACTTAATAGACATGTATTCAACAAATATTATGAAGTACCTAATACATCATAGTCACTGTTCTAAGTCCTGGAGGAGTTATAAAGTTACATGTTACCTGTCCACATGGAGCAGAGGAAATGCTAAAATTTTAGAGATTAAATAGAACACAAATTAGAATCTATTAAGGACATAAACAGAGGATAAAAGACAATGGTGTATCGTGGATGGAGAGCTTAGAAAATTTGGGTTCAAATCCTGTCTCTGACATGTACTGGCTTTGTGACTAAGTGCAAGTCACAAAGATTCAGTGGATAGAGCTCAGGAAGACCTGCATTCAAATGCTCTCAGACATTCACTAGCTATGTGTGAACCTGAGCAAATCACTTCACTTCTCTATGTTTTGATTTCAATTGAAAGTGGAAATAAAAATGCCATTAACTTGTCAGGGTTTTTGTTAGGATTAAATGATGTAATTTCTGTGAAAGACTTGGTATACTGACTGGCAAATAGTAAATGTTTAATAAGTGCTTCCTTCCTTCCTTCCTTCCTTCCTTCCTTCCTTCCTCCCTCTCTCCCTCCCTCTCTCCCTTCCTCCCTCCCTTCCTCCCTCCTTGCCTGCCTGACTGCCTACCTGCCTGCCTTCCTTCTTGCCTGCTTTCCTACCTTAAGCCTTCCTATCTTTCACCTCTCTATTTTTCTCTAGACAATTCTTTAAGACTACAAATTATAGTGAAACAGTTAACTTATATTCATAGAGGGAGTTTCCTTTCCTGAGAGCCCTCTATGAATAAAATTCTAGGTCCAGCCTCTATTTCTAATTCTAGGTCCAGTCTCTATTTCAAAAGGTAGACCAAAAAGAGGGAGAACACTTTCAAATGGAAAACATCAAGAATGACTTCATAGAGAAAGTGGATTTGGGCTGAGATTTGAAGAATGGGTAGGTTGTCAAGGTAGGAGGGAAAAGGTCATTGAACCTTTGCTTGAGAGCTAGGAAGGACTTCAAAGTCCATCAAGTTCAACCTCCTCATTTTGCAAGTGAGGAAACTGAGGCACACAGAGGTTAAGTGAGTCAATTGGGTTTCTGTAAAGATGCAGTTTTGTAGGATATAATTTAATAAGACCTGCTTATTTCCCTCTTGATATTTTATCAAGGTTTCCCTGGATATATCTATTGATTATTTTCATAAACTGTTTTTTCTCATAAAGATTAGAGAGTAGTATATGTGTCAGTGTTACTGATACTTTCTCAATAACTTTTTAAGAGTTGATAATGTTGATTTTTTCTGCGTTTGCTAAATTGGTTTCACGTGTCTTGAGAATAATTCATCCAATTTTATTAAAACTTGTTTCACTTCCAACTCACTCCTTTCTGTTGCTCTCATGTAAGTATTGCCACTATCTTTTGTTTATTTCACGTTGTTTCTGCTACATCTATGGCATACTCTAAAACTGGAGTCCAAATATAATGTCTTCATTGACATTTATAGTATGTGGTGTGAGGGATTTATCAGCGTAAAGATCTGGCAAGTTCTTTACAATTTTTAATTTGTTTTCCTTCCAATTATATTCTCAAATTACAATGCAAAAATGCAGTTTGGTTAATTGTGAAGTTTTCTTTGAACAAGTTTCTCCTATTGCTTCTCATTGTTTTATTAAATGAGTACTCATAATCATGTATTATTCTTCTGTGTAAGATACATGCATACACATATGTATGGATGAGTTCATATTCTAAGACTATATTAGTTTTGGCTACTTTATCTTTTTGGAATAAGTTACAATGTTTTTGGTTGAATAACTTTCTAGTATCTTTTGATAGTATCTATGTAGTAATTGATTTATACTGGTTAAATTTCTTTAGGGACAGAATAGTCTCTGTAAGTATCAGATTTTCTTTAAATATGTCAGATTTGAATACCTTAACTGAACATCAAATATACTTTTAATTCTTTCTTTGAATTCAACATTGATTTTGTTTTTTACTCTTACAAATTGATGGTGTGATTATACATATACAGTTGATTATGAAATGATGCCTAGATTGATAATCAATTATTTCCTGTTAACATAGTCAATTTAATTCATTTTTATTGCACTATTACTTGATTTTTATCATGTCCAGTACTTTTTCAAGCTTTTCTTCTTGAAGAAATAGCCAAACTATCCTCTTAGTTATTTTCACACATAATATTCCATCCAACATCTTTGTGCCTTTGTACCAGAGTGCTCCTTATGCCTGAAATCCATTCTTTCTTCCTCTTTACTTCACAAAATTCCTAGTTTCCTTCTAAGCTTACCTCCCAATTTATGTCTTAGTTGTCCTAAATAATTTTCATTCACCATGCAAGCATTGCTCAATTTAGCATTCAAATATATATGTGTGTGTATATATATATATATATAATACATCTTTAACTATATCACTGGGACAGTGACTCCCCCCTCCACTTAGTGGTATTTTATTTTTTCTAGTTACATGTAAAGATAGTTTACAACATTCACTTTTATAAGTTTTGATTTCCAAAAGTTTTTCTCTCTCCCTCCTCCTCATCCTTCCTCCCCAAGACAACAAACAATCTGATATAGGCTATATATGTAACATCATATTAAACATCAACATTAGTCATGTTGTGAATGAAGAATCAGAACAAAAGAGAAACATCATGAAAGAAAAATAACAAGAACAAATTGAAAATAGCATTCTTCTATCTGCATTCAGGCTCCATGCTTCTTTCTCTGGATATGGATAACATTTTCCATCATGAGTCTTTTGAGATTGTCTTAGATCATTGTACTGCTGAGAGAGTTGCTAATATGGTGATTTGTGACATATTTGAGTGCTGAATATGACTTCTTAAGGGTACAATAGAACTCATATTCCCTGCTGTATATTTTTCCCTTCCTTGAAGTTTTACTTGCTTTTTAAACATAAGAGAAAACAAATAATTTTGTTATTTATAGTTTAGTGTGGCACCCAATGAATGAATGTACTATCATTGATCTTAAATTAAAGCATGTCTCCCTAGCCCATCAGATCTTTCACTGAGGTACATTTTGAGAAGCATGAAGTCTACAAACTGTCTTCCATCTATCTTAGAAAGCTGGTACATCACTGAACCTTATGAAGTGGTGCCAAGGTCCAATCAATCATTCAAAGGTGAATAAATACTTTGCTTTTACTTAATTTGGCCAATTTTGAGGAATTCACTGGCATAACTTGTGTCAGTATCTATTATCACTACTGAAATCCTGTCATGGGGAATTAAACCTTAAGAAAGCTCTATATATTAAGACATTTTCTGTACCTACAGAGGCAAAAATGATCGCTCAATCTTGAATTGCAGGGATGTAAAACAAGGATGAAATCAAATCAATGCTTAAATCAGTATTCTTTAATATGAAAAAAAAATTGGAGTTTGGAGTCCTACAATTACTTAATTCTCCCTATGGAAAATACAAGAGAAAAAGAAATTTCTTAAGGCAATAGCGGTTGAATTGAGACTATTGGAAATTTACACAAAGTCATAGAATTCTTAGCAAAATTGCAGCTGACAGGAAGAAGCCATGAAAGAGGTAGAGAAACTATCTATATCTACAACTTCCTCTAATGTTTTGCCATAGAGCTAGAAGCTTGCTCCCCTACCCTGAGTTCTTTATAAAGCATCTATAAGTACAATGTGGGTGATTGCAAAACCTCTCTCATTTGATATAGATGGTCTTCAAATTTCTGTGGACAAAAATTCCATCACTTCACAGCCAAGCTGAGGGCATTGAAAAAATATTGAATACTCTATGAGTGATCAAAAAAAATTTAATAACAGTATTGATAAGAAAGGGAGAGAGTAGAACCAGCACAAGTGACAATGAAAGTCCTTTAGAGCACCTCCCTTTCCATCTCTCCATGTTTCACAGGAATTCCTTCTCAATTTACCATGTAGAACTAAAGTACAGTCTAAACCGGTTTCATTCTACCACTTATTTGGAAATGTACCCATCACAGATATTTCCTTCTGTTTCACATACATTTATTCCTTGAAAAATATAATAACCATAAACTGGGAGAAATGATATTTTTCCTCACATATTAAGGTTTCTATCTCTGACTCTCTAGTGAAATATACTTTCTGGTAGAATTATAATTTCCAGAGCATAATAAGCCTGAAACCTGTGACTATAAATATCTACATACCTTATCATCCGTTGGAACTAGTCAAAGATAAGAAATATGCTAATAAAACTAACAGTAGATAAATTAAAATATGTACATGGAGTATAATTACTTTAAAATTTTAGTTTCATAGATGATCTCTTTGGGCTATGAATGGATGATGGAAGATGCATTTGTTAAGTTCTTGCTATGTACTAAGCACTGTAGTGAATAACAGAAGAAAACATAGCTGGGAGTAATATGTGGGGAGTCATAACAGTGGAACCACAGGCAGTTATTAACATGCTTTTCCCAGAGGCAATATTAGTAAAGATTTGATTCATAATAACTATAATAAACTTAACATTAACAATACCTGGCAATTAGAAGACCCTTTCAAGTTTATAACATATTCTCTCTCTCTCTCTCTCTCTCTCCTCCTCCTCCTCCTCCTCTCTCTCTCTCTTAGACCTAGAAAATGGGAAACATGTAAAATCTTTTGCAAACTTTAAAGCACCATATAAATGTTAGCTATTAACAATGACCCTCCCTGTCCAAGTTCCAGCCCTGTAACTGGCAACATGGCTAAATGGATTAAGAAGGGCGGAATCGTTGATAAACATGGAACACGTTATGGTGCATCCCTCAAAAAAATGGTGAAGAAAATAGAAATTAGCTATCATGCTCCTTCTGTGGCAAGAACAAAATGAAAAGACCGGGCAGTGGGTATTTGGCATTGTGGATCCTGTATGAAAAGAGTAGCTGGTGCAGCATGGACATACAATACCACCTCTGCAGTCATAGTCAAATCTGCCATCAGAAGACTGAAGGAATTGAAAGACCAGTAAAATCTTCTTATCAAATATCTGTAGCCCATAGTCCAACAATAAATGGGTTAATTTATGGAATACAAAATAGAAAAAACCACAATGACCCTGTGGGATGGTTACTACAGGTAGTATTATTCCAATTTTATAGATGAGGAAACTATGACTTAGAGGAGTGATACATTGGTATTAAATCAGAGAGTTAGGATTTAAATCAACTTTTTTTCTGACTCCAATCTATGCCCTGCTTCCTTAATTTGGTCATAAATTGTCTGGAAGAAATGATTTCTTGTACCCTCTGCTAATGCTCACCTAATCTTTGCTTTCATATTTTTTGAGGAACTTGATAGTTTTAAAAAAAATTTAAGTAAGTCATCTCAGAACTTAAGTAATGAAAACTTAGAATCTGCAGCTAGTTTAGATGAAGCACCAAAGTCTTCTCTTCCATCTTTGAACTATATCCCAATGTTTGCTCAGACAGTCACATTTTAACAATCAGTGGTTCCTCCATACTTTACATTAGATAGAAAAGTTTTTATTACTTCCTCTGTATTATATGTTTTCATATTTTCTACTAAATTGTAATGGAAGAGGTTTTAGGGATAGGAAAGGAAAATAAAGGTTCTCTCTCTGAACAGTTTATCCTGTCTGTCCTCTGAAGGTTAAGGATGTTAAGCTTTTGGTTACCAAAACATATGTAGGGCTTTAAGAGACTCTGTGACAATCTCTCTGGGACTAGCAAGGGACAGAGGTCACATTGAAAAACTCCAAAAGGATATAAAGGATTTGGGTCCTACTTTCACAAGAAGTAGTGATTTGAAGGTATAAATGATGAGTATGAAGTGATCAGTACCACTAAACTTTAGTCAGGGAATAAATAGAAACCTTGTAATACTGAACGCCCTCTTAAAAGCTGCATTGAAACATTTTTCATGTACATCAACAATATTTCCCTCCCATCTCAGAATAATTAGGGAGGGTAGAAGTCATTGTAATGTCAGCCCTCCCCATTATTGAATTGTACCCACTCGATACGGAACTGCCTAAAGCAATCTCTGAATGTAATGGATCCAAATGTGTCTCCTTTGGAGCCCACAGAACCGTCCCACTATAGCCTGCAGGTTCCACACAAGGCCCTTCCCTCAATTAGGATTTAATCACCTTGGAGAGCAGCTGAGAATTTCAGTCATTATTTTTTCCGAGGCCCCATCAATCTTGTCTATTGAAGTAATTTGATTTTTTCCCCTTCCTCTAAAAGAATACTAAATCTTCTTAGTGGTGAAAAATGGTGGTGTGGGATAGGGGTGGAAGAAACTAATTTTCTTAGAAAATTTAAATACAATACCAATTCTCTTTTTTTTTTAAGGCAGCTCCATTTTGCCTACACCTGAATGTCAATAACAGACAAGGGTCCTTCTACTACTAATAAAGAATTATTACTGTGAGTTGCTGCTATTCAGGCCAAACTTAGCTTGCAATCCACATTTTCTGCTTGATTGCCTATGACACGCCAATCTTTTACCACTCAGGGTTTCTGAACATTGTTGATAATAAAAAAAAAATTAAAAAAAAGATGAACTCTTAAGGATGAATACTACTCTAGGGGCAACTAAATTTAATTTGGTTTTATTTTTTTTGAATATGAGATCAAGAGGGTTAGGAATGTATAATGCTAACAGAGATGAAATAAGTCACTTTAAAAATTCATTTGTTTGGGCAAAAGTTTAATTACAACTGACCATTAAGCTCAATAATTAATTCACTGCTACTAGTCATAAACTAGGGAAGGTCAAAAATATCCATTGAGCTCTCTAAAGGCCTCATCTATTCTTTGAAGTCACATAGGTGACATAATAGAATACCAATCTTCGTAAGAGAGACTTAACAAGAGTGAAATAGATCTTCAGAAATTTTAAACCAGTAGACTTCTACAACAGGATAGAAATTTAAGAGATCATCTATTTTATCTTCTTAAATTTAAGCAATTCTATATTTAAATCATTCTGGACAGAGTGGAGTCTGTAACCTAAATTCCTCCAGGCTGCAGTTTAAGCCAGTCTCTCCTCATTCTAGCTCAGGGTGGGGAACCTGAAGCCTTGAAGCCACATGTGGCCATCTAGTGCAGCCCTTTGACTGAATGCAAACTGGATTTGTTCTGTGAAGTTTGGAATACGTGAAAGGGCCCCAGTTGAGGACATAGAGGGTCACCTGGTGCCTAAAAGACCATAGGTTCTCTACTCCTGTTCTACTGTATGAGAAGATGGAATCGGTCAGCTGTCTTCAAAGGAATACAGTGAGAAATGTACTTAATTTGGAGCAAGGGGATCTTGCTTTGAATCTTAGCTCTTCCACTTGGTTATTATACTTTGTCTTTGACAAACACCAAAGTAATATCGCTATGTTGAAGTCAAGGTACAGTGTATCCAGCTGTTGCTAATCAGGCAAACTCAAAAGGAAGTGGAGTGAAGAGGTCTCTAAATTTGCACATCTCACATTTTTTTTGAGTTCCAAATTTTGCCCCTCCTCTTCCTGCCCCTCCCCTCTTCCAAAAATGGTAGGCAGTTTGATAGTTTATATATCTGCTATCATGTAAATATTATTTCCATATTAGTCACATTTATAAAAGAAGAAATAGGTCAAAATAATGAGAGGAGAAAGTAAGTGAAAATAAAGTTTCAATATTCATTCAGAGTCCATAAGTTTTTTATTTGGATATGGATAGCATTTTTCTTTGTGAGTCATTTGAACTTGTCTTGGATCATTGTGTTTCTGAGAACAGCTGAGTCATTCATGGTTGATCATAATGCAGTGTTGGGATACTGTGTATGGTGTTTTTGTGGTTTTGCTCATTTCACTTTGCATCAGTTCATACAAGTCTTTCCAGTTTTTTTTCTGAAATCTACCTGTTCTTGATTTCTGATTGCACAATAATATTCTATATATTCATATACCACAGCTTGTTCAATCATTCCTCAATTTATGGGCATCCCATCCATTTCCAATATTTTGCCACAACAAAAAAGGGCTAGTATGAACAAAATTGTAGGTCCATTTCCCTTTTATATGATCTCTTTGGGATACAGACCTAGTAGTGGTATTTTTGTATCAAAGCTTATGCACAGGTTGCTTACCCTTTGGGTATAGTTCCAAATTACTCTTCAGAATGGTTGGGTGAGTTTACAACTCTACCACTAGTTTATGAGTGTGCCAATTTTTCCACATCCTCTCCAGAGTATTTGTTCATATGCCTATAGATAGCATTGATTTCTTGATCTGAAAATTGCCTGTTCAGATACTTTAACCACATATCATTTGGGGAATGGCTTGAATTCTTATACATTTGATTCAGTTCTCCATGTTTGAGAAATAAGACCTTTATCAGAGACACTTTTTGTAAAGATTGTTTCCTAGCATTTTAATTTCCTTCTAATTTTGGTTGCATTGGTTTTGTTTGTACAAATGTTTTTTTGTATTAGGTAGATTATTCCTTGGTCTCCTAATTTACTTGTGTTGTTTATGTTTATGTCATGTACCCATTTTGTGAGATGTTGGTCTGTGCTTTGTTTGTGTCCTACTGTTTTCCACTTTGTTCTTTCTTATCCCAAAAGCTGGAATCTTTGGGTTTGTCAAACTCTAGGTTACTACATTCATTGTCTACTGTGTCTTGTGCACCTAATCTATACCACTGATTCACCATTCTATTTCTTAATTAGTATTAGATACTTTTGATGATTACTGCTTTCTAATATGCTTTGAGATCTTGTATTGATGGGCCACCTTCATTTGTATTTTTTTTCATTAATTCCCTTCAAGTTTTTAACCTTTAGTTTAGGCAGAATTATCATTTTTATAATACTGACTCGCTTACCCATGAACAATTGATATTTTCCCCATTGCTTAGATCTGACTATTTGTGTGAAAAGTGTTTTGTAATTGTGTTCAGATAGTTCCTGAGTTTGTCTTGGCAGGTAGACTCCTAAGTATTTTATATTGTTTATAGTTATTTTAAATTGAATACCTCTTTCTGTCTCTTGCTGCTGGGCTTTATTGGTCATATAAAGATCACATTTCTTTTAAGGTACTGCAGTTTTACTTTGGCATAAAGTACAGTGTCTTCTTTAATATGGGCATGCCATGGTTGGACATCCTTCACCAATATCTCCCATGTCATGCAATCAGTTTCAGAGACACTTTGAGAATATACTTGTATTTCTCCTTCTGACCTGCTCTGGCATTAAAGTCATCCAAATTATAAGCTTTTCCTTTTCCAGTACATTAATGATGGGAGTCTCCAGGTCTTAATAATTTTTTTAACCTCATCAGGGTTTGTTATGATGGGAATGTACAGATTGATGATGGTTGCACGGCACTTTTCTGCAAGTGGAAAGTATATTGTCATGAGCCTATCATTCACTGACTTTGGGAGTCATACAAGCTTGTTGACTAGATTAATTTTGATTGCAAAAACTATGCTAGCTTCATGGCGCTCCCTTTCACTGTGGCCACACTAGAAAAATATGTAGCCAGTTTCAACTTTGGTAAGCTGGCCTTCATTGTCCAGCCTTGTTTCACTCAGAGTTGCTATTTGGATGTGATACCTGCTCATTTCTCAGGTCTACTGGATTTTGTGTTATCCATCAGTACGCACACTGATACTGAATGAAATTACCTTTGCAAAAGTTTTTGTACATTTTTTGTGTATTTTGGCCACAGGGTAGGATCCGCATTTACCATGGTGAGTAAATCAGGATTGTGTTAAACAATTTTTAGGATCCCTTTGCTAGCCACCTCCTCAGCCAAGAGGTTAGCAGAGTAGTCCTTTGTAAGACCAAGCAAGATCGAATCTTTTGCTGTTTTTGTTTTACTAAAATTGCCTCTGATTGAATAATGTGATTAAAGAAGATAGTTCCCATATATTGATGGGCCTGCCTATTGAGGGAAGCTTGATTAGGGGGGTTGTTTTGTAGGAGGGTCCCAAGTACTTTTTGATTTTTCTATTCAGGCACTGGGTCAGAGGGTCATGCCCTCTGGCTCTGAAAAGTGCGCAAGGACTATGAGGGTGAGGTTTTACTTTGGGATTTATTGGCTGGAAGTGTTTCTTTGGCCAGACAAGACTCTGGGAAAACGTTAAGGAGCCCCTGGCTTTGAAAACTCAGATGTTTGTGCTTCCCTTTCTGGCTTCTGTGTATGTATGTTAATGGTCGGACATATGGAAGCATGTCTGTTGATTTGAGATTTCTCTGAAATTTTGAGTGATTTTCTCTGATACATGTGCTTGATCAAAGTGATTGTTAACCTTTCAAAAGTTGCCTTTCCTTTTAGAGAAGCAGGTCAAAGAACCTGTGGTAGCAACCCATCTCATTGCCCCTGACCCCGTGTATATTGGAGTGTTTCTGTTACACCCTTCTAATAGGTTGCTCAGACACCCAGGTGTCTGGTCAATCCCACTGCTGCTTCGTCCAAGGAGAAGATGACCCTATGGCCTGGGCTGCCTTTGTGTAGGGTTGTGACTATAGCTCCCAATATATTCACACCTGCTGCCTTGTCATTTGCCTGTCACTGTTGGATTTTGAGGTAGGTAAATTTGGTCAAATGGTACAAGTGATGTTTTTTGATTTGTGCATAAATTGGATTTAAGTGAGGCAGAGTTGTACAAAGTCATTGACCTCACTCTCTCTTCCCAAGTCATCAATATCCACTGGCAAGACAAAAGTCAAGTTCACTGGTAATGGCTTGGGATATAGTGGATGACCTTGAAATCTTCCATGTCTAACCAAGCTCTAAGCATTCCACAGCACTTCCTTCAGCTGTCTTTATTGCCATTGAAACAAATTGTACCCCTCTGTCTGTTGCACAGATATAAGTCTTCACATGCTTGGGGTAGACACCCAACCTACCTCACTGAGAAGTTTGAGACCCCTTAGAGCCACATATGTGAGTTGGGTGAATCAGATGGACACCAAAGGTGAAAAACAACCCTGAAAATGACTCAGCAGCCATCACATCAGAAGTTCTTGTCTTCCCTGAACACACCCTAAGTCTATTTCACTTACTGCCTAAAAGTGCAAGCTAATTTTTGTGGGTCTCCTTTTCTCCATCTGTAAAAGAGAAACTTGTTTGTGAGTGAGCATGGTACAATGAAAATAACTATGCAATGATGGATCTGGGTTTAAATCATACTTCTGATACTTTCCACCTATGTGACTTTGAACAAGTCACTTAACCTCAGTAGACCCCCATTTCTTCATCTGCAAAATAAGGGGGTTGGACTAAATATCCACTAAATCTGCTCTCTCTAAAATACTTCTTATATTACAGAACATTGCTAGCTTGACTCAGTCTCTTCTAAAAATCTTGTCTAAAATCTATTTATTTCAACATTCATTTAACAGATTTTTTTTTGCTTCTCAAAATCTAAGCAATAATTTTTCTGAGATGTTATCTCTGTTAGGATCTGCTGCTGGATAGCCAACTATAGGACAAATTTTGTCCCTGGGCAAGAGCAAGATGAAATAATTCATTCTGAGAGGGCAGGAGCTAAAAGGAAATTGATTACATGAGTTTCTTTCCCTCACCCTTCCCTTTATCTGTGACATCTCCCCCTCTCTGCTCAATAAGATCTCCTCAGGTTTGTTCAGTGGTTAGAGAAAAGGGGAAAAAGAGAAAAGTTATATGTTGCTCGCAGGTCTAGGAATGGAGGGTACAAACTGGAAAGCAAAAATCTCAAATTGATCTATCTATCTAATTAGGAAGCTAAGGGAGGGAGGACATAAAATACTTAGAAATCTCCCATTACCAGATATATACATCAATGTAATAAATATATATGCCCTGTTATAGTTGTAGGGTTTGCGAATGAAAGTGGATTTTTCTTTTGGACTCCCCTGGTGGTAAGATACACACTAAGGTAAGGAGGGAACTGGAGACAAGAAATGGCCTCTTGTATAACATTTCCCTAGGATTCAATATTGTTTGACATTTCTCACAACTGAGGTGAGGGGGGAGAGTGTAAGTGATGGTAAAAGGCAAACAGCAGGTCAAGGTTTTGAAAATGACTTTAGCCCTTTGGTTCAATATAGGTGGTTGATATAAATGGGGGTTGAGGTCCATAGATTGGAAGTTATTGATATCAGAACTATGACTTACCAAAGGACTAAACCACTACCATCCCCAATCCAAGGCAAAATATGTGCCTTATAGGGCCCAGGCCTTTAGCTAACCAACAATATCTTTTATACTAACGTCCAGTTGTGACGCTCCAATATAAATATTGCATGCTAGTCACAAACTGACTAATTCTGAGTGTAAAGGGAGGATTTATGTGTCCAGATGTCATACTACTTGTCCTCTGAGATTTCTTTTGTCACATAATTAGCTTTCCTTTGGTTAATAATTACAAACACTGTAATCCATTCTGATGAAACAAGTTAGACAGAAAATCCAGAAAAATTAAAAGCTCTGAGATAGCCTTACCTTTGTCTTCCCATGTACTTTATTTTTTAATGTGTTTTGCATATCCATTATCTCTTTTATCCTCATAAGTCATGTGAGGTAGATTTTTTTTTCAACACACCAAGGTTTGTGATTTCATTAACTTAGATATCTCTCCACAAAGGCATACAACTTTCCATAACTTAATAGATATTTTAATGAGCTGCTATATAAATTTTATCTTGTGGTAGGTTACCCTCTGGAAATGAACTTTCCCCAACCTTGCTAAGCAAGTCTCCCCACAAAAAGTCATGAAGGCTTTCTAACTTCAGAACCAGGTTTTTATCTTCAGACGGAGATCTAAGGCAGCATAGTGATGTAAGTCAGGATGGTATAATGCACAGAGGACTGGCCTGGGAATCAGGAGAGACCTGGCTTCAAACCTCATCTTTGATACCTACCAGTAGTCTGACCATGGACAAGATGATCTTCCCATTTTGAATCTCATTTTCCTTTTCTGTAAAACCAGGCTAACAAGAGCACCTCCCTCACAGAGTTGCCTTAAAGTTAAATTGAACAAACCTTTTTATCACATATATGTGCACATGAGTATGCACACACATGCATCCGTACATATAAAGAAAGGCAACTGTGGAGGCATCTAGGTAGTGTGGTAGATAGAGCACCAAACCTGGATTCAGGAAGATGTGAATTTCAATTTATTCTTAAACGCTTATTAACATGACGTTCCTAGGCAAGTCATTTAGCTTCTGTTTGACTCAGTTTCCACATGTGTAAAATAAGAATGATAAGAGGAATCATATTTCCGGGTTTTTGTGAAGGCAAAATGAGATAATATTCATAAACTTCACAAACCTTAAAGCACTATATGAACACTACTACTGTCGTTGTTGTTCCTAAAGAACTTTGCAAACTTTAAAGTACTACCTTAGAAATGTGATAGATTCCTGGCGAAATTCTAGAGCACATCATTAAAATGAACACTATTGAACATCAAACGAAAAAGAGGTAATTGAAAAAAGTCAACATGACTTCATTAACAACATATTGTGAAGCTTGGTGTGGTGGCATCTTCCTGGTATTCCTAATGCTGAAGAGGTTGAGGCTGGTGAATGGCTTTAGTGTGGGATTTCTGAGTTGTAGAAGAACTACAGGCAATCTGGTCTTTGCATTGTCTGACACCAGAATGTGTAGCCCCTATGAAGGATGTCATCACATCCACATTGAACAATTAAAACATCGCACTGATGACAGTATCAACCATATCATAACAATAGTATTAAGCAAATCACTATGAAGAGACTTCAGAGTGTGTAAGCTTTTGAAATAAAATGGTTCTGATATTTGTAACGTTAATTCTACTTTCAGGTGCTGTGGGGATGTAAGGCCAATAACATCAGGACACAGGAGGGCTGCTGTCACACGTTCTTTGATCTGCTTTTCTAAAGGAAAGACAACTTTAAAAGGGTCAACAATCTTACTTTAATTACACATAAGTAGAAAGAAGTGAGTATAGAAAATACAAGCAGAGAAACTGTAATAGAGATTCAACAGACAGGGCTCCAACTGTCTCAACAAAGTAATACAATACCTACATACTGTCCCACCAGACTGGGAGAGTAGCCAGGGGCTCTTAACAAATGACCACTCAGATCTGGTCCAGGGATCAAAAGGTCCTTCTCCTGAGCGAGCCCCCAAAATAAAAAAAAATCTCCCAGTATATTTGTTTTTCAGCTAATAGGCTCAAAGCCAGAAGCCATCACAACCCATGTGACTCAGCACACCTGTGAACTATCCTTCAGATGTTTTCAATGAACATGGGAACCTGAAAGAAAACAGCAAAAAAAACCATTTTGCTTATGCTTATAGCATTAATTACAGCTTTCTCCAAGTTTAAATGTGGTAATTTTTAGTCAGGCTAGAATCTGTTAAAACATCTCCTCTTGACTTCAGGGAATGTCAGGATTCTTCCTCAGCTCCCCTCCATCCTGGCTTCTCTCCCAGTCAAGCTTCAGTATCCCTATTTGTCTTATATCTGCCTCCAAATTTGACTCTCTGCTCACTTCTTAGATATTTCCCAAACTGCATTCCCTAGACTGCTTTATTTGCTCCCTTTCTACTTGTTTTCTCATATTTTCTCCAGCACTAATGACAACTGATTGCTTTCTTCTCTTATGTCTGACTGTGCAGGCTTGTTCATGCTCTCTTATCCTTTCCTCATATTCATGTTGGATATTTTTTAAAATTCCCATCATTTAGAGCACAACCCACTGACCACACTATTTGACTGATGATGTCATCATGTTTTAGGCCAATGTAAATACGTCTTGGAAATGTAATCCAAAAACTTTCTTTCTTGGCTTTAAGCACTGCAGGAGGAAATAAATTTCCAAGGACTCTTCTTCTCAGCTGTGGTCAGCGGTGTTATCTATACATAGATAGATCTATTTGTCTGTCTGTCTATTTGTCTATCTCTCTTCTGTCCGTCCATCTGATTGTTCACTCACCTATCCACCCATCCACCCATCCACCCACCCACCCATCTATCCCTCCATCTTTCTTTCTTTCTTTCTTTCTTCCTTCCTTCTTTCTTTCTCTCTTTCTCTTTCTCTCTCTTTTTTTCTTTCTCTGATACAACCTTTACTTCTATAGAGTGAATTACTATATCTCAAAATCCATTTTCTACCTTTGTGGATTTTTAGAAGTCATTCCCCTCACCTGGAAAGAATCCTATCTTTACAGCAACATCTACTTTCCAGGTTCAAGTCATGTACTGTCTCCTTTGTGAAGTGTCCTCTGATTGTTCCAGTTTTTAGAAAACTCTGCTCCAATAAACTTGTTATTTACATACTTGTTTGTTTACCTGTAACATCATTGCCTGTGAAGCACTAAAGATGAGGATCACAAGGTCTTTGGAAAGGCACATGGTAAGTGTGAGCAAGATTCAAAATACAATAAATGACAAGCTATGAAGAATGTAAAAGGTCATCAAAGGACTATGTAACATAAAGAGAGGATGACAGCAAGGTCATTAGACAGGTCAATAACCAGAGTACTCCACTGGTGTCTTGGCAATGGCAGAAGAAAATGAAGAAGAATTCCAAAATGTTGAGTGAATTATCAGAAATGAAATTTTGAGGCAATAATTGCACAGGATGGACAGTCATGGATGAGTTTTAATATTTATCCTTAGAGGGAAATCACAAACATGAGATCACAGATCCATCTGAGTATTTGAAAGTATAATTATTTTTTTGTGTTGAACAACTATGACTCCTCAAAATAATAACTTACACTCCTTAAGGGTAGCAATTATTTTCATTTTATCTCTGTAGCTTCAGTTGCCTAGCATAGTAACTGATGTGTAGAAGGAATTTAATCAATATGTGTGGAAATGAAATACCTAATTGATTAGTGGTATTAATCATGTTTATTTTTAAAAAAGTTCTTTCCTAACCAATCAAGTTTTATTTCACTTCTCATTCTCTCATTTTGTTAAAATTCTTTTTAAGTAGATATGATTTTTAATTTCTTTCTTTTTTTTAGAAACAGATCATAGCCCAGATCAGGATGTAGACTCTAAGTCTCATAAGCCATTATGTTAAGAGAATGGTAAGAAGCAGATCAAATGAATATAAAGTCAAGAAGGGGAAAATAAACAAACAAGTTATACAAAAGGAGTGCATAAATGTTTTTTTTTTTTGCAGGGTTGTTGTTTATTTTTAAATTTTTTTAATAAAAATTTATTTATTTAACTTTTTATATTCATTTTCACAAGATTTTGGGTTCCAAAATTTTCTCCCCATTTGTCCCCTCCCCCCACCCCAGTACACTGAGCATTCTAATTTCCTCTATCACCAATCTGCTCTCTCCTCTATCATCCCTCCCTTCTCTTGTCCCCATCTTCTCT
>CM053772.1:183958521-183993270 GCA_028658325.1 Potorous gilbertii | reverse complement strand
CTGGGAACTCTGGAATTTGGCCACAATGTTCCTAAGAGTTTCTCTTTTTGGACCTCTTTCAGGCAGTGATCGATGGATTCCTTGAATACTTATTTTGCCCTCTGGTTCTAGAATATCAGGGCAGTTTTCCTTGATAATTTCATGAAAGATGATGTCTAGGCTCTTTTTTTGATCATGGCTTTCAGGTAGTCCCATAATTTTTAAATTGTCTCTCCTGGATTTATTTTCCAGGTCAGTTGTTTTTCCAATGAGATATTTCACATTCTCTTCCATTTTTTCACTCTTTTGGTTTTGTCTTATGATTTCTTTGTTTCTCATAAAGTCATTAGCCTCCATCTGTTCCATTGTAATTTTGAGAGAACTATTTTCTTCAGTGAGCTTTTTCACCTCTTTTTCCACTTGGCTAATTCTGCTTTTGAAAGCATTCTTCTCCTCACTGGCTTTTTGAACCTCTTTTGCCACTTGAGTTAGTCCATTTTTCAAGGTGTTATTCTTCAGTATTTTTTTGGGTCTCCTTTGTTAAGGTATTGACTCATTTTTCATGCTTTTCTTGCATCTCTCTCATTTCTTTTCCCAGTTTTTCCTCCACCTGTCTAACTTGATTTTCAAAATCCTTTTTTAGCTCCTCCCTGGCCTGAGCCCATTGAATATCTATTTCAGATGTTCAAGATACAGAAGCCTTGACTTCTATGTCTTTACCTGGTGGTAAGCATTGTTCTTCCTCATCAGAAAGGAAAGGAGAAAACATCTGGTCACCAAGAAAGTACTCTTCTATGGTCCTATATTTTTCCCCTTTGCTGGACATTTTTCTAGCCAATTACTTTACTTCTGAGATTCCTCTTCAACCCACCCAGATCTGCCCAGCTAGTGCTTGGGGTCTGAGATTCAAATGCTGCTCCTCAGCCTCAGGGCTTTCAGCGGGGGCAGGGCTGCTCTTCAATGTGAGCTTAAGGTCTGGTGCTCAGGTGGGAGCAGGGACGCCTCGCAGGGCTCAGTTCCCTCAGGGGGTTTATGTGGAGACCTTCAGTAATGGATTTGAGCTCTTGCCTGCTTTGGGAGCCCTGGTCTGCTGCTACCTCTGCTGTTGCCTCCCAAAGGGGCCTGAGTTATGGAGACACCCTGTTCCTGTCTCAGCCAGCCCAGAAATCTCTCTCACTGACTTGTAGCACCTGTGGGTGGAGGGACCTTCGCAGCCACTGAAGATTGTGTCCCTGATGCCTGCTCAGATCTGCTCCTCTTGGTCCCACGTGGCCAAGGCAGGGCTGGGCTCTGCTCTAGGTCCCATGCATGATGGACCTTTGGTGTTGGTTTTTCAGGGCACTCTGGAACAGAAATCTCCCCACTCCATTGTTGTGCAGCTTCCACTGCTCCAGAATTTGTTGGGAGTTTCTTTTTACAGGTAATTTATTGACTGTGGGTTTGGAACTAGCATATGTGAATCTTTCTACTCCGCCATCTTGGCTCCTCCCCCAAAAATCATTTTTAAAAATTTCTTTTTATGACTACATTTGTAGGGTTTTTATTATAGCATATTTGGGAGAGTATCTGTTGATATACAGAGTCATGTGGAATTGTAATATATTTTTGTTTTTATAGCATTAACCATATTAACTTCCTAATGTTCAACTATCCTTCTGTTACTAGTAGAAATATAACAATCACAGAGAATGATTTTAAAATTATTTATAGAGGTTTTTTTGGGGGGGGCAGATTTTACAGTATTTAAATGAATATTCATTAATTATTTTGGTCTTTTATTATCTTTGCTTTTATTATTTTTAATTTAGATATTAGCATTTTACTCATGTGTTTTCCTTCTTAATTTTTAAGATTAAGTTTGTATAGGCACTTATTTTTCCAAGTTGGATAAATTTCTTTTTAAAATCTATTTTTATAAGCTCTGAATCTTCTTCCTCTCCATCCACCCTAGTCTTCTACTTTTCCTCCTGGTAGTTCCTTTTCAGCAAACTTATTTTCCTCTTATGAAATTGTCTCATTTAAATTTTCTACTTTATATTCTGCTAATTTGTTCATAATCCCCTATTTCTTGTGAATTTTCAGTTTTCTTGGCATGCAATTGTGAAAATCATGTTCTAATAATTCATATTATTTCTTTTCTGTTGTGATTTGATTGTGATCACATGCTTTTTCAAAATTTAATCCTCCCTATCATGTTTTTAATCAAGTTGACAAAAAGATTATCAGTTTTTTCATTCTCAAAAGCAACAGTTCATCTCTTAGTTTTCTTTATTGGTCATATAGTCTTTCTGATTTCAAATTTATCTCTTCTAAATAAGAAAACACATCTTTTATTTTTATTTTGTTTATCTCTTGGCTTTCTACTTTTCATCACTTTGCAAACTTTCGTATTTTAAATAAATATTATTGTTGCTACTATTATATATTGTATATCAATTCATTAATATTTTCTTTTTATTTTTATTGTATGTTTTAGGGATATATATATTTTCCTCTGAGGATTGATTTACATATTCTATGAGAAATTTATGGTATCTCATCATTAGGAGCACCTTTCATAAAATAATTATTCATCATTTCTTTGATTTGTTTTAGACCAAATCATTGTTCAATATTTCATTATTAAGTGTACATTTTGTATTACATTTTTTGCGTTATCCCTTTATCGATAGCTATTCTTCATTTTGTTATAATCTATAAGGTATATGTCTGGAATTTATCATTTCTATATTTATTTGTAATTTCTCTATGTATGAATGCATGGTTTATATTTGGAAGCAGTGTCACATAGTACCAAGAAATACACACACACACGCACACACACACACATACACCACAGATACATTTCCATTCAGATGATATCATAAATCTCTTAGCTCTAAATTCTCCAACAATTTATTTATTTCTATAATTTCCATTTTGTTTATCCTTCATATATATTTATCTAGTTTTGAGAAAGAAATATTAACTTCCTACTATTATTTTTTTATTGTCTATATTTTTAAAAATATTATTACTATTTCTCTTCTAAATTTTGGTTTTAGTGCTATTTGGTACAAATATGTTGAATGTTGATAATAGTCCATTATCTCTGATCCTTTATAACATTATAATTTTTTTTATTTGTGTCTATTGATACAGGAAATTGTGCTTTGCTAACACTATTACAACTTTCTTTTTTGTATTCAACACTAGAAAAAATTTCAACGTAACAACTTCAATCTTATTCTTATTCTACTGTGAGTTCAATGTGCCAGACTTTTCTATAGAATATACTACATAAACTCATAATTTGCTCAACTCCATTTTCCTTATTAGAATCCGGAGGTTTACTCATTGATTCTTTCTGTCTCTCTGCATTTCTGTTTCTCTCTGTTTCATTCAGACACATGCATGCTTGCACACACGCACACACACACACACTCATACAAATTGCAGTGAGACAAAGTGGACAAAGATGTAGACTTGGAGTAATGAAAATCTGGGTTCTAATCCTGTTCACTCTGGGCAGATAACTTGTCTATCAATCTCAGTTTCTTAATCTGCAGAAAAGGAGATAATTGAACATAGCCCCCGGGCTTGTTGTGAGCATCAAAAGTACATGGCAAACCTTAAATTAAAGCCCTATAGTAGCAGCAGCAGTAGAAAGAGTAAGGTAATGACAGCTAATATTTATATGACAAATGAATGTTTCAAAATACATTTTATATACAGATATATTATCAAGATATCCAGTAAATATGTATTTGCCCCTAAATTCTGTGCTCTTATTAGTATCCAAGGATATGAAACATCTATATTATTATAATAATAGCTCATGTTTATAAAATGCCTCAGTATTTCCAAAATATGCTGCATATATTATTTCATGATCCTTCAAAATTTCGGTGAGGTAGGTGCTATTAATACCCCTGTTTTACTGATGAGTAGTGGAGCATTATAGAAAAATTAATTGTCTTATGCAGTCATATGGCAAATGTTTCAGGCAGAATTGGAGCCCAAGTCCTCCTGACTCTAATTCAGTGTTGCTAGTACAGTACCACATACATATAGAATTCTAATGAATAATATTTAATTCTATTATTATGAAGGTTTGGCACATTACTAGTCCACTAAGATGATGTTCCCCTCATGGAGGATGTGGGGAACCTACTTTTCTGAGAGACTGTAGAACTGGCCCATATACTCATTAGAAGCAATCTTTTTTTCACTGACTGCATAGCTGGAACCATTTGCATGTTTAAAACTTTCTAGTTCAACCCCCTTTTTCCTACCTTCCCTGAGAGTTCTAGTTAAACAGCCAGTGGAAAAAGGCTGCTAACCAACCAGGTGGTAGTCCAAAGCAGAATGTTGGTGCATGCATCAGTTGTCCACTCTCCTAGAATCATGTTCTCCAGCCTCTTCCATCTTAGGAGACCGAGCCTAATGCCATTACAATACATTTTTCTTTCACAATTATTTCCCCACTTCTGACTCTTCTTTTCCTTCATCATATCAATCTAGCTCTGTAACCAGATTATTTTACTTACCTTTTTACTTCCATACTTTGAGTTTCTCTATACTTCAATCCATCTAATACCCCATTAGATTAATCTTCAAAAAAAGCCCTTATTGAACCTAGCACGCTGCAAAAGTCTCAATTGGAGATAATGTTGAACAGTTGAAACAGGTTTTAGTTGGACCTAAACCTCAGACTGAGGAGTTTGGATTTTATTCTAGCTAACTAATAAAAAAACCATTGGAGATTTTTGAGTAATGGGTCCCACAAGTCACGTGTGTATATACATATATATATATATATTATATATATATATATATATATATATATATAATATATATATATATATATACACACATATGTATGTGTGTATGTATGTGTATATGTGTATATATGTGTGTATATATATATATATATATATATATATGTGTATTTTGTCTACATTTAACTTTGCTTTACTCTGCTCCTTCCTTTTCTCTCAGTTGTTCACATTGTACAAATATTCCTTGCCTATTTTTACTGCCATTTCACGTAGTATCATATCCTGGGGACTGTGTCCTTTTTCCAACTCTGTCCCTGATATTACCTATTCTCTTCTATAAAACAAAAATTAGCCTTATTTTATCTTAACTATCAAAATTGGCATTCATTACTATATGTCATTTCATTTTTAATCTCACTAGTTTTCAGTCAGAATAACTCTTTCCTAACTTTAAATAAAGTTGGTATTTGTCCTTCTAGGCTGCTGCCTCCCAGAAGAAAAGAAAATAAGGAAGTGTATGGTTAATTTAGGACTACGACTAGGGACTAAACCTGTGATTTTATTTGTATAAGGAGTTCCCAGATGAAGAAACTACCACTACTGATATAAAAAGTTGGCATTTTTCTGAAATTTCTAGTCTTAAAGAGCTACCTAGAAACTTAATTCTGAGTCAAGACTTTAACCTATGTTTTTGCAATTTAAACATGAGATTTTTAGATGCCATCATGACCTGCCTCTATGACTGTTTTAACTAACCTTAAATAGGTCCACATAGGTGGGTCAACAGCCTGCCCATTTGGATGGAAGGCTTTTTATGCCAACTGGAAGACAAAATACATTTCTTAGGTGTAGTAGTCAAAATACTAAACTTGGATTTGGAAAATCATGGTTTTGATCCCACCTCAGATTAGTTATTGAACATTGGTCAAATCAATTACCCTCTCTGAACCTCACGTTTCTCATCTGTAAAGTAAGTGGAATGGGCTTCATGAGTTCTAAGTTTCTTTCTGACTTTACAATCTTATGATTTCATATGAGGCACATGATATTTCCCAAAGTAATTTATTATTTCATCTTTGTTGTAGATTGACTTTTAAAGAGTATTCTTACTCTAGTCATTTGCATTAACATATATCCTATTAAAACTGTTCTTTTTATGCAAACCATTGAAAAAGAGCATGGCATATAAACCCCACTCCCAGGCATTAGAGGTGAAGTTGCTTTGAGAATTAGGTTGAGATTGAATGGGAAGGTTTTAAATGGAGATCAGTGGGATGTTAATCTAGAGATCATAGAGTTGGCTAAGGTGTTTGTAGCCAGAAAAATAAACAGCCTCCTTTGTGCATTAAGCCCCATTCAGATTCTGCATTCTATGTGATGCTTATAGTGAAACCTTAATGTAAATTCCCACTGACTCTCAAAGTGTTTCAGTACTTTTTTTCATTGAAGTTCTCCAATTTGGATTAAAAAAAGTTCTGAGCTAGTTTCAGAAGTATATAATATGTCAACAGCCCCCACAGTTGGCTCAGAGCAAGCAATGAACATGACTTCAGTAAGAAAAGAAAGATTTCAAATATTTTCTAAGTGCTTGCTGCATTACCTACATCAGCAACACAGCTGGAGGAAATTGCTACAGAAAGAGGGTAAAGCCCAGTAGTACAGAGAGCTATCTGAAACTCATCGGCCAATAGTTCATGCAGGCAATATCATCCATTGCAAGATGAACTAGCCCTGGTAGGGAGAATATTATTGAAAGCAGACAGAATCATTATACCTGTTTCTATGAAAAATGAAAAGCTTAGATGAAGAGCCCATCAGGGACAGCTAGAAATGGAAATATCTAAAAATTGCCTCATGAAGCTGTTTACTGACTAGACATGAATAACATATTGAACAGATGATGGGCTATTGTGATACATGTCTTAAATATCACCACAACCAATCATCAGAGTTAATGATGGCAAAAGCAATGTCTTCCTAGCCATGGGGAGAGGCAGAGGTGGGTTTATTACATAGTCATGTAAAGAGATATTTGTAAATTATTAAATAAAGGACTTTGTATTCAAATAACGCATGCAAAATGCTCCAGTTTTTCATAGATTTTCTTAAGTAAGAATTCCAGGAAAAGATCTGCTAGAACAAAGGAGGTGGACCCTTGAAAGTACTTTCCCTGTGTAAGTATGTGCTTCTTAAACCTGACTAATCCCCAGGCATAGTTGTTGGGTACATTCAAGCACTGGAAAATAGCCTCTGTTTAGGCAAATTGGCCTTTTGTGCAGTGTCTTTAAAAGATTTTTGTCTGTTGCCAGATCATTAATGGGACATGAATTATGTACTCAACTTCTCCTGCACCAATAAAGAGGAAGCCAGCAGTGAGATCTGGCTTGAGAATAAATGGAATACAACAATAAAAGCCATAAACATTTTATTTGGAAATGCTATTAAGAATTAGGAATAATTCATGTACGAGAGAAAGAGAGAATATGTAATGTAAGGATTTGCAATTTTTGGTTTTTTCTTCTTTAATAGGCAAAAGGAGAAGAGGCTAGGAATTGAAATCTTGATTAGGATACACTAGGATGGAATCCAGTACCCTTTTATTTTTTTAAACATTAAATCCCTGGGCTGGGAAGAAGGAAATTTATAACGAGGAGATTATAGACATATAAAATTCACCAAAAAACTGTTATCCTGAAAAATGACTGTCCAATTGCAAGTCTATTAAAACACTACCAAGAAGAGGTTCATTTTAATTCACTCATTTAATAATAGAGAACACAGTTTGCATTTTACATTTCTTCTGCTGCTGATAGTGTTTTCCGTGAGCGAGCGTCTCTGGAAGGACAAAAATGGGCTTTGTGGCTGTATGGGGTGGACTGGAAGGACCTTCTGTGTACCTTCAACCTCTCAGATTTTGTGTTTGTACAATACGTGAAAAGAAATTCTTTCCATGTTACATATATGTATATATACATGTTACATATATGTGTATATATGTAACATGTATACACACATATATGAAGAGATTCCTTTGTATCTGCTTCTTAGTAAGCTTTCTCTTGAAGAATCATTATTTTTTTGCTGGCCTTTTTTTTTTTTTTTTAATATTTGGGTCCCATAATACTTTGGCTCAAAATATCAGTACATTTATTTTCTATGCATTTCATGTAATTGTTTCATTAATCACTCAGTGTGAGCAGCATCTCATTGTGGATAGAAAGATTGCCTGAGGGTCAATGAGATCTGTATTCAGGTCCTACTTCTGACAGATTTGCATCAGTAGATGAAGTTCCTTACCAGGATCTACCTTTCCTGTTATGACAAGTTTTTTTTTCAATCAGTCACCAAATTAGATTCAATTCTGTGGTAGAGAGTTTGGGGGTTCTTAATTGTAAATGCTGTATACTTTTTATTTTCTCCTTTTCCCTTCTTCCTCCTCTTTCCCCACAGGCTACTATTAAGCATGAGGCAGCCAGGTGGTGCAGTGGATAGAGCACCAGTGCAGGAGTCAGGAGGACTTGAATTCAAACCTCAGCTCAGACACTCGTTAGCTTTGTGACTCAGGGCAAGTCACTTAACCCCAATTGCCTCATCTTGGGTCATCTCCAGTCATCCTGATGAATATCTGGTCCCTGAATTCAGATGACTCTGGAGGAGAAGTGAGGCTGGTGACCTGCACAGCCCTTCCTCACTCAAAACAAAGTCAAGAGCAAGTCATGTCATCATTTCTCTGATGGCATGGTCTTCTTTGACAATGAAGGACAAACACACACACAATTAAGCATGGGTATGTTTATATATATAGATATTGATATATACATACATGTATACATATATACATACATACATATACATACATATACTTTCCCTAAGAGATTCTACTCATAATCTTTGTTGTTATGTTTGTGTATTATCTCTTTTTTCCTATTTCTTCTAACTCTTCTACTTTCCTTCTACCCACTACCTTACCCTCCTATCACTTAACCTACTTCCCCTCCAGTGATCTCCCTCCCTTATCCTCTCATTCCTATAAATCTAACCACCCTTTTATATATCCATTTGACCTATTGTTTTTCTTCTACCCACCACCTTGCCCTCCTATTACTTAACCTACTCCCCTAATGGTCCCTATTTATGTTTTCTAAGACCAAGGAAAGCATATCTAATCCTTCTTCTATCTGATAGTCCTAGTAAAAACATCAATCAAGTCCCCATAATTATGATATTTTTAGGTAAAAAATCACTGGCTCCTTCAACTGATCCTCATCTGGTATGATCTCAAAGATTTTCATCTTGGTTAAACTGCTAAATTAGGTGCTTCCTAAAATGTGATGGCTTGTACTAAACAAAGTAAAATAGATGGAATGTGAGCAGGGCAGGGCTTGGAAGGTCATAGAACTTTCTAATAATGCTAGACACCCTAATACTAGACACCACGCCACTCCTCATAAACTCAAAGTTCAAATGTCATCACTATTGATATATCTATCTGTATGTATCTATTTGATATATACAGATAGATAGATGGATAGATAGATGGATAGATAGATAGATAGAGTTTACAATTGCCTAAGACTCTTAGAGATTTCCCCCTGAGGAAATGCTGTGTAATAATTATTCTTGTCTGATGTTTCCAAATTGATTTTTTGAACCCAGTGATAAAATTTTAAATTTATCTCTATTGAAATAAATATTATTTGATTTGAATTAATGTTTTATTCTATCCTCAAAATATTTTTGGATCTTGAACTTGACATCTAGTGTTTTAGCTATTCTGCAGCTTAGTGTCATCTAAAAATTTGTTAAGTATGCCATCTAGGTCTTTAAAGTATTGCCAATAAATAGTGCTAGACCATGCAGAAATCTCTGAAAATATTCCACCAGAGACCTTCATCCAAGGTGATAAACCATTAATGATTACATTTTTTGTGTCCGGCCATTTAATCAGTTCTAAACCCAGTTTAGTTCACAAATTTTGTGTGCTCGTGTTCCAGCTTGAGTTACTCTCTATTTTCCAAACCCAATATTCCGTCTTCTGATTCCAGGGCCACAGAAATAGTTTCCCACATGTGGAATTGATTCCCTCATTATCTTTGCCTCTCAGAATCCTTACTTTCCTAAAAGATTCAGTTTGCTGACATCTCCCCATAAATCCTTCTTGATCTTTTTAGTGACTGTGTTGTTTCCCAATTTATGTTGCATTTTATTTATTTGTGTTTATTTTGTATTCCCCTCTACCACATCCACATTGCAACCCCTATGAAGGAAGGAACTATTTGCTTTTTATCTATCCATGGTACTTAGGAGTTTCCCTCACAAAGTAGACACTTTGAAAATATTTATTGAATTAATAATGGTAATAAAATAACTGAAATTTATGGAGTACTTTAGGGTTTTCAAAGAATTATATATGTGTATGTGTGTGTGTGTGTGGTCTCATTTGACTCTCAGAACTTTATGAAGAGAAACCTCAGAGTAGCAGTGGCAGCAAGATATTCAAGAAGAAATGAAAGGCTAGGGAACTTACTAGTTATTTACTGCCCTTGGCCATGTTTCATTTAATAAAGATAAAAATTAATTAGTAGAAAGGGAAAAAGAACAAAGAAAAAAGCAGGGTAGGGCTAGGATGAGAGAATTCCCTGGACCTCCTTTATGACAGCTCTTCAGTTTCTTTTGCTAATTCTTCATTCATGTCATATCTATTAACAATGAATATATCCCCAAGGCTCTGTCCTGGGCCCTTTTCTCATATTCCTCTATATTATTTCTTTTGGGGATCTCATCACATTCTATGAGTTCAATTACCATCTTCATGCAGATAATTCTCAGATCTATATATCCGTCCTTAGTCTCTTTCCTGAGCTACAGTCATATGCCTCCACCTTGAACTGTATGTAAGGTAGACAACTTAAACTTAACATAACAAAATAGAATTTGGTTTCCCCCAATTTCTTCCTCCTTCCAAACTTCTCTATTATTTTTGTGAGCTCTACCATTATTAATACTTGCAACCTTGATATTCTCAATTACTCACTTTCACTTCAAAAATCAAATCCATAGCCAAATCTTGTGGTTTCTACCTTTATAATATGTGCCATACATGTCCCTTATCTCCATTTATTCTGCCAAAACCCTATTTCTGGTCCTCATCTATCACTGCATGCATTATTGCGGTAAGCTCCAAATGGCTGCAATCCTTCCCCACTATAATCTATCCTTCAGTCAACTACCAAAGTGATTTTTCTAAAGATTTACAAGATTTGACCATATAATCCCCTCTTTAATGTTCTGCAATGGTTTCTTTTACCTCTAGACTTGAAAATTAAGTCTTTTATAACCTAGCCCTTTCCTACCTTTCCATTCTTCTTACATCTTATTGCCTTCCATGTACTCTGTATTGATTCATAATGTCCTATTTATGGATTCTGGAATATCCTCCATCTTTTCATCTTCAGACCTATGCATTGATTATCCTCCATGCTTAAAATACCCACCATGCTCTCATTTCTGCCTCTTAGTTTTCCTGACTTCCTTCAGGACTCAGCTCAATTCATACCTTCTCTGGGAAGCCTTACCTAGTATCCCTAGGTGTCAACATCTTCCCCTTCAGATACCTATCCACTCTGGAGATAACCAGTTTATATTTATTTACATGCTTTCTTTTCCATTTGAGCACATACTCCTTAAGGACAGGGATGTTTTTGCCTTTTTTTGCATTTTCAGTCTTTAACACAGTTCCTGTATCGTAACAAGCACTTGATACAGGTTTATTCAATGAAACATCCTGATATTACCAACTTCTTCTTAGTAAACCTTCTTGAAATGCTATGATGTAACAAAATGTACAAATTTCAGTGCCATTTTCCCCACCTTTCTAGTTGGATTGTATATGAACAATACTTTAAAAACAAACAAAAGAAAAGAGAAAAGGCAAAAAGCCAGGATAATTCTTCAAATGAATAACCAGTCCCTGGACAGTTGAACTTGTTATAGTATGAAATAAATACCTTCCTATTTAGAATAGAGCATTTCATTTAAAATATAGCATATATGCAGAATACAGCAAGAATTAATTCTCAAGAATTTCATTACCAGAGCATTAGGAGCAAAGCATTTTTTTTTTCTGGACAGGACAGTTATTAGTAATATGAATTGATAATATTTTGGAAACAGACGAAAAGTTATATAGAGTATGCTCATTTGCAAATAAATTTGCCCAGGTGATTTGAAATACCCTTTAAGGTCAATGCAAATATTTTGTAAAAAATACTAGTGATGTTGTTGAAACAAAGGTGGGGGTATCAATGGTATGCTTCATGGTTGTATTGTTCTCACTTGGATCCCTAACACTACAAAAATAGAATGTAATTAAGTACATTTTTTTAACCCAACCATCAGAATCCAAAGATTATGTAGGAATAGTTTGAAAACTTGTAATTTCCTAGTGCTGTTTATTCATCAATATGGATCTAGTTCATTGTAGCCCTCATCGATTGGCAAGATGACATTTAATGGGGGTCAGCAAGTTAGTAAATCATTTCTAAGCACAATAGTGTGCGCTTAGTTTTATACCATTCTACTGATTCTTACTAATGATTGTAATATCAAGGAGAATTAATTCATCAAGGACAATCCACTTCCATGGATTCATTGGTTAAATAATCCTCTTCGGCATTTTGCATGAGAAATGCAATACAAAAGACATTCCTGACCCAAGGTGGAGAGGATGTAATGACAAAGGTAGTCTTGTTTTTGCCATGTTCAATGTACTGTTAATAAGTAAAAGAGTAGCCAGAAGGATAATGAATGGAACCAGGCATTTTTGGTGGGGTTTCCTTTGTTTTAGCTGATGCCTTACTTCACAGGGAGCCCATTCAGATTTTAGTGATTACTTTCTCCTGAACAGGCACTCTTCCACTGCTAGCCTGGCAGCTACTAGACCCTCTGTGCCTGGCACATACCATTAAGTTTTCCTTCCAGCATACTGCGCTATGTGTGCCAGTACCGGCTTTCAAAGGCTCATTCTACCCTGGAGTCTCCAAAGTATTTTTTGAAAATCAGTGGCTTCATCTTTAATTACACATTGGCAGATTCAATTTTATTCCAAATACTAGAATTCTTCTCCAAAAGGGAAAGCAAAAGGTAACAATACATTGGTACGTGACTCTTTTTGTGGTGATACTTTATCAATGTAAAGTACAACACAGAGAAGTAATACTGCTAGAGGCCCTTTGTACCTATCTTTATGTGGTAACTACATAAAGAAGGGAATATTTGGTTATTTAAATAGTCATCTTGACAAAGAAAAGAATTTAGAATGCAATACTTGGGAAAATTTTTGGAAACTGAAACCCTTATGATTTTAAAATACATAGATGGAATTATACGGAATGATTTCTCATATGGTATTGTATGGAAGCAGGGGGAATGGACTAGGTGAAATTATTGTCTCCCCTTTGGATTCAGTTTGGAAACTTACCTGAATGAAACAGCTTTTCTTTCTTTTTTCTTACCCTGAGAATAACTTAATTTTATAGCTTTACAATGTCTGATGTGATTTAAAAAAAAAAACAGTGTGAAGCTGAGAGTTGAATTCACTTCCTCTAAATATTTACTATTTTTTTGGTTCAGACTTAACATCCTGTATGGACTCTGTTTATTAAATAGCATCCTTGTGTCCCAGAATCTCATGTAGAGGAGTCATATAACCTGGCAATAACCCTTATTTTAGCCTCATTGCATCTCTTGATTTTCAGCCAAAAATCCCAGCTGCTTGATTTCCACCAAAATGCTAAAGCTTCTGTTTCTTCCAGGCCCATAGTCCACAACTTTTACTGAATATTTTTTTCTTAAGCCTCTCATTAGAAACCTATCATCTACAATGGCCACCAAGAGGAAAGTTTTGGGCAAGCTATGAGCCTCAGCTAATATACTTTCACCTTGAGACTCTCCAACTCATCAACATTTTGAATTTTTTAACTAGTTTGATATTTTGCAACTTTCTCTCTTCATTTCCTCCAAAATTGGGAAACTAATGGTACTCTATTAGCCATCATTGGAGAGTAAACAAGTTACTTAGTAGAATGCAAGCTTTTTAAGGTAGGGGACTGATTTGTTATTAACTTTGTATCTTCAGCATTTAGAAACCTATTAAATGATTGAGAAATTAAATCTCCATGAGGGGAGATCGGTCACACTTGAAGAATAAAGGGCTATTCCTCCATTCTCACAAGACAAGACAGATTGTGAACAACCTTCTGGATTCTAATTACGTGACTTTATTTTGAGTTCTCAGGAGAATTTTTCAAGAAGGTTTGAGAAAACAGAATAGTCTGGGAGTATGACATATAAAAAAGGGAAAAAGAAATGAAGATTGAAAATAGACCATGTAAAACTACTTCATTTATTGTGCCATGAAAACATCTATCCTCTCCTTTGTTCATAACAATTAGGTCTCTAAAATTTATTCCAGTTTTAAATTTATGTTTCTATGACTATATTTTAATAAGAAAAGAACTTGCACCATAGGGGTACAGCAAATTCAGTGATTTTGTGATGTAAGCAACAGCTGCTTGAGTCTCTTTTAAGTCAACTGACCTATAGCTGTTTGGAGGTTGGTGGATGGGTAATAAATTGGTCAATTTGCCTTCTCTTAACGGGAAACTAAACCAGGAGTTCTTAAATGGGAAATAATAACAGGACTCTTAGAAAACTGGTGACTGTCAGAAAAATATATTAAATATCTTTCTTAAAACTAATATCCTGAATTTAATAGATCAATTAATCAATGAACATTTATGAAGTACCTACCCTATGCCAGGTACTGTAGTAGGGTAGGGGAAACACAGGTAAAATTAAAATATGTAATTTGTATCCTCCATCCTATTGTGGGAAACAGCAGATATATATATATATATATATATATATATATATATATATACACATATAATTATATTTAAGCTATACAGAAAAGAAAAGGGTAGTTGATAGCATTTGGAAGCTTTATGGAAAGTCATTGTATGGTATAGCCATTCTTTGATCTTCCTTTAGCTCCATCTGCCTACAAGGCTGGCTCAGAAATCCAGGAGTACCGCTCAGCGGCATTCTTCTCTAATGCTATCAGTTTGACATCCTGTTCTAATGTATTTTCCTACCCCTCTCCCCCCAATTACAAATTTTTAATTCTTCAGTTGCATTTAATAAATTAACATTAATCAACTTTTGCAAAGGCATATTTACTTTGCAGATATGGCAAAAATGAATACCAAGATTTCCTGCCAAAACTTAGGGGCATAGTTATATCACCTTGATGCCTGGAGTGAGCTCAGATTTAGCATGGTTAAAAGATGCCATTGGCACCTCTCTGTTAACTATTCTAATGCAGCATAGCCATTGGGGCAGTCTAAGTGCTAGTTACCACTTGGCTGAGTCCTGAAGGTCAACCCTGAGGGCCACAGTACTAGATTGGTAGAGTGAATAGGTTGTTTGTTACTTTGCCTCTCACTCTCATTTCTAGCAAATCTCAGGGTGGACCTTGCTTATGAATCTTTAATAGCTGATCTCCTTATCTTTTAGGGCTCAAACGCCATAGCCATTCCCAATCTCCTTCACCCTGAAGCAATAAAGAACACTATTAGTAGGAAGCAATAGTAGAAAAATGTGCTCTTTGGTTTCTACTGAGAGAATGTCAGAGGACCTTCCCCAACCCAGAACCCTCAGCAGCCCATCTGTAGCAAGTCCAGAAAGAACCCATACCTAGAGAATTATCTTTATCTGATTAGTAAGATTTTGAGTGTAGACCAATTGTGGCCCCATAACCAAAGATGCTTCTCTTATCTTATTAAAAATTATTGAAGGCCCCTAAATCTTCTGATTATGTGAGTTACATGTATCAATATTTACCATTTAGAAATTAAAGTTGATAAAATTTTAAAATATTCATTCATTCGTTTACAATCTTACTAATAAACTCATCATATGCTAACACAAATAACATTTTTTATAAAAGCATAACTATCTCCTCCCCTCCCCCTGATAGTGAGAAGTGACATTGTTTTACATTTTTGCAAACTCTTTAATTCTTGTCTTCATATAAGACAGCTGAATTATCATGTCTTTTTCTGCATTCAATCTTATGTGATATGTTGTTTGGGTTGAAATATTTGCAGAAAATCCAGCCTCTGATAGATATGTAGTTGAAAAAAGTGTTAAACATTTTAATAATATTTTCAGATTATTGTTGGTAGTCTTCTTTTATACTATATATGACTTCATTAAGTGACTGTTTCCTAAAGGTTAGTTGCAATGTGGGATCTGATGCAATATCAATGAACAGTCTGTACTGTGCTATATTACAATCCATTGGTCTGACTTGCTCCTTGAATGGATATTTTATCCATCCACTATTTGGTAACATAATGCATTGGTCATTTAGAAAATATTTGTTAAAATAAGATATTCATATCACACAACTGTTAACATATTTCAATATGCAGTATCAAAAAGCACATTCATTGGTATTGTCGTCTCACCAGAAAAAGCCTGTAAGACCTAGGAAGCTGTCGAGCTCAGGGTGACAGGTACAAGTTTTCCAAAATTCTAATTTTCACTTGAAAGCTCACATTTTACCGTCAGCAACAAATACTGTCAGTTGTCCTCCTTGAAATATCAAGCTCATTCCTTGAGCATACATCTGCTAAGTGCCCACGTCTGAATAACCAGAGTTTGTCAATTGTCCTTTTAAGTAAATGGTTCTTTTCAATTGTTCTTTCAAATAAAAATTATATTCTGTGAAAAAAGTGGTTAGTTCAACTCCTAACTCAATCACTCAAGGACTTTTCCTTAGGTCACCACTGTACTTTGGTATGCAACAGAAATTCTTTATTTGGACTTCTCATTTTGTCACCCACAGTAATAAAAGATATGAATTCATGGGTTGAGATTTCATAAAATTAATAATATCTCTTGGTTCATCAAAAACATCCTTAAAACACTTTCTCTTTTTTGGAGAATACAATGACTCCTGGTACATTTTGGTGCAACTACTTTGATTCATGCTAAAGGGTCAACTGTTTTACCCATCACTGCTTTTGTAAAATCAGTGCAAATGCCAATAATTTGTTTTTCAGGGTAAACTAAGAGATTCAAAAAAAGTCAATCAATGCTTCGAATACTTCAACACTGCTTGAGTTTGTTGCCAAGTGTTTGTATAAAGAATGTCTTCTTCAATGTGCTCATAGTGGATAAATATAAACAGAACCAAATGTTTAACCACCTCTTGTCTATTTGTAGTACAAAAGTGCAAATCTGCAAATGAGAAATTAACCCACAGACATTAGCTTTGTGACCCTGGGCAAATCACTTAATTCCAATTGCCTCAAAAATAAAGCATTCTCTATAGAAGCTGGCATTTCAGATACAGTCATGGGAAAAAGGGAATTAATGAGGTCTTAAACTAATTGTAAAAATTCCTTTGGGATACTCTTGTGAGGTTCTAATTACTCTCTAAAAATAGTGTGGAACTAAATCTTTGTTATGTTTTTCCTTCATTCTTTAAGAGGACCGTGACATCAAGATGATGACATGACTTGCAGTTGACTTTGATTTGAGTGCGGGAGGGCTGTGCAAGGTCTTTAGCCTTACTTTCTCTTCCTGAGCCATCTAGGTCCAGGCCTGATATTCATTAAGATGACTGGAGATGGCTCAGGATGCAATGGGATACCCTCGCCCTAGCTAAGGTCTTTTATGTGAGACGCACCCATTCAGTGAATAGTTTTCTTTAAGTTACTCAAGGGATGACCCCTTTAAAAATAATAAAAAAAAATCAAACTGAGAGGGGGAAACCCTCAGGGTTCCTGGGTAAAAGAGAAACAATTCCTATTTAGTTATATCTACTCTCTGCCAGGTGTGTGGAGACTTGTCCAGTCTATGAGCTCCACAGTGAAGGGTTTAAGGCTTGATTTTTGAGCAAGAAATATAGCCAGTAAACCCAGAGGAAAGAAGGCAGCTTTTGACCACGGAGTTTACCTTCCCTTGGGCAGAACACCAGAAGAGAGGAGAGGAGAGGAAAGGAGAGAAAAGAAGAGGAGAAGAGAGGGGAGGGGAGGGAAGGGGAGAGGAGAGAGGAGGGCAGGGGAGGAGAAGGGAGGAGATGGGAGGAGAGGGGAGGGAGGGAGAGGAGTTGCTGCTACTCACTCACAATTTCTGTTTGTCCTTTGTTCTCGAAGAGGACCATGACATCAAGATGATGACATGACTTGCAGTTGACTTTGATTTGAGTGAGGGAAGGTTGTGCAAGGTCACCAGTCTCACTTTCTTCTTCTGAGTCACCTGGGTCCAGTGGCCTGATATTCATTGGGACTACTGGAGAGGACCTAGGATACAATGTGAGACCCTGGCCTTTTCAGGCTAAGGTCTTATTGCAATCTCACTTTGAGTGAGATACACCCATCCAATGAATAGTTTTTAAAAAATTACTCAAGTTTAATTCACTTCTGGATGAAAGTGTCTTGGGAAGTCCTCCATATATTCATGAGATAATGACAGAGAAAAGGTCAAATAGTATCTTAATATTATTATGAAAACAGTTTTGATCTTGTGGACTCCATAAAGGACTCAGGCCATACTCTGAGAATTATTGTTCTAAGACATATAATAAGAATATAATCTCAAAAAGTAAAAAAAAAATCACAAAATGTGCCTGACTGATAGCCTGAAGAGTCTTTAAAATTTCCCTGAAATGGCTTTAAAAATGAACTGAAAGTTTCTGTGGGTTAGTTGTCCATTTGTCCTTGAAGAAGACCAATGATGTCATGAGGGTGGCATCTTGACTTGTACATGGATTGGATTTAAGGGAGACAGAACTCACTCTCTTCTGGAGTTATCAAAGTTCTGCGGCAAGAAAAAGGTCAAGATGAGTGGCAGTGGCTTAGATTAAAACTACATTCTAGTCATTGTCACTTAATTTTGATGAAGTTAACCACATGAATAATAAATCCTAACATTGTTCTTATTGAATAATATGATACTGTATAAACAACACATGAGACGATAAAATACTCTTCTGACTTTTAGATAATGAGGCACTAGTTTTTCTAACTTAGTTTTTAGCTAATTCTTCCAGTTGTTGATGTAGAATGATAGATAGACAGATAGGTAGATAGATAGATAGATAATCTTTGGTTTTTGAGTCAAAGATTTGAAGTGTCTGACACTCCTGTCCTTTGGGTTGAAAAGTTAAAGTTTATATTATATAAATTTGGGTAAATTATAATTCCAAGACAGAAATTAGAATAAAAGCAAGTTTTTTTTATGGAAATGTCAATCTAAGAAGGAGAAAATAAAGAATCAGATGTTCTAGTTAAATAAAAAGTAAATATTAATCCAGAAGCTACCCCTCTCGAGGAAAGGACATCTGGAAGGACCCTCATTCGTCTTCTGAGTCAAGTACAATAAAGTTATATATATCTTCTTAGGAAGTTCCTTTATGGACTTGTATAATAAAGGAACACATACAAAGGATAGAAGTAGAGGTTTGTAATAGAATGAATGTAGAAATTCTATAAAAATAGTTTAGGCAAAGTAAAGCTACTAAAGAACAAGGACTATGAAAATATTAAGAACCACAAAAACAGCATGTTAGTCATGTTATGGGAAGACATACTAAACAAGAAATAATAGCTCTGCTGATCTAAGTAGAGTAGAATACCATTACCGGTGAAAGTGAGAAAACAGGGGTAAATAATAGCAGTAGCTGTAGTCATAGCATAGTCAGTAGTAGTCATAGTTGTAGTAGTAGTAGCTGTAGTAGTAGTAGTAAACATCTTTATATTATGCTAAGTCTAAAAAGTCATTTTTATAGATGTCATTGGATCCTTGAATTAGTAGCAATGTTACTTTTGGTGAGGAAAAAAAGGTTGAAAGGGTAAGATCTCAACTTCTAATTCAGTGATATGAGAAAAACAGTATATGTGGTATTAACACCCAAGTTTATACTGGAACACCAAATTTAAGGGGAATATTGAACAACAACACAGAGAGACATCATGGCACAGTAGAGTGAGAGCTGGTATTGGATAGATTCAGTAAAATCTGAATTCAAGTTCTACTTGTATATCTCTATCTATCTATCTATCTATCTATCTATCTATCTATGTGTGTGTAACTTAACCTTTTGATGCCTATGAAATTTTTATAGATGAGTTGATGGTCTATATCAGTAGAGGGAATGTGCACACCAGAAGTCCCTCCATAGCTTAGACATCGTAATACTGGACCAAAAATAAATTAAAAATTGATTGCATCAAAATTACTTATTGTGCAAATATTAAGAAAATATAATGTGAATAAACATACTGTTGCTTCATTGGAATTATTTTTTCTCTTATTTTCATTCTTTACAATTTATAGTTTGATATTTTAATAGTTCATTACTACTAACTTCACTCTTGATACTTTGAGAGCAAATATACATTTCTTTTAAGGACTTTCACCTATTTCTCTGTGCTAATTTAATGATCTGCAAGTGAATTTTTGGTGAAGATGAAGGTTGAAAATTTTCCTTTGAGCTCAACCTTTAGAATTTTTCACAAGTTTAATTAAGAGAGGTTAAAGGTTTATTGCTTTTTGAAATGGAAAATCTTCAGTGAAACATATATGGATGAATGGATTCTTTAATCATATTCCATAATGGATAAAAGATCTTCTCTTAAATAATAAATATCAGTGTTTTAATATATTTATGTAAGTGCTTTTAAATACACACAAAGATTAGAATAGTTAGGAAGGTATGAAAATTGGAGTCATTTACCTGAGACAGCATCCAAGGGACAGTTGAATGACTTCTCGTACTTCCTAATAAGGAACAGCAAGCATGCAGCTGTTTGAATTTGTGTCACTTTTTTTTCTAGAGGAGAGAACAGGCAGATCCCTGGCTTTACCGTACTTCTGTAAATAAAGAGGCAACCAGATGGTTATATTTTAAATGTACATGTCCCTTATATTTAAAAAGAAAGTGCTATGACTCTGTTTATCTTGAATAACTTATGACTTTATTAAAATTTAGTAATCAAGTGAGAGTTCTTTAATTTGATGCATATAAACCCAGGTTATTTTCCTTCCTCCCTCTTCTCCCATATCTCTCTCCCTTCTTCCTTTCCTCCCTCCTTTACTTCTTCATTCTTTCTCTCATACTTTCTTTCCTAGTAGGGGGAGGTGAAAGAGAAAAGTGAATACTAGAAAATTGAAAAACATTTTCATCTGCTTTAGTGTCTATATATTGATAAATGATGCTTATTCGAACTTATTTGTAGTAAGTCCTATATATCTTGGCTATCATATATTTATCAGATAAATTTGCTGTAAAGTTTCCCCCTTCCCACTTACTAATTTCCCTTGTTAATTGTAACTGCATTGATTTTGCTTATGCAAAAGCTTTTCAATTTTAATCAAAGTTGTCCATTTCACCTTTTCTGATCCTCTCTATACTTTTTTTCAGTTAAGAATTTTACCCTACTAAGAGTTTTAAAAGATATCTCCTTGATAGGCCTTTTTTATTTAATAATTTGACCTTTTTATTTAGGGTCTATGTCCACTTGGAGTGTATTGTGGTATTTGGTATGTGATATTGTTCTAGATCTTATTTCTACCAAACTGATTTCCAGGTTTACCCAAAGATTTTTGCTCACTAGAGAATCCTTAACTTCACAGCTGTTTTTGGTTTTATTAACACTGTTGTTTATATTTGATTATTTCTGGATTTTGTTTACCAAATACCTTGACTTTCCAATAGAACACTCATTCTGGGTATATAAAAGGTTTGTTTAGTATTACAACACACTCTGTAGAGCAAGAGGACACTGGATTCAAATTTCACCTCTCATACTGTTCACTTGTGTGACTTTGGATAAGTCAACCTCTCTAAGACTTAGTTTTCCCATCTGTACAATGTAGAGTTTGGACTTAACCTCTGAAGTTCTTTCTAGTTTTATACCTATGTTCCCTTGATCCAGTTTGGAGAAATTACTATTATGGAGCCAAATGGTTTGGCATCTGTAACTTGCTGTCTCCCACTCTCTTCTATTAGTGAACTCCTCTCAGTGATTTAATTAATGGGCAATACCTGAATCTCTTCACAAAAGGTGAGTTTATTTTTGACTTCTCTTTATCATTAAAGACAAAGGAAAGAGATGAAATGGAATCTAGAAGCTTTAGCTATCTCTCTTGGGCAAATTCTAGGAGTCCTTTTACTCATTTTTCTACTTGAGAGGTAGTGAAGACTCTAATTAGTACTTCTACAATGCAGAATTTCCTGGGATGTATTTTTGAACCTACCCTTATCCATTCTGCATATGCTCCTCATTTATGTCTCCTGTAGATTTCTGCCTGAGTCCTGTCAATTAGGAGGACTGGGAAAGTCAAAGATAAATAACTGTTATCCCTCTTTTTTCTGCTGATGAACTATGTGAAAATCTATATTGAAAGACTGTCAAGGGGACCTTTCCTCCAGAGGAGTAATCACTTAATCAGCAAATGCAGCAGGTAAAGGTGAGGTCCAGAAACTATCATAAGGCTGAGAATGGCAAATATGTCCAATTCCTCTCATGAAAATACACTAGCTAAAATGGATGTGTTTCAGATTAGCATATGGTAATACACAGAGCAGAGAGTAATTTGACAAGGTAAATTTAGTTTGCTGACTAGGACAGAAACTCTGATCTAACAGCTTTGCTTTCTTTTCCACATTAAGATTTGGATAGCATTTTCCTTCTTTCTGTCTTTCCTTCTATGTCATTAGGACTTGGATTAAGTATGTATGTGCTATACAAATTTAAGCTAGAGGCATGAAAGAAGTCTATAACTAAATAATTTATCAGTTGACTACTCTGTGCTTAACACTCTAGAAGTTAGGTTTGCAAACCTTTAAAAGGCTGCTCTCCTTTTCTGAAAATACTTAAGACTAATCATGGTTTAGAAGAATAACCCAAGTTTCTAGGTTTGGCTGTTTCCTGTAATGACAATAGTTTCAAATATGAGATCTCCCTATTCAAAACATGATAGGGAGCATTTGGGTGAGAATAGAAGGGAAAAAGCATCAGATACAACAACATTGTTGAGAATAGATATGTAGATGAAATAGTTGAAAAGTGCCCGATACAGATCACAAAAGGCACATGTAAGAAATATATAGTAATAATGTTATTTACATAAACATCACCTAAAAGTCTCATTCTAGGTCAAATAACAATAGCTAGTCTTCATATAGGGCTTTAGAGTTTGCAAAATATTTTACATATGTTATGTCATTTGATCTTTACAATAACTCTGGGGATATGGGTACTATTCTTATCCCCCCTTTTACAGTTAAGTAAGTTGAGGCAGACAGAGATTAAGTTATTTGCCGAGGGTCACAGCTTACTAATTATCTGAGACTGGATGTGAATTCAGATAGTCCTGACTCCATGTCCTATGCCCTCTCCACCGAGCCACCTAATCCATTCTGTATGACATGGCAATTCCTTCTGTGATAAACGTGTGTGACCTTGGGCAGGACACCAGCTTTGGGGACTTCAGTTTCCTTGTAAAGTGACTAAAGGAACAAATGAGGAAGAGAAGGAAGAAAGAAAAGATTATAAACTAAATATTTAAATAAATATACAGAAGAGATCAGAAGGAAATTCAAAAGGAGACAAGTAAATAGGGCAGGTTTGTTTTTTTAATAAATTTAATATTTTTAAAAAGATATATGTTTCTGAATTTCACAGTTTCATATAGAAGCCTTTCTTCTGCTTTGTTTTCCATCTTGAGATACTTGTTGACATTTTAAGGTTCATATTAAAACTAAATTTAAAGATGAGGGCATTGGATTAGATGATGAAAATTAATATTTTTATAAATCTATAAGTTTTACAGATTTGAAAACTGAGGGTCAAAATGGTTAAGTGAATTATGTAAATTAACAAGCATAAGAGGTTAGAATTGAAATAAAGTTCTGTTTCTAAATGCTTTTTGCCACCATTCAATTTGAGTCATTTCTAGATGATTGCTGAGGTTCCTTCAAATCCCAGGAATCTTATAAAGGCAGAATCTCTAGGCATCCTTTGAGGATGGTAGCTTGTTAATCCTGAGTGAACAAATGCTCTCTGGAGCTACTCTTGCCGTAATCACTCAGGGACTACATTCTGCCTGTTTAAATGAAAGGAGATTGTAGTATTTATATAAATTTAGAATATTAGCATGTATCCAGGGACTAGAAATGCCCGAATCTTTAAAGACAGATAATATACCACTGGGGAGAACCCTGGCTTTGGGGTCTGGAGATCTATTTGAATATTAAGTCTGATATGCATTAGTTATGTGACCATGAGCAAGATATTGCTTTCTCAGCTTTCTTATTTTTAAATTGAGAATAAGAACATTTACATTTCCCAGCTCACAAAACTGTTATGAATAAGATGCTATGTAAATATTAAAGAATGATATAAATGTGAATTAAAGTAAAATATATTAAAATTGTTATTGCAATTGTTACCACTTTCATTACAACACTTTTCCTTTCAGAGTTTTTAAGCTACATTGACAATAGAGAAGACACAGAAAAATAGGATAAAGACATTGCTTAAATGCAGGAAATATTCTTATTATATTATGTACATGCTTAGTAGGCGACTTTTAGGTGTAGAATTAAGGGTAGCCATGTAACCTCCCCAGCACTTTCATGGGGCCAAAGGAGACTGAACAGAGGAAAAGGGAAAACTTGACTTTTGACATGACATAAAAGTGGGAGAAAAGGGAGGAGAGATGCAAAGGAAGGAGAAGGAATGCTGCAAACTAAAAGCCAAAAGACACATTTAAAGTCCTTCCTGAAGAGGGGAGAACTGAATGCTCTAAGAAAGAAGTGGTCCATTTTCCAAGAAAAGATAAAATTACAGAAGCTATCAGGTGAAGGATCAGAGGAAGACTTTTTAAAATAAAGGAGTGATTATCATGTATCCTGAGGTAGTTATTTGTTTAACTTAATGCACTCCCAAGGCACACTGCCAATCCACATTGAAAAACCTCCCAAGACTTATCAAAACAGATGAACACGACTCACTTATGGCTTTTAATGTGGGTTACAAATGATACTGACAGAAGGAGGCTAACAAGTATTGCCTTCAATAATGAAATTGTAAGCAAGTAACTGATGATAGGGACATAGCTTTTGTGTTTGTCACTGCTGTCTTTTGAAAGGAAGGAATTTAGGGGTAAAAAAGAAGGGAATGTATGAGAAAAATGAAATTAGTGTCTGAGAATAGATTTTGGACTTCTGGGCAATGCTTAAAATATGAGGATGACAGATTTCTGTTCAGGGATAGAGTGCACCTAAGATAGACTCTTAAGAATGTTTTTTGTATTGGATATTCATTGCATTGGATAACTTGCAAATCTGTTTAAAAGACAGTTAAACTAAAAAGAATGAGGAAGAAAAGTTGTCTATGTAGAGCCACCAATCTACATAACATAGAGATTTATTGTGGAGGAAGAAGACTATATTTAAGATACCCAGAAGATTATGGGAGACAAAGTCCAAGAAAAGAACCAGTGGTGAAATCCATGTTCATAACTTTGCTACAAATTTGGCCAATAACAAAATCACCTAGAAACCTTAATGCAAGGAGGCAAATTTTATCCATAGGTGTCACAAGACTTGGAATAAAACAAATGGAATGTGGCTCCCAATGAGTATGTTTGATTTAAAGAAACAATGTAGATAAAAGGGGAATTATAGGGATAATATTGCATATGAAGAAGGCATGTTTATGTGAAGGTTTCTGGGAACTAGAAGGGGGAATAAGGGTAGAGAGAAGATTTCTATAAAGATAATATTGACAAAAAGAAGTGATTTGGTCATGAAACCAACTGAACAGAAAGAGGAACTAGATAAGGAATTTTGAAAACAGATTATGAACCTGGAATGATTTAGTAGTGATGAGAGACTTCATTTACCTAGATATTTGCTGGCACCCTCTCTGCCAAAAACAAAAAATACTTTTCCTTGATTATTTCATCTTTCAAAAGACAGGTAGGTGAGTCAGTTCAAGAAAACTTATTTCTCACCAATAGGGAAGAACTGGCTGCTAACCATGAGGAATTGAGCACTCCCTCCTAGAGCTTGTGGAAGAGGAGAAGAAAATGAGATAGTCCTATTCATTTTAGGAACTTTGGGAAAGTTGATTTTAATAGTTTGAGTAGAAGGAAAGGATAATATATGTTGCACTAAAATTCTGCACAGATAGATTGGAAAACTCTCAATATGGAAATTCTGAAGACATAAAAGGAAACAATTCTTGTGAGGAAGAAAAAGTAAGTGTTGTCTGAAGAGACTGATGTAAGTACACAGTGAACTCATTAAGTCATATTAAAAATATATAGAAGATGGCAGCGAGGGCATATAATAAGACACATACAAGAGTGCATCATGGATGTTTAAAAATAGTGTCAGGAGTATTGAAGCTTAGAATGAGCAGAAAGTGGTAAGAGAAGAAAAGGGCAATAAAAAAATGTTTTATTTTTAATTCTATTCAAATTCTAGGGTGATGTAACAGAAAGTACCCTGACACCAGGATTTAGGAAAGGATAAGATTATTCCTTTGAGGACATGAAAAGACATGTACTTGATGATAAAGAGAAGGTCAGCATGCTTGATTTTTGTGCTTGTTTTCCATCTTGAGATACTTGTTTCTGTTTCCTTGTGGCAAGGAAAATAATTGTTGAACTGGAAATGCTAAAACAAGGCGCCTAGGTGGTACAGTGGATAGAGCCCTGGACGTGTCAGGCTGACAAGATTTCATATCCTACCTCAGACACTGACTGATGTTTCCCTGGGCAAATCATTTAACCTCTGTCTTCCTCAGTGTCCTCATCTGTAAAATGAGGGTAATAACCGAGGAGAATACCTCTAAGTGTTGTTGCAATGATGAAATGAGATAATATTTGTGATGTGTCTTGCAAAGCTTAAAGCATTGTACACATGCTAACTTTTGTTGTTCAAGATAATGGATGTCAGAGAGTGGATACTTAAGTAAGGATAGGAAAAGGGCAGCAAGTTACTCTTGATTATTTCAAGTCACCTGATCCAGATGAATTACATTACAAGAACTGGGGGATGTTAGGGGACAAATGTCCTAATTTTTGAAAAAAGGGGAAGCGAATGGAGTCTACAAATGACAGGCTAGTGAGTTTAATGTCACCCCCTGAGAAAATTCTAGGATAGATCATTAAAGTGGCTGTGAGTTAATATCTAGCCAAGGAAATGGCTATTTAACAAAGCCAGTATGGTTTCAAAGATAAGTTGTGCTTAAATAAATGTATTTGATTTTTTGATGGAGTGACTAAAAAGGTACATCAGGGAATGCTGGAGATATAGTTTACCTAGATTTGATCAAAGCACTTAATAAAGCATATCATTCTATTTTATGGAAATGATGGTGAGATATGAGCTAGAAAGTAAATAAAATTAGGTAGAAAATGAATGTTGGATTCAAGGAATAGTTATTAGTGATTCCATGTCGGTATAATAGACATTCCCGGCAGAGTGTCCCAAGTATCTGTATTTTGTCCTGTGCTGTTTTTGTCAGACTTGGATAAAGTAACAGATGGTATGCTCATACAATGCTAGGAAGCATATCTAATATACCAGGTGACAAAATAAGTATACCAAAAGGTTTTTAACCAGTTAGAATTTTAAGTTTATTCTTCCAAAATTAAACTCAGTAGGCATCAACTTGCTTTCTTGCATTCAAAAAAACTTCACAAGTATGGGATAGGAAGTTCTGCTTAGACAGCATTATGACCGAAAACGGTCTGGGGAGTTCAAGAGAAACTGAAAAGCTCAATATGAGTCAGGATCATTTTGTGGCAGTCAAGAAATGAAAACAAAATCAAACCCAAACAAACCAGTTTGATTTTGAGCTTTGTTGACAGGTATAATTTTCAGAAATAACTAATTATACTGCCACAAATAAATTCTTAAGAATATTTAGAGAAGGTGGTCAGGGGCCTTGATTCCATTTCATGTGCATAGGTTGTAGGAACTTGGAATGTTTTGCCTGGAGAAGAAAAGACTGAGAAGGATATATCTGTCTCAAATATTCAAGGGGCTGTGATGTGGATGAAAAGTTAGATTTATTCTGTTTAGGCTTACAAGACTAAAACAGGATCAATACATAGAAGATGCAAGGAAACAATAGATATTTAGCTTCATAAAAAACTTCTAACAACTAAACTATTGAAAAGTAGGGTGACGTAACAGAAAGTACCCTGGCACGCATCCAGGATGACCTGCTGGCACAGATTCTTAGATTTGCTTTTCTAAGGAAAGCAACTTAAAAGAGGGTTAACAATATAATTACATTCACCAACAGAGAAAATGCAAGCAGAGAAATAAAGACCAACAGACAGGCCTTCTGTCTTACCATAAGTAATACATCCCAAATCAACAGACACATCTGACTGTCTGATCATTAGATACATACATAGTTACCAGAGAGACAAGCACCAACATCTGGGTTTTCAAACCCAGGGGGCTCCTTAAGGGCTACCCAGAGTGCCATCTGGCACAGGAACCTTCTTCCAAAGAGTAAGCCCAAAGCAAAACCTCACCTCAGAGTATATTGAGTACACACTTTTACACTTGTATACTGAGTATACATGCAGAGTAAACACTTTTCAGAGGGCATCACAGCCATTGTGATCCAGGGCCTCATTAGAAATTAACAAAAGGTGTGGGTCTTCCTAGCAAAGAAACCTCCCCAATGAAGTTTCCCTTAATGAGCTCCAGGGCCCATTAATGGGTGGGAAAGATCTTTAGCTCTCATTAACTTTACAGGTAGGATGGGACATGGAGTTGGGTAATGAAACTTGAGCAGTGGCAGTCTCCTTTCTTCAGTCAAGAATAGGAAACGTGTGCCTTATGTCAAAGAAACACGGATTCACTTGAATAGAAATCTTATCTTGTACAAGAGAGAGCAGCAGCCAAGGTTCTGGACTGCAAACACACACACACACACAAACGCACCAGTTTGATTGGAAAACAAAATGCATAAAATGGAGTAATATGAATAAAGATTGGAAAGGTAGGCAGGCTTCAGAGAGCAGTTTGTACTTTATCTCAGACTAAAGAAAGTTACTGAGGGTTTTTTTGGGCAGAAGAGCAATTGTCAGAGATCGACCTTATAAATACCAATTTGGCAATGAGATTAGAGAACAAAAGAAACTTCAGTTTTTAAACCCATTCCTCATGTTATGGTTGGAAATTCTTTGTGTGCTCAATCAATAGGACATATTGGCAGAATTAAAATCTTGGGGACAATATAGAGAACAAATGCAAATTAATGATGTCAAACTGAAATAAACCTGGAAGACACTAAACCATGCATAAAGATCCTTGTGGATTTCACAGTGACTATTTTAAAATATAATGTTACCTATATTTTATTGTATTTTTATTTTGTTAAATATTTTCCAATTACATTTTAATCTGGTTTTGTCCATACTAGGGAATTTTGCCAACTGTATCAGTGACTGAATTTTTGACACCTTTAGTGTAGAGCACTGCTTCTAACTTGGAAACAAGTTGGAGATTGAAAGACACTACATCCTTTAGTAATATTCTACCATATGTATTAATAAAGGAATCTAAATGTGTTGGGATGGTAGGAGTAGCTCATCAAATAAATTAGCTTGATAGGAAAGTCCTGGAGGAAACTATAGAAAAGTAAAAATGATTTGAGAGAGGAGTGCATTTCAAAATACTCAAAGAATTTTGTAGTGTGATTTATGTGGGTGTTACATTTACTGATGATGATGAAAAGAATATCCATTCTGGGCAGGAGCTCTCATCCCTCTTCTCCTATTAGTTTATCAAAGCATCCCTACTTATTTAGCTGTTAACCTATCTTCTTACCTTCTTTTCACATCAGGAAGATGCCAATGGATCACATGGACTTTCCACTGGATAACTCTCACTATTGTTGCAATCAGTTCACCTTCCTTTTTACTCATGTATTTATTGATGAAAAATTGGGGAAAATACCTAATTAAAAAATACTTCCAAGTTTTATATACATACATACATACATATATATATATATATTATATATATATATCTACACACACACACACACACACACACACACACACATACACACATACATTTTATCTTCTTCCTGGGTATTACTCTTATGAACTTGAAGTATAGTGAAATAATTTTTCTTTATATTTTCCCCCTATAAAGTTGAACATTCAGTAAGTGATGTGTGTACAAAGGCCTTGGCTTATAATAGGGAACAACATATCACTTTAAAAATCTTATTATGTTTAATATATTTCTATTACACTTCAATGGCCAAAAATTATGCTTTTAATTCCAATGATTCTCAACCAAGGTCTATTTAAAGTGTCTGCCTTATATTTCAAAGATATTTTGCTAAAATCTTGTTTAGATTATGCATATTTTATTAAGTTATTCATGTTTTCCTGTCTCAATAACAAATGGCTGAAAATATACTTTAACAGTCATAAATATTCTTTGCATTGAAATCTCCAAACTTGAGCAAACTGCAGTCCCAAGGCATTTCATTGTCTTAAATTTAATACTCACCCATGAAATTCTCTGAAGTTCATTCATCAGTTTTGATGAGCTCCTTCTCTTTCCCCTGCTACATGAATGATGACCATCATTCTATTGCTTTTGCTTCATCTGATGTTTAACATTTTTGACACCTGCATTGAAATTACCATTTCCCTCTCAGTTTCTACTTTTCAAAGAACATGTATATTTCATAGATATGAATCTTATGCTATCATCCTAATGTTTTGCTACTATGGAGAATAAGGGTTTTTGCATCTTCCATTACAAGTTATATGCTTAAAGAGAAGGGAAACTTGAGAACACATTGATGATTTCAGATACAAGAAAATGCCAAACTGATGCCAAATACCAGGATGAGCTCCCAGCTTGTAGATGTGATGAGCTAGATTTTCATTCTCCTAAAGTAGACATTCTTAACATGGGGTATGTAAACTTGTTATAGATAGATACACAGAGATAGACTGAAAAACAAATTACTATTTCAAAATAACATTTATTTTGAAATCCTAAGTATATGATGCACTTAAAAGATTATTTTATGAAGGAATCAATAGACTTCACCAGATGGAGGCACTACATGTTCTACACTGAATACTTAAGAATTTCTACCATAAAGTTTTCATTTTGGTCACTACGATTAGACAATAGGCATTTATTTAGCATCCACTCTGTGCCTAGTTTTAAGTTAAGTGCACCACAGGGGAAAGGCAGTGTTGGATGTGTTTTGCTGCCAAGTAGAAAGGATGTGGTAGAAAAAAACATGGAAACATTAATTCTCTTGGAAATTTAAATGTACCCAATTTCCCTCCCAAAATATACTGTTATAATGTAGAATAATATCTGATGATAGGTGCTGTAAAAAAGGAAAATGTTATCTCATTGCTAGTCCACAGGTTTCATGGAAAATAGTAGGTGGCATAATAAACCTGCTGGGCAACTAACTCTTCATAAAGCTGAGAGGTTTTTGAAAGGAAGAAAGTCAGCTAGACTAGGAAAGTTATAGGCCATAAATACTAGCCCCATGCCAGAAGAGTTCAATCAAAAGTGGAAGTAGATGCACTGAAGGGCTTGCGCAACAGGATGGAGGCACATAAGATTGATATTAAGTCAAAACAAGCTAAAATTAGAATAAAAACAAGAAACTGGGGAAGGTTTTTCTAGCAAGTTTCTTTAATAATGTCTCATTTTCAGATATATAGGGAAATGAGTCAAATTTATTAGAATAAGACCATTTCTGAAATGATTACTGGTCAAAGGATATAAATGAACAGTTTTTAGAGGAAGAAATCTGCATTATAAATAGGTATATTAAAAGAACACACTCTAAATCACTGATAATTAGAAAAATGCAAATTAAAACAACCACTTTTGACAACATTGACCAGAGAGAAAAATGACATGTCAGAGGGACTATGGGAAAATGTACATTAATATTCTTGCTTGCTCTATAAACTTGTTCAGTTATTATGGAAAGCAATTTGTATTTAAGATCAAAAAGTTTTATACTATGCATACCCATTGACCCAGAATAATGCTATCGGCTCTATACCCTAATGAGGTCAAAGGAAAAAGTAAAGAACCCATGTAAACAAAAATATTTATAGAATTGTTTGTGTGTGTGTGTGTGTTTGTGTGATGTCAAAGAATTGAAAATTCAGGGGCTGTCCATCACTTGCAGAATGACTGAACAAATTATTATTTAGGAAGGCAGTAAGAAACTTTTATTCTGTAAGAAATTTTAAAAGGGATGGTTTCAGAGAAACCTGAGAAGACATATAAGAATTGATGTAAAATGAAGTGAACAGAACTAGGAGAACAATTTATTCAGCAACAATATTTTTAAGATAACAAAGCTGAAGTAAATTGAAAAGACTTAGATACTTTACTAGACGACTCATGATGCAATATGCTATCCACCCCTAAACAAAGAGGCTATGAATTCAAAATACAGAATGAAATATTTTATTTTGTTTTATTTATTTGACCCAACTGATCCAGTAATTTGTTTTTCTTGATTGTTTATGTTTGCAACAGATTTTGTTTCTTTTACATTATCAAAGGGAAGGTGGGAGGGAGAAAATTCAGAGCTGAAAATAAAATAAAATTCAATTTCAAAAAATGGAACCTAAGGTAGGAGTCAATGATCAAGTAAATAAACTAACTACTGACTCAACAAAGGTACAGGTAAAGGGTTTCGTTCTTAGCACAGTGCCTGGTCCATAGTAGACACTTGATTGATTGACTGACTGTGTGCCATGGTTACTTTGGAAGTCTGGTAAAACCTATGGATATTTCATCAGAATAATCTATGTTAATGCATAAAATAAAATACGTAGTACCATGAAGGAAAAATTTAATTGAAATAGACTATTTGTAGATAGTTGTAAGACTTTTTATTATTTCATATACTTAGCACCTGTGACCTTCTGCTTGGTTATTTTTCCATGTGCTTGTGCCCACAGCATTCTGGCTAACAAACTTTTTTCTGCCCATGCCATTGACTTCATGAGGACTCTTGTCTCTCTCCTTAACTCCTTTCAAATGTGCAAGGCAAAACTACTGCACCCTTATTGCTCTTTTATATATGTACTTCATAAAGAATGAAGCACAAAAGAAGAAAATCTATAACCTCACGGAAGTAGCTGCTTCACTTTAAAAATGTGTCTTCTCAGTGAAGATCACCATTTTAAAATGCATATTTTGGATTATGAATGTACCCATTCCTCTTTTATTAAAGAAGAATTGATTTCTATATTTTGATATGACAAACAACTCTTGCTGTCCTTTTGAAAGGTTCCATTTTACCACCAGTCAGATTTCCAGGCATATGTGAAATGTTTATGCTATTGGGCTACAGCAATAGGGTTCAGATGAAAAATTAGAATGTTCACTATCATTCCTTGCTATTATGGAAAGCTCTCGATCCCCTAAAGAGTATCATATCTCTTATAGAGAATGATTTATCCATGATGATTTTTTTTTACCATGAGATTTAGGGGAAAGATATGCCTCTAACTTTTTGCACTGTTAGAGTTCTTCATGAGATAATAAGAGCTGAAACAAACTCTCAGAGGATACATGGGAAAGAAAAACTTATTACCTACAGGAATTTCAATATTCAGCATCAACTAAAATTTTTTCTTTGTTGTAATCATGCTACGTTTTATTTACTGAAGAACCACAATAATCTAACCATTTCTGAACAAGGGAATTAGCTTGGTTATTTAGCATTGTATGTTTCAGTATACATTACTGTAGTGGGTTGATTAAGGGGGCTTGTTCAACCTGTGGAAGTTATAGGTAGCCGCGTATTTTTAGAGATTTTGAATGGTTACGCATTCCAGATAGATGGAATTTGATGAAGTAATTTTCTTATGTAATCAACAGATGTCACTGTGAGGTAAGGTTTGGTTGGGCATGACACTGTATTTTCCTTCTCTCCTTCAGTAGAGAAGAGAAAAAAAGCAAATTCTTTTTCTTTCCTCTTTGGTTGGGTGGCCTGGTGGTATGATTTTCCTTGGTTTAACTTTATACACCAACCTCATAGCTTTCCTGAGGCACCCATTTTAATCCAGGGTAAATAAAAATCCCAAAGCCAAATTAGTTCCACTTTTTTGCAAGCTTATATTCTAGTAGAATTCCTTGTAATTTCAGCTTGTCATTCTGGAAACCTCGAGTTTCATTTTTCCTACTTCCAATTAAAAGTACAAACATACATCACCTAGAAGTTATTATCAATGTTTTATATGACATAAAATCACAAAATAGAAGCAGCTTAATGAAATAATGAGAAATATCATATAAAAACACCTGCTAGTAGAAAACCTCAAGTAGAGAGAATTTGAATGGTTTTCGAGTTAAACATTTTACTTTTTCTCAGTTATTAGGGTGGTGTTGATAAAAAGCAGCCTCAGTTGTTTCAGTGCAGATTTAGCCACAGAACCCAACTTCTCATATAATCCCTTGTCCCTTTGTTTGCAAATGAGATCTGATTGCCATCCTGTTGTCTGTGTGAGTGTCTATTCTCCATTTAAGATAACTTTCATTTGAAATCAAAATAACAGAAAACTAAAGCAAAGTTTCACATTTAAGAGTAATAAGGTTGCAGCTTTTGCCTCTATTTTCATATAAAATTGTTTGAATTCAATTTATCTAGATTTTTTAGCATGTTTAGAAATGTAGAATCCTTGCTCTGTGGAATAAAATCTTTGAAGTATGTGGAGAGGCAGTGGGAGAACCTTTGTGTCCTTGATATAGCAGCCATAGAAAAGGGAATCATATGACTCTCTATCTCTAGCCATCTCTCTCTCTCTCTCTCTCTCTCTCTCTCTCTCTCTCTGTCTCTCTCTCTCTCTCTCTCTCTCTGTCTCTGTGTCTCTC
>CM053772.1:183882244-183958021 GCA_028658325.1 Potorous gilbertii | reverse complement strand
TATAATATTCCTAGGATGTTTTGTTTTTGGATCTCTTTGAGAAAGTTATTGGTGGATTCTTTCAATATTTATTTTCCCCCTCTGGTTCTAGAATATTAGGGCAGTTTCCTTGATGATTTCATGAAAGATGATGTCTAGGTTCTTTTTTTGATAATGGCTTTCAGGTAGTCTCATAATTTTTAAATTGTCTCTCCTGGATATATTTTCCAGGTCAATTGTTTTTCCAATGAGATATTTCACATTTTCTTCTATTTTTTTCATTCTTTTGGTTTTGTTTTGTATTTTCTTGGTTTCTTATAAAGTCATTAGCTTACATCTGCTCCATTCTAATTTTTAAAGAACTGTTTTCTCCAGTGAAATTTTGAATCTCCTTTTCCATTTGGCTCATTCTGCTTTTTAAAGCATTCTTCTCCTCATTGGCTTTTTGGACCTCTTTGTCAATTGAGTTATTCCATTTTAAAGGTGTTATTTTCTTCAGCATTTTTTGGATCTCCTCTAGCAAGCTGTTGACTTGCTTTTCATGATTTTCTTGCATCACTATCATTTCTTTTCTCAATTTTTCCTCTACCTTTCTTACTTTATTTTCAAAATCTTTTTTGAGTTCTTCCATGGTCTGAGACTATTGCATATTTATTTTGGAAGTGTTGGATGCAGAAGTCTTGAATTTTATGTCTTCCTCTGATGGTAAGCATTGTTCTTCCTCATCTGAAAGGATGGAACAAAGTACCTGTTCACCAAGAAAGTAGCCTTCTATAGTCTTATTTTTCCCCTTTTTTGGACATTTTCTTAGCTAGTTACTTGACTTTTGAGTCCTTTCTCAAGAGGAGGATATTCTCTGGGAACCTGTAAGTTCTCATTTCCTCCAGGGTGGTAAAATCACAGGAGAGGAGTTCACTCCTCTCTTGGCTAGCCCTTTTTTTGTGAGCAGGATTCCCTCTCCAAAGCCTCCATCAGTCAGTGTTCCTCCTCACTCCAGGGCTGCCTCTCAGGGTTGAGATCCAGATCAGCTGCTCAATTCCCCTAAAGTCTTTAAGCCAAGGGCACCAAAAATGGATGCTGACATTGCAGTGTCTGCTGCTGTCAGGTCCAGTGCACATTCCCTTCTCACTCAGGTGAAAGAGCTTTTCCATTGACCTTTGAAACTGTCTTTTGCATTTGTGGGTTTAACAGTTTGGGAACTGTTATTACCAGTGACACCCTGAGGCCTGCTCTAGTCCAGTCCCTGCTGTGCCACGCAGCAGCCAAGGTTGGGCTGCACTCAACTCTGAGCTTGGTACAATGACCTTTCCTGTCAGCCTTTCAGGCTGTCTTGGGCTGGAAATTTCTTTCACTCTGTCGTTTTGTGGCTTCTGTTCCTCTGTAATTTGTTTAGAGTCATTTTTACAGGTATTTAATGAGCTATGGGAGGGAGCTTCTACAGGTCCATCTTTCTACTCCTCCATCTTGATCCTGGCTGATTTGTTGATTGGGAAATTCCATGAATGCCTGAGGAGTCAATATTTTATTCAAGAAGAAATAGAGATTCACTAGAAAAGCAAGGAAATGACATGGCCACATTTGTACTATAGGGATATTTTTGTCAGGTCTGAGGAGCATGGACTGGAGAAAGGAGAGGCTGGATATAGGAAGAAATATCATAAGACTATTACCATAGACTAGATTAGAGAGCCTGAGAGCCTGACATAAGGTAGTGGCTGTCAGCAGAATGCATCATTAGGTATAAAAAATGTTCTGGAAGCAGAAGCATTAAGACTTGGAATGCAATTGAGCAATGAGTAGGAATGATGAATCAAGATTGGCTCCCAAGTTGGGAATCTGGATGATGGAAAAGATGATAATGGCCTCCATAGAAATCTAGTATTTGGGAAGACAGATAATATATTCATTTTAAAAATATTGAATTTGAAATACCTATGGAACATCTAGGTAGAAATATCCAAAAAGCAGTTGGAGATTCAGAATTGGAGTTTAGGATATGTAGATTTGTGAATCATCTGTACGGTGATAACTTACTGTCTAAGTTTGATGGCAGTATGTTCAAGCATCTCATAGTTAAAATATTTCCACCTGTAAGGGAATTACTTACACTTATAGATCCTGATTGTAGTATTATCACAATTTTTCAGTGCATCTGACAGTAGTGAAGATGATGATTGTTAAAACAACTGAAATTATTTCATGATCAGTTGTGCACAGATGGATTTAACTAAAAGCCTTGAATTATTTTGGAATTCAGAGAAACTTGTGAAGATTTTATGAACTGATACAGAATGAAGTAAGCCAAACCAGAACAATGCATATGATGAATGCAAAAAATTTCAAGGAAAGGGATGGGTAGGAAAGACAGCAGAGTAACAGCATGGACTTACTAGCACTCCTCCCCTAAACCCAGCCAAATACATCTAAAATGACTTTTAACATATTCTAGATCTTCAGAACCCACAGAATGATGGAGTGAAGCAAATTTCCAGCCCAAGACAGTCTGTAAGGTCACCAGGATAGTGCCATACTGGAAGCAGAGCACTGTCCAGTGTGGGCCATATCAGGCCAGATGGGAACTAAGCCTTGGGAGGACTGAATCTTGGGCACTTGTGGAGGTTTCCAGACTTCATGACTCCAAAACACCAAGGACAAATTGAAAGGTCAGTGGAAAAAACCTGTGGGACCTATGTGAGAGAGTAGAGTGGTCAGACTCCAGCCCCACGGTTTTGAAGGGGGTGGAGGAGCCTGTGGAGAAGGAGCCCACAGCAGCAGCAGCAGTGGCAGAGGCAGCAACTCTTCCACATCCAAAGACTCTGAGAAAAATATTAATTGATCTGAGGACACGGAGGAGCTCAAAAAGGATTTTGAAAAACAAGTAAGAGAATTAGAGAAAATATTCAGAACAGAAATGAGAGCAATGTAAGAAAATTATGAAAAACAAGTCAAGTACTTATTAAAGGAGACCCAAAATAGTGCTGAAGAAAATAGCACTTTAAAAAATAGGCTAACCCAAATGGCAAAAAGTATAAGCAGAACTGGCCAGACAGAGAAGAGAACCAAAAGTTCCCTAAAGAAAATAATTCCTTAAAGATTACAATATAGCAGATGGAAGCTAATGACTTAATGAAAAATCAAGAATTTATAAAACAAAGCCCAAAGAATGAAAAAATGACAGACAATGTGAAATATCTGACTAGAAAAAACAAATGATCTGGAAAATAAATCCAGCAGAGATGATTTAAAAGTTATTGGACTATCTGAAAGCCATTATCAAAAGAAAGAGCCTAGATATCATATTTCAAGAAATTATCAAGGAAAACTGCACTTATTTTATAGAATCAGAGGGTAAAATAAATATTGAAAGACTCTACTGATCACCTCCTGAAGGAGATCTCAAAAGAAAAACTTCTAGGAATATTGTAGCCAAATTTTAGAGCTCCCAAGTCAAGGAAAAAATATTGCAAGCAGTTAGAAAGAAACAATTCAAATATTGTGGAAATACAATCAGGATAACACAAGATCTAGCAGCTTGTACATTAAGGTATTGCCGGTCTTATATGATATTCCTGAGATCAAAGAAGCTAAGATTAAAACCAAGAATAACCAACACAGCAAAACTGAGTATAACATGTAAGGGGAAGAAAATGATGATTCAATGAAATAAAAGACTTTTCAAACATTCCTGCTGAAACGACCAGAGCTGAATAGAAAATTTCATTTTCAAACACAAGAATCAAGAGAAACACCAAAAGGTAAACAGAAAAGAGAAATCATAAGGGACTTTCTAAAGTTGAACTCTTTACATTCCTACATGGAAAGATAGTATTTGTAACTCTAGAGACGTTTTCTCAGTATTAGGGTAGTTGGAGGGATTATATATTATCTCTCTCTCTCTCTCTCTCTCTCTCTCTTTCAATGGAGGGGAAGAGGGGGGAAGGTGAGAGGGAAAGAGTGAACCTTACTCTTACTGCATTTGTGTTAAGGATATTCCCATAACATGCATACTTAGTTTGGTATGAAAATCTATCTTACACTACAAGAAAGTCGGGGGGAAGTAGATAAGTGAGGGGTTGGCAGGATGATGGAAGGGAGGGCAAATGGGAAGAGGAGGTAATTAGAAGTAAACACTTTTGGGAAGGGATAGGATCATAAGAGAGAATAGAATAAATGGGGGGCAGGAGAAGACAGAGGGAAATATAGTCACTCACAATATGAGAGTTAAGTAATTGTTTTGCATAACTTCAAATGTATAACCTATATTGATTTGTTTGCTTTCTCAGTGTGGATGGTTGTTTTAAAAGTTTTAAAAATGAATGTTAAAAATTTTTTTACATGCAACTGGGAAATAAGATATACAAGCAATGGAGTGTAGAAATCTATCTTATCCTGCAGGAAAATAGAAATGATGGGGATTAAGGTTGGGGTGGGGTGGTCTGTGACAGAATGGAGGAGAGATTGGGGAAAGGGGTAATCAAAAAGCAAGCTGTTTTAGAGTGGGCAGAGGGTAGAGAAATGGAAGCGTCTGTTGAAAATTAAAAATAAATAAATTTAAAATAAAGACAAAAAACAAAAAAAAAACTATTGAAAACACACTTCAAACTTAATTCACTCAGTTCAGAAGCAAGAGAACTCTGTTTAGCTGAATCAATCCATGGCAATCATGAAGCATATCCTTGTTAATACGCTTTCCCAAAATGGTCAAATCTCTTTTGTTTGCCAACCAAAAAGAAATTTAAAGGAAAAACAATGCTGAAAGACTATGGAACTGATCAATGTATTGACTAATCTTCATTTCAAATCATTTATGATGATGAATGCCACTTTCCTCTCATTATACAAGTGCTGTACTATAGGTACAAGATGAGGCATACCTGTTCAGGTTTTCATCACTGAAAACTAGAGAAATTCAAACTCTTTGGTAATGAATACCTCTGAATGATGTGCTGATATTTTTCTCATATATAATATATATATATATATATATGTATATGTATATGTATATATGTGTGTATATATACATGTATTTATATAATGCACATTTTTTCCTTTTGTTTTCGTTTTTTGAAGAAGACAAGTAATATGTGTCCCGAAGCACCTGAAGCATAACTTCAATCTTGCCTGTGATCTTAGGAATAAGCAGTTCCTCATTAGGGCAACTAGGCGGCACAGTAGATAATAGTGCTTGCCCTGGAGGAAGGAAAACCTGAGTTCAAATCCGGCCTCAGACACTTACTAGATATGTGACCCTGAATAAGTCACTTAACCTCACCTGCCTTAGTTTCATCATCTATAAAAAGAGCTGGAAAAGGAAATGCAAACCACTTCAGTATTTTTACTGAGAAAATCCATGAAGAGTTAGACATGACTTAAAAAAAAAAGACTAAACAGCAACAAAAACAATAGTGTGTCTCATGAAGGTCATCCTTATTCTGAAACACTTTCAATAGCTTGGGATAATATTTAACTGAAATGAAACAAGTTGTTACTGCTCTTAAACCATTATGTCCTGAGCCTGTGAAGTGACTCCCTCTGTGGCAATATTTTCATTTACACTTCACCCTCCTTTTTGATGTCTAATGACATTGTTGTCTCTGTTTTGTCTGCCAGAATGGATTGAGGCCATCCACAGAGAGATGGATATTAGAACCAGCAGAAGGTGATTATTAGGTGGCATCTGGCAGGAGTCATTTTCTCTTATGGCTTTGACATGTCATTTCTGGTAAATCGGTTCTATTAGCTATCTAAAGGTACCAGATGCACCATAGGAGATTATGCCTATAAATCTTCTGTGGATTTTTTTTTCTTATTTTACTATTGCTGATTCATTCTAGTTCACACAACCTTAACAATTCTCATATAGAATAGGATTCCAATTTGACTTCCCCATGTGCTGTCATACTGAATACTTTAGAAAGTATTGCCTGCCTAATATAGGAGATTATTAGAGATTAACTCTTATTATGGATTTACCCTTACTGATAATCAATTTTATCCCTTGAATTTTAAATATCCCTGTGGGGTATTGACTTGGTGCATTCAATAAAGCCTGCAAATAGATATTGGAGTGTCACATTTTCAGGAATTTATCAGGGCTTGATTTGAAAGAGTGGTTTTATTTACTAGAGTTATTTGTGAAGCTAAGGATGGCACATTGTGTTTTTACGTCTTCCCTTATTGCCTTCCTGTAAGAAAGGAAGAATCTCCCAGGTAAGAATAGGGGCACTGGAGAAGAAAGTAGGTACTTGTCCTCCAAGAAAGTATGACATGTATCTATAAGATCTGGCAAGGGAGACATCATCTACTGAAAGGTTAGAAGAAGAGAAGATTGTAGATTCCCTGTTGTGCGGTACTCAACTATTCTTTAACTTGACTGTAATAATACAGAAATATGTTATCTTTCAAAGGCATATAGCCCAGACTCACCAGAGACCTGCATAAGGTCTCTCATATCTGATACTTATCTACTTCCTGTGAGTCACATAGACACAAATAACAATATTAGAAAGAATCTAAAAAGCATTACAAAGTATTGTAATTTATTGAACAAGAAACTGAAGACCTTGGGAGACCAGATGGTGTTTCTTTTACTGCTGCCAATTGAAGGTAAGGTTTTCAGAGGAGACTGGCATGTCTAGGAAGTGAACAACTGGTTAAGAAGTGATTATCTGACAAAAGATTTTTTTTGTTTAACCCTGGCTAAAAATATAAATATAGAAGGCTCTTGTACAGGGGTGGTATATCTCTAACAAGAACTGAAAAATGCATTTACCTAAAATACTGCAAATGTAATCAAAAAGACTTTAAATTGAAAATGAAGTTGGGAAGTATATGAATGTGTGGGAGATGAGAGAATAGTGTTAATGGAATCTATAAGTATCCTTTAGCCAAAAAATATAGAAAATAGCCACAATGAAGGAAGAAAAACCATAGAAATGCCCAGAAAATCACAAAATTTAATATCTAAGATATAACAATAAAATCCAAGGCCTCTGTTAGGCACATGAATTCACAAAGTCTGGATAAGGGACAAAGTGAAGTAACTAGAGATACAAGGAAGCAAGCTTGACATCATACTTGAAAGGAGCTCTGGAGGGTCAATATTTTATTGCTACCTTGTTTAAAGGGAGCAACATAGGTAAAGTCAGATATAGGTGGATTCATTTTGGATATTAAGATCATATGTTAGAAAATATAAGAACAAGAGAGGACAATTGGGTGAAGAACAATGGAAACAGAATTAGAAACCATATTCTATAAAATATTTCTATAAAATAGTAAATATAAATAAATATAGCAAAAATATAATTAAATAAAAAGAGAATAGATAAGGAACTTAGGAAACAAGTCACAAACCTAGTAAAGGGGCATAAAAGTAATGGTGGGAGACAGATTACTCAGACATGTTTTAAATTTATTTCTTTACCCGTTGCAGTATTATTTTTTCTTATTTTAATTATATTTCCCTTATAATTAAGATGAAGAAATCAACATGGGAAATGGCTACTCATGGCCTATTTTTTACCAGTAAGGGGGATCTGCCTGCTGAAAGAAAAATGATTGGAATCTTTGAGTGAACATTACCATTCAATGCTAGAATTTGTGATACAGAAGGAAAACAAAAGTACACATAATCTGACTAGATTTGGTGAAAATAGATATTAAAGCATTTAGAGAAGGTTAGGTTGGATCCTATGGCCTAAAATTTTCCAGGGGAAATCAATAAAAGAAGGATGGAAAGTTCCTAAGTATTAAATTCTAACCTACTCAAAATTTCTATGATATCAAATTTAAATTGCTTTAAACATGTTTTAGGGACTTGACTTCCTAGTACAAATAAAAGGCTGACAGAGTGAGGCCAGAACATGTCAAAGCTATTCTACATATTGACCATGCCTGATAAATTATGTCATACACTTATACCCACATAATCTTAATTGGAGATTATGTCATACACTTATACCCACATAGTCTTAATTGGAGATTAAGAAAGAGAAGATTGAACCATTTTTAAGTTACCAGCCAAAAACTAAAAAATACCTTTAGTCAGTCAGTCAACACTCATTTATTAAGTGCTTACTATGTAACAGGCATTGTGCTAAAACCTAAGCAAACATAGGAAAATGCATGGCCTCTGATGTCAAGGAACTGAGATTCTAATGAAGAAAACAACATAAAAATGAATATGTACACACAAAATTTACACAGAATAGATAGAAGGTAATGTCTGAGGAAAGACATTAGCAGTGAGTAGGTAAGAGATAGCCCAGGAAAGTTTCTTAGAGAAATTCAGATTTAAACTGACTCTTGAAGGAAATTACAGGTATTAAAAGGAGGAGGCAAAAAGGGAGAGAATTCTAGGTTTCAGGTTATAACCAGCGGAAACCAGATAGGAGATGGAGTGTGATGTCCCAGGAACTTTAGTCAACTCAATATAGCTGGACTTTAGAATGCATGGAGGAGGAAAATGTGTGTGACACAGAAGATTGGAAGGGGCCAGGTGGTGAAGAACTTTAAAAGGCAAAGTAGTTTGTATTTTATAAATTTGTATTGTATAAATGTAACAGTGAGCCCCTGGAGTTTATTGAGTAGGAGGCTGGCATGGTCACACTTGCACTTTAGGAAAATCTAAATGAACTGTGGATTGGAAAGGAAAGGGTTTGAAGGCAGGAAGACTGACTAGCAAGTTATTTCATAGCATAGTCAATTAATCAATATTTATTAAGGTCCTACTAAGGGCTAGGAATTAAACTAAGCACTGAAAATGCGAAAAGAGGCAAAAGACACTCCCTACAACATTCCAACAAATATATATGGAGCAAGCAATATACAGGAGAAATAAGTAGTAATTAAGAGAGATAAAGCACTAAAATTAAGAGGGATTAAGAAAGGATATATTTTTTTGATGGAGCTTAAAGGAAGATGGGGAGATCAGTAGGCAGAACTTAGGAGGGGGAGCATTTCAAGTGTGGGGAGAGTCAAAGAAAATATCTGGAGCCAAGAGATGGTATAGCTTGTTTGTGGAAAAGTCAGGAGGCCAGTGATGCTGGATTGAAGACTATGTATTTGAAAGTAAATTGTAAGAACATTAGAATGTATTAGGTTATGAAGGTCTTTGAGTGCCAAACAGAACATTTTGTATTTAATTCTGAAGGTAATAAGAGCTAATTAATAATAGTGGGGAGATGTGGTCCAAAATGCACTTTAGAAAAATAACTTTATTGACTGAATGGAAGATGAGCTAGAATGGAGAGAGGTTGGAGGAAGGCAGATTGACCAGAAGACTCTTATAGTATTCTAAGTGTGAGGTGATGAGGGCCTATACAAGTGTAGTGGCAGTATTAAAGGAAAACAAGTGATGTCTTGAGGATTGATGATGCCCACACAAGTAAAGTGAAATTTGGAAGGGGGAAGAGAGATATTGGGCTCAATTTTGGATAAATTGAGTCTGAAATGTCAACTGGACATCTAGATTGAGCTTAAGGTAAGATAGGCATTTGGGAGGGAAGCTAATGTTGGATGTGTGTTTTTGGAAATAATCTGTATAGAAATGGTGATTGAACCCATGGAATTTATGTGATAACCAAGCAAGATAAAATAAAGGGAGAAGGAAAAAGGAAACAAGACAAAACCTTCAGGACAATCAGATTTATTATTCATGGACTGAAAGACTATCAGCAAAAAAGATAAAGGAATTATTAGACAAGAGAACCAGAAAAAAAAAAGTTTGGCAAAAACCTAAACAAAAGAAGTGTAGTGCCAATGCGATATTCACAGCACTAATCAAGGTCATAAATATCCTTGCGCAATTTTGAATCACAAAATACCACAGACTCTCCAGATGGAAAACAAAACCAAAACATTTATTCAGACACCAGAAAGCCAAATCCATCATAGCAACAAAAATCTATACATAATAACAATGCAGAGAACATCCCTAAACCTGCTAGGCTTCCCACAAACCAGCTCCCTTAAATCACAAGTAAGCTCTCTTAAACAAAATCACAAATAAGCCCTTTCACTCATGCTAGTCAGCTGCCTGCATTCTTCCTAATTCTGACTACTTTGATGAGTAACCTCTCAGCTCTGCCTCTGCCTGTTCCACCACTTCAGCGAACTGCCCCCACCACAGGTTTCATGTGACTCAGACTCATGTAACTCAGGCTTCTCTGTGACCTGGACAGGTTACATGGGCCTATTAATGAATATGAAAGATTTTCCTTTTAAATTAACATGACAAGAGGGTGGTCAAACTGTTAAAAGCTAAACAAAGTTCAAGAAGGTTGAAGATTAAGAAAAGATCATTAGATTTGGCAATTAAGAGATCACTGTTGACTTAAGGACTAGATTAGAAACCGTACTGTCAAAAAGGTTTAATAACAAGTGAAAGGAGAGGAAATGGAAGCATCTTTTATAGGTGTCTTTTTACAGAGTTTAATTGGGAAGTGGAGGAAAGATAGAGAATTACAGGTAGAAGAGGTAGTAAGATCAGGTGAGGACATTTTTAAGAATGGGGGAGACATGGGGATGTTTGTAGGCAACTGGGAAGCAAAAAATAGATAGGGAGACATTGTAGCTGAGAGAGGGTGGGGATGATAGAGGGAATGATCTGCTAGAGGAGAGTGGAGTGTGTGGGATCACTGACTATGTATAGATGCTTGCATGGCAAAAAATAGGTCATTTCTTTGTTAGAGATGAGGATAGAGGAGATACTGGGGTATAAACATAGTGATATGAAATGATGGGAAGGAATTACCTTATTTATTTATTTATGAAGAAGGAGATGAGCATCTCAGCTAAGAAGTTAGAGGGTAGAAAGAGAAATCCTGTGAAATACTTGAGGAGAATAAAATGTTTGAAATCACTGCTGTGGCAAGTGGCATAGTGAATTAATTAGGAAGGTATAAAAAGATTGTCTTGCTGCAGTGAGTTCCCAGTTAAGATTATGCAAGGTGAACATGCAGTACACCCTGCCAATACAATATTTGTGACTTTCATCACATCTATTCAGTAGCAGGTGAATAGGAGCAAAGCTAAAGGATGGTAGGAGCCAAAAACAGTTGGGTTTGGCAAAACATGATTGGGAATAGGACAAGGAGGCAAGCGACTAGAGTCATGCCAAGGGCTGATGGATCTTCAAGATGAAAAAGGGAGCAAAATGTAGCTAGAGCATGGGTGATGGCCTGGGAACAGACTAAGTGGAGGTGTTCAGGGTGGTGGTGAGGACAAAGAACTGGGACAGGGATTTTAAGGTAAAGAGAAAGAATAATAAAAATTGTGGTTAGAGGAATGTCAGAGTTCATAAACATGGAGGAGGACTGTACGTCTGTGACAGCAAGATTAAGGGGTGCGGTTATTTCTGTGTGTAACTGAAGTGGAATGGAAGAGTACAGCATGATGATTGAGCAATGGACAATGTAAGAGTATTGGAGGGAGTAGCAATATGCACATTGAAGGCTTCTAATATGAGAGTTGGAGAAAAGGTTTGTTAACCAGACATTGGATTCATGAGAGAAGAAAGAAAATTGTCTTCTCTGGTGAAGATATTAATAGATTAATAGATAATGTCTGCCAGGATTGGGTGATCATTTGAATAGTATCAACTTCGAAGGAGGAAATGTAATGGTGGTAAAGGCAAAGTATTGAAATGGCAGTGGGGGACAAGGAATATTTTGATTCCCTACCACAGCCAATGATTAAGAGATTTAATAAAAATATTACTAATAATGGAAATGGTGGCCAGGGATAAAGTGTTTCAATGAGAGAGCCAGGTGTCTTTGAATATTTGAAGGCAGGAATGAGAAAGAAAAGTAGAAGATAAAAGAAAGCTTGTTGATTATGAATAAGTCACTCCAGAAAAAATATAGTGAAAGTGGTGTATGGATGTAGAGTGGGACGTTTGATGGGTACAATTGAGGGCAATGGGAATGAGAAAGAAGGCTATAGGAATAGGGAATCTAATTTGTGTGATAGCAAAGGTTCAGAATCTTTTGAAGGGGGAGAGTGTATTGAGGGAGGAGTCAGCTAGTTATTGAAGAGTGAATCTAGGCAGAGTATTACTGGGTAACTAGAGTGAGTTGAGGAAGACAGGTAACCAAACTGTTTAAGGTACTTCATATAGGATGCCTGCCAATAGAGGGTAATATATTGTCCCACCTCACAGAGGTTGTGAGCAGGTAGAGGTATTGCTCAAGAAAATTCTGTTAGGAGGCATGAGGGGGCAGTAGAAAGTGGATCTTGTCAGAAAAAAACATATTGATGCCTGGAAAATGTCTAAGATCATTGCAGATAGCCAGATATCTATATGGGTGTGGAACAAAGAGGCCTGGAGATGAGTGGGCTAGATGGGTGCTGCTTCTTAGCTCTCTGGAGAGGTCTCACAAGTGAAGAGGTGAGAAGTGATTGAGTTTAATGCCAGGATGTTACAAAATTTTCAAATGTCAACTTCTTGAAATCTTGCTTTGTTTATTTTATAGGATATAGATAACATTAATTATATTTTGTAGCTTTTTAAAATAAGGATGAACTTTTAAAAAATTTATTTGTTTTCAGTTTTCTACAATCTTGTCTATAAATATTAGATTTTCTCTCCCTCCTTCCCCCCTTCCTCCCTGAGACGGCATGCAATCTTATATGGTTTCTATACATACATTCTTATTAAGTACATTTTCACATTAGTCATATTGCATAGAGGAATTAAAATGAATGGGGAAATCATAAAACAAGAGAAAATATTCTGCTTCATTCTGCGATCCAATTCCATAGTTCTTACTCCTTATCTTTAAGGATAAAAATCATGTCTTATATTTCTGTGCATCCCTTACAAGACCAGTTATAATGCTGATCAATAGAAGAAACTCAATAGATATTTGCTACAGTAAGAAAAGAAGGCATTTTGCCTTAAGAAATTGGCAGTATTTTAGGTCCTTGCATTGCTGTGAAGGGCTAAGTCAACCAGGAAAGGTCCTCACACACTGTGGTTGTTGCTATGTACAAAGCTCTCCTGGTTCTGCTCCTTTCACTCAGCATCAGTTCAGATAAATCCTTCCAGGCCTCTCTGAAGTCTTCCTACTCATCATTTCATCATAGCACAATAGTATTTCATTACATTTATATACCACAACTTGTTCAGCCATTCCCATGGATGGGCATCCCTTCAATTTCCAGTTTTTGACCACCACAAAGAGAGCTGCTATAAATATTTTTTGTACATATAGGACCCTTTCCCATTTTTATGATCTCTTTGGGATACAGTCCTAGAAAGATATTACTGGGTTAAAGGGTATGCACATATTTGTTGCTCTTTGGGAATATGAGCTTCATTTTTTGCCTGCTTTTTATTTTTCATTTACTTTTCACTTCTTTCCTTACTGTAGCAAATATCTATTGAGTTTCTTCTATTGATCAGCATGATAACTGGTCTTGTAAGGGATGCACAGAAATATAAGACATGATTTTTATCCTTAAAGATACAATCTCCTTGGAGAGACAAGCTATTTATACACGAAACATAGCAATACAAATAAGTAAAAGATTAGGTGCAAAAGTCATTTGTAAATTTGAAGAATGCTGTAAAAATATTGCATTGTGATCATGGTATGGTGATGGTTGTTCCTTTTGTCCAAAAGTCCCATATGGGTTTTGTAAAGGGAAAGGCGCTTAGTGTAGGCACTGAAAAATAACACCTGCACAAAAGTTGATGAACTTCCTATGAGATGCCCAAGTGTTCAAAAGGGCTAGATTTCCTTATATTTGGATGGTGCAGAACATCCATCCAAAGCAAAGAATTACAATTTTTAAAAAGTCCCCTACTTATGAAAAATTAACATTCTAATGAGAAATGTCTACATATATAAATATAAATGGAACAAATAGAAAATAAATACAAATAAATGCAAAGTAGTTAGATACAAGGGAAGGAGGACATTGGCAATTTTGGGAGGGGAATGAGCAAAAGATTAGAAGGTGGTATTTGAGCTAAGTGTTGAAGCTAGAGGGGGAGTCTGTGGAAAAGGGATGAATTTTAGGCATGGAGGAATGCAAAGCAGGAGGCTCAGAGACAGAAGATAGAATACCAAGGACGAGAAAAAGAGAGAATGTCCTCTTTAGCTTGCAGTATATAGAAAGGGGAGTAATATCCTACAGAAAAAAATGTGTGTGTATGCATTCACACATACACACACATATACAAACACATATATAAATCTATATCATGTATAGACATATATACATACACACATATATGTGTGTTTGTATGTGTGTATATACATGAAAGATAGGTTGTAAAGGGCTTTGAAAGCCAAACAGAGGAGTTGATTTGGATATTGATGATCCCATGAGACTTGACTCTATGCTCATGTAATTTAAATATTTGATACTAAATTAGCATTTATTCAAGATTATCATGTGAATTGTATCATTCTTTCGCAATTCTCACATTCTCTAATTTTGATGCTCTTGGGACGCACAGATTCAATGAATGCCGGTGCTTTGACAGGTAACAACCTGGCACTTAGATGTTCATACTGAAAACAAAAATCTTAGGTGATTTTAAGGTGCTGCTGCATAATCAGCAGAAAGAATACTTCTGTTCTTTCCCCAAGAGCATCCATTGTTCTTTCACAATCCTCTGAACTTCTCTTGGCTTGCAGATTCCTGTTCTTTCACTTTCATTCTGCCACACATGTCAACAAGCTTTTCCTGAAAAGAGCAGAAGTGGAAAATCAGTCTCAACTTAATACCCGCAGGGCATAATGTTGCCTTTGTCATTATTGATCTCCGACTTGTGGCCAATCCATGGAGTTTCTCTTTTAGCAAGAGGACAGCTCCCTACTCACAGAAAGTTTTCTAATTTTCAGAGAGGCCATCATTTTCCAGCCTGACTTGCACTTTCAGGAATCAGGACAAAATGCTCTATCATGGTCGCCCTCTCCTCAGCTTTCTCCCTTAAAAAGAATAGTGGAACTTGCTGTCATATGTTATGGTTGCGATATGCTGATGCATGAATAAACTGGCTGATGATGGTTTTATGATGTCAGAGAAACTTCCTTATTACTGAATCTGACACAATTCATTTTCCCCCTATAATTGTGTCAATAGCATTTTGTGTAATTTAATATTAAATCATTTTTACAAATAACAGGCTGAGCATCAGTCTGCCTTAGCCTGATGTCTATGGGAGGCCTGCCAAGGATATGGCTGATGAAACACAACCTTAGACAAGCTCCATCTGTCCCATTTAGACGATATACAGTGTCAGATCTCTGTGGTGGAGGCAATAACGGCATGAGGCTTTCCAGAGCAGACAGCAAGAGAGGGCCACTGATCACTCTGATTAAAACAAACAAACCCTCAGGGTAGGTTGGAGTTGGTATAAATTGAAGCTGGATAACTGATTTTAGACACACCTCTTTGTATTTAGGGCCAGTGCCATGTAAGGAAACGATGAAAAAGTGGGGCAGATCATTAAAAAAAACCCATATATATATATGTATATACACACACACATGATATTTGAATACAAATATACCCTATATTCATAAATTTTCGAACTTGAAGGAATCTTAGAGGTCATTCCATCTAGCTTCTTCATTTTACAGATGAGGAAACTGAGTGACTGAGGTTAAATGGTTTGCCCAAGCTCACAGAAGTAGAAAGTGGTGGAGAATTTGAACTGATTACAAATCTTTTCACTTTACCATAATACTATCCATCTCTCCCTCCTCACTCTCTATGTGTAAGTGTATGTGTGTATATACATGTGTATATGTACACATGTAAATACACACATACATTTATAGGCACACACACACACACACATAGCTTGACCATTCTTTACCATTTTCTCTTTCAGTCAATAAGTAGGATATAATTGTCCAAAATGGTTTGTAATGACCCCTGAAATCAGTAGACAGGCTTCCACTTTCCATTCAAGTAAAGGGAGTTCATGATTCAGACCACTTCTTCTGAAACATTACCTGGATAAAAAAGGAGATTTTATCTGGAACTATGCTAGACATCACATTAGAGACTGGTTGGTTTTGTGACTCAAATTCACATTGACATTTAAAGTTGTTCTGAACTAACACTTAAAAGTCTTATTGGCACTGGATTTTTTTTAATGAAAACAAGAAACTTTTGAGTTGTGAACTCCTAACTCAGTCCTAATACTTTTTTTCTTGTCAGCAAGGTGTTCACTAACTCCTAAAATTATTGATTGATGGGAATATGCTCTTGAGAATGTTTGCTTGTTTTTTTCCAGCATGGAATTTAGAGATTTTTCAAGTCTGAGTTAATACTATGTCCTTTAAAAAGATCAACCTGGTCAATTAAAATTTTTTTAACCTCTTCCCTTCTTTTAGAATGAAAATTCTTTGAAGGGTGGAACAGCTTTGTTTTAGCTCTCTGTTGCTTAGCAAAGTTTTTGGCACATAGTAGGTACTTTAACACTTGTGATTAGGTGATTACTCTGATGTATATCACAAGTTATTTATTTAGTTCTAAGAGAGAGGAATGAAACTTTAATTTCCATGTAGTGGGGGAGTAAATGGTGAAGGAAGAAATAAGCTTAAAAGAAGTAAAAATTTCCAAATGAATGGATCATTTGTCCTAATTCATAAAACTTGATTACCTATATATTATTGATTTCCTTACTAGGAGCTAATAAGCTTTACTTTTCACTTTTTTATGCCTCATTATTCATTTTCCCAACAATAATATAAGGTTTTGGAGCTCTGCTCAGGGCCACTAGTTGAGGTGATCCATTAATATCTTAAAGGAACAATATGGACAGAATGCAGAGCCAGAACACATGATTCTTGAGGAAAAAAAAATTCTTAAAATAAAGATTCTACAAATCTTAGGTAGTAATAGAAAAAAAAAGAAATGTTTTGAAAGTGGAAGTAGATTTCTGAATTGGATTATCACTTCAGGACTAGGTAGGATAACTTTTTATAGTGGTCCCTAGATAAAATATCTGTGTATGTACTGTGGTCAGGGAGATCTGAGAGTTCAGATAAGGGCAGACATTTATTAGCTGTGTGACTCTGGGAATCTTTTTATCTCAGTTTCCTCATCTGTAAAATGGAGATGATATTAATAGCCTCTGCTTCCCGGGGTTGTCATGAGAATCAAATGAGATGACAATTACAAAGTACTTAGCACAACCAAGTACTTTAGTAATAGTATGTGCTATGATTGTTGGCTGTCATTATTTAGTAAACCATTGCTCTTCCTGTCCCTTTTGTTTTTTTATTTTCTTTTACTAATATATTCTGTTTTATATCCTCTGTCTTTCACAATATGTGCTTCATTGAGAGCTGTTCCTTGCAATAAAGAATAAAAAAACAGAAGAAAAGATGACTGAGTATGATAGATTTAGTTCTCAACAACTGAAGACAATTCCAAAAGACTCATAATGGAAAATTCTATTCACATGCAGAGAAGGAACTGATGGAGTCTGAATGCAGATCAAAGCATAATATTTTCCATTTTTTTTGTTTTTTCCTTGTTGTCCTGTTTCTTTCTTTACAACTTGACTAATGTGGAAAGATTTTTTACAGAATTGTACATGTGTAACCTATGTCAGATTGTTTGCCATCTTGGGAAGGAGACAGAGAAGAAGGAAAAATTTGGAACTCAAATTCTTCCAAAAAATGAATGTTGAAAATTATCTTTACGTGTAAGTGAAAAAAATACAATAAGTGAATAAAATCAAAACATTAAGACAGTGTTTACAGGGTTACATGCCTACTGTCCATCCTCCTTTCTGACCTCTGCAAAGTACAGGAGGTACCTTCTCATATCTCTTCTTTTTGATCAGACTTGTTCATTATTTAATAGTATTCAATTTTAATTGTTTTGCTATCACTCATTTATATTGCTGTACTTATTATATATTTATTGCTTTCTTGGTTCTGTTTATTTAATTTTGTGTGGATATAAATTTGTATGTTTAGATCTCCGTTCACACTGTTTTTAGATCACACTTAGACCTTAAATGATTTACATTTCTGGTTACAAATTTCAAGGAACAGAAAAACATACACACCTCTAATCTAAAGATAGAGTTTGTTAATAGAATAATAGGTCATAGGTAGAACATTCATTCACTCACAGTAAAAGAATAGGAGACATACTTTTTCTGCACAAGATTCTCCACCTCTTGACTGTACATTTTCATTGCGTGTCTCCTATGCCTGTACTGCTCTCCTTTCTCAACTTTACCTACTGTCTTCTGTCAGTTCCTTTGGATTTCAGCTAAAATCCCACCTTCTGAGGGAAGGCTTTCCTAGTCATACATAACACTAGAGACTTCCCTCTGAGACTGACTCTACCTCACCCTGTGTTTATCTTTCTATGCATATTTTTGCAAGTTGTCTCCTCACATTAGATTGTAATTTCCTTGAAGGCAAGGACTGTGCTTTTGCATTTCTTTATATCTCCTCAGCTTAACCTAGCGCCTATCAAGTACTCAATAAAGACTTGTTGACATGACCCCTGTCTATAAGCCACCTTTAGGTGCCAGTTTTATTTTACATCTGGCCAACAAATCTGCAGATGCATAGGTGTAGTGGTAAATGTTTAACAACTGGCTTTCTGGGTAAAAACAAAAAAAAAGGGCATTCACGGTATACCTTTAAGTTTAATCTGGGTTATTTACATCTCCATCACTTCTCATGTCTAGCCAATCAACAGAGCAATAAATGAAGCCCTGACTTGTATCATTTGTTTATTTCTGAGGTACAAATGAGGGCACTGAAAATTTAACAATTGACTCTCACAGACCAGTATGAGCTAGTTTCAGCACATCTCTGTACATGTAAACAAAACCCAAGAAATCAGCCAGGCCAACTAGATATACCAAAAATTTTGATGGAAGGTAGGACATTCATATGGATGTATCGATAGCCTAACCTTAAGTATCTTTGAGTACATTAATTAGGAGTAAGCCAGATAAATATAAATACTGGGCTTAACAGAACTATTTCATTTTCAAAGGATATACTTAGAGACATGTTAGTCTTCACAACTGTTTCTATCTCCTCTCCTCTGTCTGGGGAAAGGAGCTCAGTCTCACCAGACTGTATTATTTTCATGCTTTCTGACTAGAAAGGAATATGCTAAAGGTTGGAAAACACAATTATTCTGACTCTATAGGCTCTACAGGCATTGCTGCTTTTTTATCATTATATTTATATAACATTATATATTGTTATATTTTAATTATAATTTATCAAATGGAGGAACTGAACGATAACCGTAGTACCTTCTTCTCAGGACTTTTGTGAAGGTCGGATGAGACCAAGTAAATAGAACTTATCTTTTTCCAACCTTAAAATATTATATAAGTACCAGTTTTTATTAATATTGTTGTTGAGTCATTTCAGTAATGTCCAACTCTTCATGATTCGTATCATTTGGGGTTTCCTTAGCACAGTACTGGAGTGGTTTGCCATTTTCTTCTCCAGCTCATTTTAGGCGAACAGGGTTAAGTGACTTGCTCAGAGTCACATAGCTAGTATCTGAGGCCATATTTGAACTCAAATGGGCCTTTGTGACTTCAGGCCTGGTGCTCTATCTATTGTGCCACCTTAAAACAGTCACAGTAATTATTAAAGTTCTTCACTATTTCAAGTCATATGGAAAAATGGAGGGACCGAGGTACAATGGAAAGAAAGCTGGATTTGGACTACAGGGACCTCAATTCAAATATTTTTTCTGGACCTTGTGACTTGTGACATTAAAAGCTGTATGGTCTCCAGTCAGGTACTTAGTTTCTCAGGGCTAAGTTTCCTCATTAGTAAAAGTGAGAACTAGATCAACTCTGAAGTTAATTCTAAGTTTGCTAAACTATGATAGCTGAGATATTAGGAGCATTAAACTTTTGAAAACTGAATTGGTTTACTATAACTGGAAGATTGGCTTTTTTTCTTTATTCTACAAGTACTGCATTTCTAACCAATTATTATTTTCTTTTTTTAAGATAGTAAATGCAATTGACACAGTATCTTAAATGTTCATTTTGCCATAAAGCATGTTTTAGTTAGAGAAACAAAATGGTGTAGTACAGAGGTATCAAATACAAAATTCCTGCTGGCCAAAATTAAATGTAAATAGGAAATACTGTAAATAGGAAATACTGAAAAAAAAACCTTAAAAATAAAATAGATTAAAATAATAAATAAATGAATGAAATTAGAATATAACTAATATTAATATGTGGTACTCTACATAATATATATATATATATATACATATACATAATATGTATATATATATATATATACATAATATGTGCCTACAGAGATTCTTATGTATGGTTTAGTGGACCTCCTTTCTATTTGATTTTAACATCAGTGATGCAATGGTTTATTATGAACTGGACTATTATGAAGATGGTTCAAATTTTGCCTTGCATGCTTACTGGTTATAAGATGGTGGGATAAACATTTAACTTTTCTCTCTGTGCCACAGTTTAATCATCTGCAAAAGGAGATGAAATTGGCTTCTACCAGATGGTCTCTAAGGTCTCTTTTATTTACAAGTATATGATTTTTTGTTGTGTTTTTTTTTGCATGTAGTGAGGGAAGGGGAAAGATAGAAACTATAAATCATACTTAGAATGATGCACTATTTCCCACTATTATTTTTCAAATCCTGTAAAATAGATTAGGTCAGTTAGTTCCTACTGTTGTTTAAAAAAAATGCATATGACTACATTCAGATATAGTTGAATTGATTTCCCGTTCTCCACCTAAAGCATTAACATTCCTAAAAGAAATTTTTTTCTTATGGAAGGACTTGAAATGGTCAAGTAGGAAATTCAGCTTTCCTAAAAATCTGAAATGGTAAGCTATAGGGGGATCTCAAAAAAAGGGGCTTCCTCTATGGACAAATTAAGAAAATTGATTGATCGTATTTTGAGATAACATCAAAGATTTATATTCTTCAAAGACTCTGGAATCTTTGCTCCCCATATTTAAGGGGCTTTAAATCCTTCTGGCTCTTTATAGCATTTAGCAAAGTTCTTTGTACATAGCAGGCAGCCAATACATATTTATCAAATCTAACTGAATTGAATTCATTCACAGAAAGTTAAAAAAAATTGTCTTTTCTCAATTCACACAGATGATGCTAAACTAGAAATTTTAACCATTTTTCATGGTCTGACTTAATAACTTTCTCTTCATTAGTCTCCCTTAAAACCATCTCACTCTTTAATCAGTCTAAAATAGTGCATTAAAATGTCAGAGACAATCCATTGACAATCCCTGAAGCAGACTTAGATCTTTTATTTTGGATTTCATGGTTGCCAGTCTTTCCTAGTGTGCATCATATCTTTTATGACTCCAAATCTCCCATTTGCTACCTTTGCTTTCTCAGATGGATAAATTCTGGCTTCTTTTCCTCACCCTTAATCTCCTTCTACAGAGTCTGCATCTTTGGTATCTTTAGAACATTATTCCTCTATCACCTATCCAGCTTGTTCTTTCCACTTACTGGAGAACTACTGAAAATCTATCTCACTAATGAGAGGGCCTCCTATCGTATCTGGATCAGTGCTGCTGCCTCTCCAAAGCTCTTCTGATCAAACTCTATTCTAGGCAGAGCACATAAACCCTAATGCCTGAAATTAGCCTAAAAATGGTAATATATAATAGGAGTCAATCTGATGGAAAGAACTAAGCTCCTTATATTTGCATTTAGTTAGTTATGCTATTTAAATGTTGTATTGCTGTTATTTTTATTACATTACTGTCTCTTAATTCTGCATCCCTCATCCATCACCAAGGAACCTTCTCTTGCAGCACATGAATACAGGCAAACAAAGTATATCCAATGTATTTACCTTGTCTGAAAATGTATTCACCTTGTCTGAAAATGTATTCATCTTTCTATATCTATGCTCTAACTTTTTTATACTAAGAGGTAAGAAGCATGATTTACCATCAATCCTCTGAAGTCCAGATTTCCCATTTTATTGACTGAGTAATTCTGAAACCATCTAAAGTTGTTTTTCTTTACATATTTATCACCATGGTTTTTTCAAGTTATGCTAACTTCATTCTTCATCACCTCATATAATCCTTGCCAAATTTCTCTGAACTCTTATTATTTATAGTAAAGCATCATTCTGTTATATTTATATAACACAATTTGCCTAGTCATTCCTCCATCAAAGAGAACTGACTTTCTACCCAGTCCTTCAATATCACAAAAATGCTCATAAATATTTCTTTATATGTAAGGTCTTTAACTGTCTTTGATTACTTTATAGCATATGTGCTTAGTAGTTGTATTACCACATCAAAAGATATGTACAGCTTAGTGGTTTATTTTTTCATTATTTTTTATATAGCATTTTTTAATATTTTTGTTTATAGCTTTCCTTTATTATACATATACATACACTACATATGTATATGTACATATAGGGTAATGCCTCCTATCATTACATTATTATATATTTGCATTTGTCCTATATATTTTAGGTATCAAAGTTTCATCAGAAATATTTGCTATAAAGATTTTTCCTAATTAACTGCTTTTTTCTAATTGTAGCTGAATTGATTTGTGTCTACTCAATTTATATGTTTTGATATACATATGCTGTTTCATCTAATACAATACAGGCCTTTTAAAGGGAGGGAGGTTTTGAGATTTTGGATATTTTTGTAGGGTTTAAGGCTTAATAGTATCTATTACATAGTAAGCCTTAATAATTCCTTACTGTTTGATTTGTAGAAAAGATTTTCACTTGTATTTACCAAAATTGTTCATTTTGTTTTCTAATTACCTCTATCCCTTGTTAATTTCAGAACTCTTTTTTTTCCTATAGTTATGTAGACAGAAGTGTTAAACTCTTCCTTGGGCCACAAAGGGCTTAGCAAAACTCCCAGTACCTGGACTCAGATTAAAATATCAGCAGCTTGTAATTTGTAGATAGAATATATTGTTGTCTATATCATATATGTAGTTTATTGTATGGATCATTTCTTCTTGTGTTTCATATCATTGATGTAATCTACCTCCTTCCATTCTCCTTTCTCTACTTAATAAATAATGTGACTTTTTATGCTCAGGTCATTTATTCATTTGATATTTATTGTGATACATGAGATCAGATGTTAGGTAAAACCTAATTTCTGCCAAATTCCTTTTTAGCTTTCTTAGTAGTTTTTGACAAATACAGAGTATTTCGTGAAGCATTTGGGGTCGTTGGGTACAAAGGCAATGAAGTAGATTCTTGTCTCTGCCCAACCTATGCATGTCTAAGTATACACGAATATATCCTCAGAAGTCCTTCACTTCATCAATCCATCCATCTCCACTAGCTCTCTTCTCATTTATCTCCTCCCTTTTATGGCTGAACTTCTTTAGAAAGCCATCTGCAATCTCTACTTGCCCTTCCTTTTCTCTCATCTTCTTAACTCCATAAGTTGACTTCTGATCTCATCATTTCATAGTAGTTTCCAAACTTACCAACGATCTCTTAATCCTGATATCTAATGGCCTTTTCTTAATCTTTCTGCAGCTTTGATCCCCTCAGTTACCCTCTTCTCTCTAGGTTTTCATGACACTCTTGTTTCTCCTCATACCTTTCTGACTACTACACTTTTTCTCACTCTCCTTTACTGAATCTTCATACAGGTCATACAGGTCCATTAACTGTGAGTATACCCCAAGGCTCAGTCTTGGACTCACTTCTCTTCTCCCTTTATATTGTTTCATTTGGTGATTCCATCACGTCCCATGGATTCAATTGTCATCAATATACAGATGACTCCTTTGATCTGTTTAACTAGCACTAACTTCTCTCCTGACCTCTTCTTTTGTATTTCCCATTGGTTAATGGACATTATAAGTTCAACACATCTAAAATTAAACTCATTTTCTTTCTTCTTAAGCCCTCCTATTTCTTAAATTTATTATTACTCTTTAGGAAACAATTATTTCCCCATTCACCCGCACCCCAAACGTAGGGGTCTTCTATGTCTCATCACTCTTTCTTATCATTCCTATATCCACTCTCTTTCCATCTCTTATATACTCATTGCTATGGAATAGATTCTTAAGATCTTGTTATTTTTGTTGTTGAATCATTTCACTTGTGTGCAATTTTTTGTGACCACATTCAGGGTTTTATTGGCAAAGATACTGGAGTGGTTTGCTATTTCCTGCTGTAGCTCATTTTGCAGGTGAGGAAATTGAGGCAAACAGGGTTAAGTGACTTGTTCAGGGGCACTCAGCTGTCTGAGGAAAAATTTGAGCTAAAGAAGATGAGTCTTCCTGACTCTAGATCTGACACTCTGTCCACTGCACCATCTAGCTACTCCCTCATTACCTTACACTTGGCCAACTGCAATAGCCTTTTAGTTGATCTCTGTATCCCTGATCTTTATTCACTTCAGTTTGTCCTCCATTCAACTGTCAAACTGACCTCCTCAAATCTCGTCTGAAGATATAACCCCCATTCATTAAATTATAGTGGCTCCCAATAAACTCCAGTATCAGTAAAAAAAAAATCTTCTTTTTTTTGACATTTATAGCCTGTTCTCCTTCTACCTTTTCAATATTCCAAGTTTCTTGAGAACAAGCACTTTTTTTGCATTTCTTTGTATCCTTAGGACATATTATAATGGTTAAACCATATTAGGGAATAAATAAGTATGTATTGACTCATTAACAAAATAATCTGGAAGTAACTCTAGGAGGGTACCTTCCAGGCATGGTGGACAGCTACTGCAAAGGCAAGGGGCCTGAAGAAAGAATGTCTCATATGAACGAAAAACAGTGAGATCAGTTTGTCCAGAAGACAGAATATGGTATAGGTTGTACTTTATGACAACACTGGGAAAGGATGCTAGAATTAGAGTGCTAAGTGAGAGAGAAAGGAAAGTAAAAGAGGTACTATGAAGTTAAAACTGACATTGCTTGGCAACTGATTAGATGTGGGGGGTGAAGGAGAATGGGGTGTCAAAAGAGTCCAAGGTTAAGAATTTGGTTGAATGAGTATTCTTAATTAGAAATGGGAAGTTTGGAAGAAGGTTAGGTTTTTTTGGGAAAAGATACTTTTTGTTTTTGGAGATTTGGGGTTTTGGTTGTATTGTCTATAGAATAGAAATATTAAACAGTCTTTACTAAGACCAATGAAATGAAAATCATTAGGGCAATTTGAAGAATGAATTTCAGTAGATAGAAGCTAATGAGGACTCCAAAGAATAAGTAGCAAAAAAAAAATCTTAGAAACAATAAATGAATTTATTGAAGAAAGGATGGTAATGAGATGACATAGCCAAGCTTTTGGAATCCTGTCAAAATAGTTCTTGAGGGAAAATGTATCACTATATGCAGATTTATCAACCAAAGGGAGAAAAAGGAGATCAGAGAATTGAGCATAAAACTAAAAAAGACAGGAGAAATCAAAATTTAAAACTTCAAATAAACACAAAAGTAGACATTTTAAGAATCAAAATAAATAAAAATCAAACTGTGTGTTTAAAGTAAAATAAAGCAAGCAACGTTTTAGTCAATATAAGTAGGAAAAAGAGAGAAACATCAAATATAAAATGACACAAATTCATAAAAAATAAAGAATAAATAAAAAAATTATTACAAATAATAACTTGTCAGGCAATACTGAAAATGAAATGGATCAATAATTACAAAAATTGTAGAAAAACAATTTATTTGCTAGAGTTTGTATTTTCTTTAAGCATAAAATTTCACCATATAATTTTCAAAGCTGCCCTATGGTCTCTGATTACTTTAGGACTTCTTTCAATTTTTTTTTTATTTTTTTGGAGGTGGTGGTGGTAAGGAGTTGGAGCAATATAATTTCTTCTTCTACCAAACTATTATCCCCTCTTCTCCAATAGAAAATAACCTTTGCAACAAAATGTATAGACAAGCAAAAATTCACCTTGGTCATATCCAAAAAAGTATGTCTTATTTTGCTTTATGAGTCTATCACTTCTCTGTCAGGTGGTAGATAGTATGCTTCATCATTAGTACTCTGAAACTGTGCATGATTATATTTATCAGTGCTCTTAAGTCTTTCTGAGTTAATGTTATCGCGTAAATTATTTATTCGGTTCAACTCAACATCAATACGTTTAAGTCTTCATTATTTTCTATGAAACTATCCTTTTTGTCATTTCACATACCAAAATAATATTGCTTTAATATTTACATATTATAATTTGTCCAGTCATTTCTCAGTTAATGGATACCTTTTCCCCTAGTTTTTCCATAACAAAAAAGAACTAAGAACTAAGTATAATGTGTATACACACACACACACACACACACAGACACACACACATTATACTTATACTCTTCATTTGGTCTCTTTGGGAGTATAGACCTGAGAGTGTTATTGCTGGTTTATTTGTGTACCTAATCTGTTCCACTGAGCCACCTTTTTTTTTTTTAACAAGTATTAAATCATTTTAATAATGTATTATACTTTGTATTATAGTATGAGATGCTATTTACTTTTCAAAAAATATCACTTAAGATTTTTGATTTTTTTGTTCTCCAGATGAATTTAGTATTATTTTCTAGTTTTATAAAAACTATTACTTGGTAGATCTGTCTATATTTTTGTAAAAAGTATTTTATAGTTGTATTCAACTATTTCCTGACATGTATGTATTCTGTAGGTTTTTAAAATGTAATTTTCCTTTTTAGTTCTCCCTGCTCTGTTTTGTTGGTAATATGTAGAAATGATGATGAATTAAGTGAATTTTCTTTATATCCTGTAATTTTTTGAAGTTATCACTTCAATTCAATTTTAGTTAACTCTGCAGAGCATGGCTACTTAACATGGGATTCATGAACTTCTCTGTGTGTATGTGTGTGAGTTAAAATATGTATTTCAATATAATTGATACTCCATGTAATGTTATGTATTTTATTTTTGAATTTAAAAACATTCCCAGAACAGATTTATAAGCTTCAGCAGATTGTCAGAGGTGTCCATTACATAAAATAAACAAGCCAAGAATCTCTGCTCTAGTATTCTCGAGGTAAACCATGATATCATTGGCAAAAGTGATAATCTTATTTCCTTGTATTTGTTCTCAATTCTTCAATTTATTTTTCTTGTCTTATTAAGAGCTAGCATTTTCTGGTACTATATTAAATTATATTGATAATAATGGATATTCTCTATTTAGCTTGATCTTAATGGAAAGGTTTGTAATTCATTCCCATTACATATAAAGTTGACTTTTGTTTTTGAAAAGATGCTACTTATCATATTAAGGGAAGTAAATTTATTCCTAAACTTTGCAGTATTTTTCATAGAAATAGATTTTGAGTTTTGATGAAAGTCTTTTCTGCACAGGTTGATATAACCATGTAATTTTTCTTATTCTGCTATTAATATAATTCTCATATTTTTCCTAGCATCAAGAACCAATTTTGTATTCTTGGTAAAAATTCAATCTTGTCATGGTACATTTTTGCCATGGTAGTACAGTGATTTTACTACTATATTAATTTTTATAATATATTAACTAGGAATTTTAATCTATAGTTTTTTTTCTTTCTGTAGTTTAGATGTCATGATCATAGTGGTATAGCATAAAGAATTTAGTAGGATCTCTCCTGCTCCTTTCTTATGTAAAACATGTCTTTTATCCAATGTTGAGGTTAATTTTTCTTTGAATGTTTCATATAATTTTCTTGTAAATGTATTTAGTCTTTCATTTGTGACTTCTTCAATTCTTTTTTCCCCTAAAACTTAAGTATTCCATTTCTTATTTTGTTAATCTGGGCATTTCTTGGAAAGATTCATCCAACTCTTAGTTTTATTTTAATATAATTGGACAATACAGTTTACAATAGTTACCTTTAAATGTTTTTCATTTCTTGTGAATTTTCATTTTTTTATTGTTAATGTAAGAAATTTAATGGTCCTCTTTCTTTTGTATAAATCAAATTCCATAATGTTTTATCTATTTAATTTAAAATACTTTTAGATCTTTCCCAATTGATAAATGGTCAAAGGATATGAACAGGCAGTTTTCAGAGAAAGAAATTAAAGCTATCTATAGTCATATGAAAAAATGCTCTAAATCACTATTGATTAGAGAAATGCAAATCAAAATAACTCTGAGGTACCACATTACACCTATTAGATTGGCAAACAGAACAGGAGGATGTAAATGTTGGAGAGGATGTGGGGGAGTTGGAACACTAATTTATTGTTGGTGGAGCTGTGAGCTGATCCAACCATTCTGGAAAGCAATTTGGAACTATGCCCAAAGGGCTACAAAAATACGCATGCCCTTTAACCCAGGAATCAATTCTAGGACTGTATCCCCAAAAGATCATAAAAATAAGAAAGCATCCCGCGTGTACAAAAATATTTATAGCAGCACTCTTTGTGGTGGCCAGAAACTGGAAATCTAGGGGATGCCCATCAATTTGGGAATGGCCGAATAAACTGTGGTATATGAATATAATGGAACACTATTGCATTTAGGTGGCTAGGTGGTGCAATGGATAGAACACCAGTGCAGGAATCAGGAGGACCTGATTTCAAATTTCACCTCAGACACTTGACACTCACCAGCTATATGACCTTGGGCAAGTCACTTAACCCAAATTGCCTCATCCTGAGTCATCTCCAGTCATCCTGATGAATATCTGGTCACTGGATTCAGATGACTCTGGAGAAATGAGACAGCCCTCCCTTACTCAAAACAAAATCAAGTGCAAGTCATGTCATTATTTCTCTGATGGCATGGTCTTCTTTGGCAAAGAAGGATGAACACATACACTATTGCGCTATAACAAATGATGAAGAGGAAGACTTCAGGGAGGCCTGGAAAGACTTATATGATCTGATGCTGAGCAAAAGGAGCAGAACCAGAAGAACTTTGTGCATAACAACAACCACAGTGTGTGAGAGTTCCTTCTGGTAAACTTAGAACTTCATCACAATGCAAAGACTTAAAAAAAATTCCCAGCAGTCTTTTAAGGCAAAATGCCTTCCACATCCAGAGAAAGAACAACGCAATTCAATCACAGAACGTAGCAGATCATTTTCTTTTGTATACGCCTTGTTTTGTTACATGATTTGTCCTATTCATTTTAATTCTTCTACACAGCATGATAATAGTGAAAAAGTATTTAATAGGAATGGATGTGTAGAACCTTTATAAAATTGTATCTGCAGGAGGGAGGGGGAAAGGAGGGGAAAAAAATCTAAATTATATGGTAGTGATTTTAGAACACTGAAAATAAATAAAATTAATAACGATTTAAAAAATACTTTTAGATTTATTATAATTCAATTCCTTTTTACTTTGCATTTTACTAATTTCTTCTTTGAGTTCCAGAATTTCTTTTTGTTTTTTTAATATATCTGGGTTTTTAGTACTTTGTTTATTTTTCATTGCATGCCAAATTCATTTATCTCCTTTAATTGATAAAAATGTCTAAAAATATATCTATTATCCATGTTATTATATTATTGTAATTTTCTTCAATGAATTGTCAATTTTTTTTCTGTGATTCATTCTTTGACTAGTTCTTAGATTTGTTTTTGTCTCCAGCTAATTCTTGTCTGTTTCTTAAATTTCTTTAATTATATTCCAAATATAAAAAAGAATTTTGTTTCACTGTGTTAAGTAAAATATGTCTTTGATACCTCTGCTTCCCTGCATTTGTAGATGTCTATATATATGTTTGTAATATCGATAAAATATTGATATTGTTTTATTTTCTACAGTTCTTTCAAACATAAAATAGTTAAATGGTTTATATTTTATCGTCTTACATTTGCTTTGTTTGATGCCATGATTCTTATTTCAAGAAAAATATGAATTGGTCTCAGTCCATGGAAGAGCTCAAAAAGTATTTTGAAAATTAAGTAAGAGAAGTAGAGGGGAAAAAAGGAGAGGAGAAATTGGGAAAAAGAAATTAGAATGATTCAAGAAAATCATGAAAATTGAGTCAACAGTTTGCTAAAGGAAACCCCCCCACCAAAATGCTGAGGAATATAACAGCTTTATAACTAGACTAACACAAATAGCAAAAGAGGCCCAAAAAAACAATGAGGAGAGGAATATCTTAAAAAGCAGAATGGGCCAAATGTAAAAAGAGGTCCAAAAGCTCACTGAAGAAAATAATTCCTTAAAAATTAGAATGGAGCAAATGGAAGCTAATGACTTTATGAGAAATCAGGAAATTATAAAACAAAATAAGAAATGAAAAAATAGAAGATGATGTAAATTATCTCATTGGAGAAACAACTGACCTGGAAAATAGATCCAGGACAGATAATTTTAAAATTATTGGACTATCTGAAAGCCATGGTCAAAAAAAAGAGGCTAGACATCATCTTTCAAGAAATTTTCAAGGAAAACTGCCCTGATAATATCAAACCAGAGAGAAAAATAGATATTTTGCCAATTACCTACTAAAAGAAATCCCCAAAGGAGAGTTACCAGGTCAAGGAGAAAATACTGCAAGCATCCAGAAAGAAACAGTTCAAGTATTGTGGAAGCACAATCAGAATAACACAAAATTTAGCAACTTTGACACCAATGGATCATGGGACTTGGAATATGATATTCCAGAGATTCAAAGGATGTAGGATTAAATCCAAGAACAACCTACCTAGCAAAATTGAGTATTGTATGTCAGGGAAAAAGGTAGAACTTCAATGAAATAGAGGGCTTCTAAGCATTCTTGTTGAAAAGACCAGAGCTGAATAGAAAATGGGAATATGCCAGGAGAAAGGGAAAAGTAAAGGTAATATGTAGTAAATCATTTTCTATAAAAGAGGCAAGAAAGAACTTTTTCAATGGAGAGGAAGAAGGGGAAAATGAGAGGTAATAAGTTAGCCTTCCCTTCATCAGACTTGGCATCAAGAGGGAATAATTTTCACACTCAATTGGGTTATTGAAGTGTATCTTACCCTACAGGAAAGCAAGGATAAGATAAGAGAAGGGGAATAATAGAAGGTATGGCAGATTAGGGGACGGTGTAATCTAAAACAAATTCTTTTGTGGAGGGACAGGTCAAGGGAGAGAATAGGATAAATGGAGAGTGGGATAGGGTAGAGGGAAATATAGTTAGTCTTTCATAACATGACTGTTATGGAAGTGTTTTGCATGACTACATATGTATTACTTATATAGAATTGTTTTCCTTCTCATTGAGGGTGGATGGGAAGGTGGAAAGGGAAAAAAATGTTGAAACCAAAGCTTTAAAAATGAATATTAGAGGTTGTTTTTACATTCAACTAGGAAATAAGATATATAAGCAATGGGGTATAGATATATATCTTGCCCTACAGAAAAATGGAAGGGAAGGAGATGGAGGGGCAGGAGATAGAATGGAGGGTAGATTGGAGGAAAAGGTAATGCTGCCCTGTGGTTGATGGAGGGGGAGGACAGGAAGAAAATTTGAAATTCAAAATTTTGTGGAAGTAAATGTTGAAAACAAATAAATTTAAAAAATGAAAAAGAAAGTGGGAGCATACTTATTTATTTAATGACTCACAGGACCCAGCAAAATGTGTAAATCCAGAATTGAGGGGCATGTGGTTTTTCTATCTATGTCTGTGTGTGTGTGTGTGTGTGTGTATAATTTCTACAACACATAATATATTCCATTTTATCTAGAATGCTTGGAAGAACAAAACATTCCTCTTAATTAAAAAATTAAAGGAATTGCTTTTTAATTATTTCATGACTGAGTAAAGTCTCACTCTACCTAGTTTGGATTTTATATAATTTAGCAACTTGGAATTTTGAAGAGGGGGAAAGGAAGAGAGAATGAAGCAGTACATTGGATCATAAGACTGTCAATACAGAATTATATGGTCTTTCTTTATAGATGGGTAGTGGTGTGTTTGTGGGATCTTGAAAGGAAGTGAAAATTCTTTGTCCATTTCAAAACACTTTCACTTTCGTTTTCTTTTGTGGGTGTGTTGACTGAAGTTCGGTCGCCTCTTTAATGCAGTACCAATAGCTTAATAAATCGATACTTCTACTCATTACTCTTATTTTTTGTTCATGATAATATGCCAGCGTTATATCCTAGATAGGTTATGTTGACGTTAGCATCTGATTTTAGTAATGGGACAGATAAGACTCCTCCTTATGTAATGCATGATCTTGAGCTATATTTTTATTGAAGCAAGGATTGATCCATGCCCTAGATCTCCAAGGAAAAATAAGATAAATTACTCTTATTGAAATATTTTGGCCTAACATGTTGAAACTAAATTGGATGATCTGATCCCATTTATGTGTTCTCTTTTTCTTTCTTTCAGGCCAGACAAGGATTGTATCCCATATGCAGTTAGGACTATTACTAGCATTGATTTCGTGTAAATTAAATTACTTTTTGGTCCCAAATCCCTCCCAAGATATTCAGGTAAGGAAAATTATATAAAGAAATGTCACTCTAAAAGCAGCTCTTGGATGGGGGAACAGGGTGGTGGTGAAAAGGTCAAAACTGTTTTCTTTACTTTTTCCTTTTTTTCTCTTTTCTTTCTCTCTTCTTTCTTGTCAATCTATGCTTTTACTTCTCTGTAAAAATATCCCAATCTGATTCATTTATCTCCTAGTCCATCTCATTAAGCCTTTTTGGAGTGCCTACTCTGTTATTGGGAAACTACCCTACATGCTTAATTTTTTCAGCTAACTTCCCTTCCATTTTCTTACTTTGATAGAATTCTGGTTCTTCTATGAACATAAAAATAGGATTTTTTTTCATTCATTCTTACTGGAGCTGATTATTTCTAACTCCTCTTGACAAGGGATAGGATCAATCAAGTGGCACATGAATCTTTTAAGTGCTGAAACTGATGTGTATATGTGTGCGTGTGTGTGTGTGTGTGTGTGTCTTGGTTATACCTCTCATTAATCCTAGGCCACAATGAGGAGACCCAAGCCAATAGATCCATTTGCTATTACTATAGAAACTCCTTGTCTCACTGATCTTCCACCCTACCCAATCTACAAATCCTCATACTTGGGCAGCCTCCACTTTTCAGTTTCTATGGTTCTATTATAAGTCTACCTAGTGCTGCTGAAGAAAAATCACAAAATTAAGCTGACTTCATCCATTGTAAATTTATATTATAGATCAGGAGTCCTTAACCTTTTTGAGTTATGAACTATTATGACAGTCTGGTTAAGCCAAGGGATATCTTCATAAAAATTTTTAAAAATCATAATTGAAGAAAATGCTACATTTTTATGACAGATTAGTGGTCATGGACTTGGGGTTCTGTTGTTGTACCCTAGGTAAAAACTTGAACCGAGTTAAAGAACCTTTGTAATAGACATTTCGCTGACCCTTTGTTTTAAAAACAAACAAAAATATAATCTCCTTATTCTACCTGTATTACACCTTGCTTTTCCTTCAGTAGTCTATCATTCCTAACCATGTTTTTCTCCATCAGTCTTGTCTCACAACCCCTTCCACCAGCAAAATCACTATTTTAATTCATTGGGAAGATAGAGGCCATTTGGCAAACTCTCCTTTAATCCCCTTTCTTTGTTCTTCAAAATGTACAAGTGTCATCAGCCACTCTTTCCTTCTCCCATTTTGGAACAGAAGAATAGATAGGCCTGTTCCTCACTAAGGCTAATCCATTTACCTACATGCATTTCTCCTATAGATCCATAATTCTTATAGATTGCTAGATCTTCTGTCATTTCTTCTCCCTCTTCAGAAAATTCATTGGCTCTCTGCTGTTTCATTCCTGTCTGCTGGCAAACAAGCTCAGAATTCAAAAACAAACACACAAGCAAATTAGCTGAAAACAAGAGCAAATCTTTAGCTCTTTTGTCCCATCTACTTTCCAATTCCACTTTTTTTAACTAAACTTGTTGAAAAAACTTTTTGTATGTGGTTCCTTCAATTCCTCACTATACTTTCTCATCTTGTGTGCACACTTTGGTCTTAGCCATTCTATCACCATTGCTTTATGGAAGTCACCTTTGATTAACCACATCCAAGGGCCTTTTTTCTTTCCTCGTTCTCCTCTATTTCTCTGTGGCTTTTGACCAGATTGATGACTGCCTTCTGGTGAATGTTATGTCCTGTCGACTTTAGACACAATATGTTCCTATTTCTCTTTCTATTTCTTGAACTTATCTTCCTCATTCTTCTTTCCTGACTCTTTCCCCTGTTCTCAACTCCTGTTCCTCAAACCTCAAGTCTGCTTTCACTTTCTTTCCTTTGACAATCTCATTTACCCTTATAAATTCCACTACCCCCTTTGTGTATACCTTTCCACCATGTGTTTCCATGAAGGATAATCTCAATATTTATATAGACTATTTTAAAATATGTTTCAAAAGTATCACTGTCAGTCAGTCAACAGCTATTTACTAAACACCTATTATATCTGGTACTTTGCTAAGCTCTGGCAGTACAAAGACATACCTCCCTCCCTCCTTCCAATGCTCTCAATGACCTCATAGTCTGAAGGGGTAGAAAACTTTAAGACAGCTATGTACAAATAAGATAGAGGATAAATCAGAGATTATCACAGAGGGAAGATTCTAAGAGAAAGGAGACTAGAAATGTTTCTTGAAGAAAGTGGAATTTTCCATGACACTTAAAGGAAGCCAAATTAGGAGAGTTTTAGACAGAGAGACAGTCAGTAAAAATACTCAGAGTTTGGTGATGACATTTCATATTGAATGAAAAGCAAGGAGTCTGGTGTCACTGTTACACAAAGTATGTGGGAAGGTATGAAGTGTAAGAAGACTGGCAAGGTAGGAAGGAGCCAGATTACAAAGGATTTCAAAAACCAAGCAGATGATTTTATATGTGATCCTAGCAATAAAATAGAGCCGCTAGAACTTATTGAATGGGGTATGTAACATGACCAGAAGATCAGTTAGACAACCAAATGGAAGATGGACTAGACTGAAGATAGATCAGAAGCATGAATTTGATTCCATGCATATTTTGTACATTCTATTTCTCCCTAGACTTCATGTAAGTATAAATCCCATATCTTGGTCTTCTATGTATAGAGTTGGTTATGGGTTCTTGGACATTTTATCAGTGAAATGCTAGCTCAGGAAAATTCTATCAAGTTGGGAAGTCTTCAAAAATAGTCCTGGAAGCACATTAAAACTTTTCTATGAATCATTTTATCTACAAACAGACTCATCACCAGAAGATTAGTTATGAGATCATCTGTTTTTATACATGGTAAACCCTGAAACAAGGTGCTAAAATTTTGAATTGTTGGTAACAACTGTATTCTTATTGAATATAAGTTATGACCTGAGGATATACCTGTTTGTATTGAAATATTTCCCAAGAGGTTAATACGCTTGTTGGTCCTGGGATGAGATGGAAATGAACTTACAATTTCATTGGTACAAGGAAATCTGATTTGGAAATGGCTTCTACTAATGTAGATGAACTTTGAAATGAATAATCTTAGAGGGTTGGTTGGGGCAATGAGATGTTCAGTTATATTCCCAAAGTCAGGTAGGCAATATGTATTAGAGATGAGACAAGATCTCTGAGATCATCATATCCATCATATCGCATTATCTCTATTTGCTAGTCTTAGAGATAAGACTTGGTTCTGTGATTTCGTTGGCCTCCCAGTGAGGAATTTGCTCTTGCCCATCAAGGTTGGCAATTAATTGGAAATTCATAGTCTTAGTTGCATAGAGTACTAAGAGTAAGTGCCCTGGGTTAGGCAGCCAGTGTCAAAGTAGGACAAATTTGACCACTGATTAAAAAACTTTCCCTCTTTTGAAGACTTTTGAGGGATGGTGAGAAGGAAGGAAGGAGGGAGGGAGAAGAGAGAGAGAGAGAGAAAGAGAGAGAGAGAGAGAGAGAGAGAGAGAGAGAGAGAGAGAGAGATTTTGTGTGTGTGTGTGTGTGTGTTTGTATTACAACCCAGAACTGACATTACAGTGACCAGATGGAAAGGATCTGGACTGTTGAAATGAAACCCAGAATCTACCATATTTGCTTTCATTAAACAAAGGGACTTTTGCAGTGTCATGTAGAAAATACCATACTTCAGACTGTAACATATAAGTTTCCTGATTGCAAGTCTAGTGCTGTGTACACTTATCCATGGTCCCCCATGATTAGAAATAATGAGGTATAATGAAATCGAGTGCTGAACTTTGAGTATGGAAAAAAATGAGTTCAAATTCTGCTTCAGATCTTCATTGCTATGTGAACTTTGTCAAATCATTTCACTAAGTTGAGCTTCAGTTTCTTCTCTGGAAATACAGGTGAAGTAATTCTTATGAAGGATGTACCTCACAGAGCTGTCAGGAGGCTAAAATAAGGTAATGCGCATAAAGTACTTTGTATACCCTAATGCCCTGTATAAATGGCAGCTCTCTTTACTATTTTCTCTCCCCAGTGTTATGTGGGTGCTACATTGTGTCCAGGTTTTGACATTGTGTATCCTTGAGCTGCCAAGTCTCTTCGAAACAAACTGGGAGTGAGGTGTTAAATTAGCCATTGACACTCACTCTGTGCTTATTTCCTAACATAGTGAAATTGATTTAATTTTTTATAGGTTAATTCAAAAGTGAGTGAAATTCAACCAGAAGCTAAGTACTCACATATCCTGTCTAGGAGCTTTGAGACCTGACCTTTATTTTTTTTTTCAGTCAATGAAATCCAAAGTAATTAGTGACATTCTTTTCACATGCCATGGTAGCTCAGGTTGCCTAGAATATTATCAGCACAAAGTGCTTTAGCATTAAAACAGAGTATTGCAATAATTACTAATGTAATACATGAAAGTCTATAATAGCTGACTAGCAATAGGTTTTGCAGTTTTTTAAAATGTCTTATTATAGAGTATAATAGGTTAAAAGAGATTGCATGTTAAACTGAGTACATTTCCCTACTGTGTTATACTTTTTTGAAGCTTGTAGAAGTTCAGGAAAGTAAAAATTTTAATTTAATTTTAAAAAGGTTGGCCAAAATGTTAACAAAATATTAGAGACTTGTAAGTCTCCTGTCTCTAAGGAAACCTGAGCTTATTCCTTCCTCTTTGTCCCCAAAATTACAATTTTCATGTAGGCCTTCATTAGCGCCCACCTGGAACATGGAAGAATCAGAGAGTCACGAAAATGTGGGCTTAGAGGGTGCCTTGGAGATCATTAGTCCAACTGTTTTCACCTCTTCCAATATATAAACTTAGATCTGGATATAATGGCCATTCATTATCCTGGCTCCTGCCAGTCTGGCTGCTATTTGCCTCATAAGCTATTTTTTTTTTTACCCAGGCTGAACATTTTATTCTCTGTTTCAGAGCCAGGGGTGGGGAACTTGAGACCTTAAGGCCACATAAGGACCTTCTAGGTCCTCAAGTGCAGCCTTTTGACTGAAGCCAAACTTTATAGACTACTTACCCTTAATAAAAAGATTTGTTCTGTAAAGCTTGGACTCAATCAAAAGGCTGTACTCAAGGACCAAGAAGGCCACATGTGGCCTTGAGGCTACTGGCTTCCTACCACTGGGCTTTAACCTAGAGCCTAGCACAGAGTAAGCACTATATTAGTGTTCCTTCCTTCCTTCCTTCCTTCCTTCCTTCCTCTCTTTCTTTCTTTCTTCCTCCTTCCTTTCTTCTCCTTCTTCTTTTCCTTCTCCTTCTCCTTCTCCTCCTCTTCCTTCTTCTTCTTCTTCTATCATTAAGTGGAAGGTGTAAAGAAACTAGAAAGGTGTGTGTGGAGCAGGTTATAAAGACTTTAAATGCCAAAAAGAAGCATTTATATTTGATCCTAGAGGTGATATGGAGTCACTGGAGTTTGTGTGTGTGTGTGTGTGTGTGTGTGTGTGTGTGTGTGTGTGTGTGTATGTGTGTGTGTGTGTGTGTGTGTATGTGTGCACCATGGTCAAACTTGCTCTTTAGGAAGATCATTTTGAAAACTAAGTGGAGAATGGCCTGAAATAGGGAGAGACTTGAAGCAGGGAGACCATTCAGCAGTCTATTGTAATAGTACATGTTGCTGTGTTTGTCCTTCTTTCTCGAAGAGGACCATGATATCAAGGTAATTACATGACTTGCAGTTGACTTTGATTTGTGTTTGGGAGGTCTATGCAAAGTCACCAACCTCATGGGAGGTCATGAGAGTCTATACCAGGGTGGTGGTAGTCAGAAAAGAGAGAGAGAAATGTGTGAGACATGTTACAAATGTAAAATTGATAGATCTTGGCCACAGATTGCATAAAGGTGATGAAGAGAGAAGATTGACTCTGAAGTTGTGAGTCTGGGTAACTGGGATGATATTGGTACTCTCAACAGTAATAAGGAAGTTAAGAAGAAGGGATTACTCGGGAAGAAATATAATCATTTCAATTTTTGACATATTGATGAGATCATCAAATGAAATAGTATAGAAGGAGAAGAAAAAAGGGACCCAGACAGAATTCTGGTGTTATCTGGAGATGACCAGTATGAGCATCTAACAAAGGAGACTGAAAAGGAGCGTCAGATAGGAGGAGAACCAGGAGAGAGAAGTGTCAGAAAACTGAGAGAAGAGACTTTCAAGGAAAAGAGGGTGATCAACAGTGTCAGAGACAGTAGAGAGTTCAAGAAGGATGAGAATTGAGAAATGGCCATTTGATTTGAAATTTATGGGATTGTTAATAACTGGTGAGGACAGTTTGGCTGCCAGGCTGTAGAGAGAATTAAGAAGAGAGCGAGAGGAGAGTAAGTGAAGGCAGCTACTCAGGGAAGTTAATCACAAAAAATGGAAGAAAAATACAAAGACTATGATGACTCGTGGCCTTTGAAGATTTATTAAAGATGGGCATCTTTGGAGCAATTATAAGTAGTCAGTAAATAGGGGGATTGAAGATAATTGACAGTGGGATTGATAGAAGGGACAATGTGCTGGAGAACATGGAATAGAATGAGATCACTTGTGCTTGTGGAGGGGTGTGTTTCTCAAGAAAGACCATCCTTTCATATGAGACAAAAGGGAAAGAAAATTTAAAAGCAGAAGGAATCTAGGTGACACGAGATGAAGAGAAGAGAAAAAGGAGCTTTCAGTGAATAGCTTTGATTTTTAAAAATAAAATGTGAGACAAGGTTGTCAGCTGAGAGGGTGAAGGATGAGAAGCCATGAGAAGTTTGAAGAGGGATGAAAAGTTTGAAAAAACCACTCTGATGAGAAGGAGAGTGAGTTAATTAGGGAGATGTAAACCAATTGTCTTAGAGAAGTGAAGGGTTAGTTGATGTTATGCAATAAAAATCCGTAGCGGGCCCAGTCAGCACTTGTTTGATTTTCTCCAGCTTTACTGAGCAGCACTTGTATAGGAATGAGGGTATTAGCTGGTGGAGGTTCTACAAATCTAAAATTTGTCAGGGTGAGGTGATGGAGGACTCAAGTATTTCATAACAGGATAAATGCTGGGATCTAAAGCAATGGTTTTCTACCTTTTCTTCAAGACAAGAAACCAGTATGAGGCCTGAGGCAATGGTGCTTCTCCTCTTCACAAAGGAGGGTAGAGGTGGGAAGGAAAGTATATTTTACGAAGAACAGTTTGAGTTAGGGTTAGAAATTCTTTGAAACTACCATTTACCATTTAACTGCTTATGCTAATGCTTTGCCCTTGTAATCTATTTTGGAACTTCTGCCCAAAACAAAACAAAAAACACACAGCAGAACTTTGTGGAAGCTTGTGCTTAGAATTTTGCTCACCTTCCAAGATCTTGTCTAACTTATATTTAGATGCTTTTTAATACGAAAAATAAATTCAAAGAAGATATATTCATTAACCTCCTTTTTTAGTCCCAGGTGTTTGTTCTTATCTATATCTCCTAGCAACAAAATCCTTCAATTTTTTTTCTGTTTTCTGCCTATCAAAATTAGTGTAAAGGGAATAAATGAACGATTATATGAATTCCTTATAACATAAGGAATAAAATGGGTAAAAAAAAATCTGGGTATTTTGCATGATTAATTCAACATGTAAATTAATCTCTAGGATCTCAAAACTGAAAGAGATAGCTGATTCCTTTATAAGGAGTATTATTTGCTGACCCAAGCCCCCTATCACTTTTCCCTCAGAGACTGAACCCATCCTCCTGTTCCCTTCCATTTGTGTCCTACATATATTCATTCATTCATGGTCATTTCTACCTACATTCCAGTATAATGCAGCAGCTGGTGGCACAACAGATAAAGTTCTGGGTCTCCAGTCAGTAAAACCTGACTTCAAATCCAGGCTCTGAGACTAGCTGTGTGACCTTGGACAAGTCACTTAGCCTCTGATTGCCTCAGATTTCTCATCTGTAAAATGTAGATAGTAATAGCACCTATCTCCTAGGGTTGTTGTGTGGATAAAGTGAAATAATATTTTGTCAAGTGCTTTGCAAATCTAACACTTTAGCATCATATAAATGCTAGCTATGATGATCATGATGACATTGCTAACGTAGGATTCATTGTGTGTAAAGGTGGACCTGAACATATTTCATCTAATTCCTACTCTCTAAGTAAAACAAGAAGGGCCGATGTCAATTCTTGTTTTGGGGTTTTTAAGTCTCCTTCCAGGAATCCTGATACGTTACCTTCAAATAAGACTATGATATTTAAATTTAAAGTTAAGGGACATAGAAATTGCCATAAGTAAAATAAATACTTAGGCCACTGAATTATTTCCTCTATCCAAGGCAAAAATATCAAACTCAGACAAAACCCAAAATTCATACTCTATGTATCAGATGGTGTTTGCAATCTCTTTGTGTTGAAGAACAGTTCACCCATGGGCCTTAATCTTTAAGTGAATGGTTTACAAATGCTGTAACCTGAGGCTCCTTTGGTTTTCATTGATTCCAAGACAGCCGTGTATTTCTAATGATGTTTTATTGACACCATAGCCTCTTACCTTCCAGAGGTTTTTAGAGCATTTTTCATATTTCAATTGCTGTTGTGCAGATTAAAAAAAATTAATAACCTACTCCAGAATATGTACATGCTTCACTTCAAGACAAGTTATGTCCAAAAATTTGAATTTCAAAAACAGATGCACTAGGGGCAGTGGCATGATGGGTAGAGAACCAGTCTTGAAGTCTAGGTTTAAGTCTCAGCACTGATACATACTGACTGTGTGACCTGAGGCAAGTCACTTAAACTTTCAGTGCCCTGGGCATCTGTCTAAGAGTATATATTTTATACAAGTTACTATTCTCAATTGCATTGGTAAGAAAAGTTTCTGCAAAAGGAGTTCCCTGCCTTCATGCCATCACAAGCTTGGACCAACATATGTGTATATGTGTATATATTCATATATGCATACATACATACATACTTACCTGGCTAGCTGACATTTCCAGAAAGGCTTCTTCACTTTATGAAAGGATTTGCTATAGGTGCACTTTAAATAGAGACCTCCTTTAGTACATTTTAAATGCTTTCATTTACAAAAAATCAATTTACACTGACTTCTTAGAAACAAATTTATTATATCTGTAAAAAAGAGGAAAGTCATAGCTCAGCTTTTATTTTGAAGTTCTGATGACATTAACAAATCAGGAACCACCTGAAGGTGTTCAAAAGGTTTACAATTGAAAAGCAGAGGGAAGAATTTTCCATTAGTTTGCAGTGAGCAAAATCATACTTGGAGACCAGATTATTCTCATAAAATGTATTCGTTTATTTTGTAGCAAATGCTAAGGGAGACTTTCTATAAATGCAGTTAATCACTGAAGGGCATCTTTGTTTACCTTTCAGATATAATACCAATTATTATTTACATGCAGGTTAAATCTTGATATTGGTTTGTCATCCTATTAACTATATTTAAAGTTTAAGGAGGTCTGACAAGTGGTTTAATTTTTTAATGTTTACTTAGGCTTCATTAATATAGTAGGCTAATTTTCTTTCCTTTTATGTTTTATCTGGAAGTTATCTAAAGTAAATAAGAATTATGTCATTTTATTATACATTATTTCAAAATTTCTATAGGATAACTATTAAATATCACTGCATTAAAGGATTTATTATTAAATCTACTCCTGTCACTAGAAGCATGTATTTTTAAGAGATCAAACTCAGGCAAAGTAGAAATTTGAATATCATGTACATTACAGGTGAAGAATCTGAATCCTAGAGACTTTAAGTAACTTGCTCAAGGTTACCTAAACAAGAAGTGACAATCCCTGGATTTAAAGTCAGGTCCCCTGATTCCAAATACAACACTTTTTTACCTTGTCCCACTCTGCCTCTGGAAAAAGGGTCAATTACCTCTCACAAGGTAACGAGGGGCAGCTAGATGATGCACTGGATAGAGCTTGAGGCCTGGAGTCAGAAAGACCTTTGCTCAAAATGGGCCCCAGACACTTACTAGTCGTATGACCTTGGGCAAGTTACTTAACCTTGTTTGCCTCAATTCCTCATCTGTAAAGTGAGCTGGAGAAAGAAATACCACTCCAGTATCTTTGGCAATGAAACCCCGCATGGGGTCCCAAAGAGTCAAACATGACAGAAAAAACTGACCAATGCTTCACAAAGGGAAACTTGAAAACATATAAAAGTTTCCCTGCCATCACACTCTCAAATTATGGCACCCCAGTCTCTGGAGAAAATAGACTCACACGCATCTTAGTTTCGGCATATCACTGGTCTAAGCAAGTTCATGTCAATTGCAACGTTGCCTTTAGATGGGTCCTTTCTCATCTAATACTGGTTTTGGGGCATTTCTCATTCGTTTTGGGGTCATTTCTCATACCATGAGATACTGATGTTGATCTTGTGGCAAAACCCAGCATGGACTCGATCCTTGGATCCCTTACTTTTGTGTGACTCACTCTTCTGACCTATTGAAGGTCATCAGGTTGTTTCCTTGGGATGCTTTACCTAAAAGGAAGAAACAAACCCAAAGTAAAGGAATCAGGCCTCTTTTTACAAAGGCACATACTAGACTCAGAGGGATAAGACTTCTCATCTTATAATATTTCTCACTCCATTCCATCAGCCCAAGAGGTCATAAGTAATGAATGAGTCAAAACCAGGAAAAAGTACTAGGTTAACTAATGCTTTTTGAAAGCAACTCAAATTCACACTACGCTGGGACAGCTTGTCAATTGAGGGTCTTCTTGGAAAACTAGCTCAGCCTACATAAATCGAACACTGATCCTAATACAAGGGTTTTGTGAACTATGCTGTGGCTGTCCCTTGTCATAAATAAGGAAAAAGGAGAGAAGGAAACCTAGAACTGAAATAGTTAAACCTGGATAAAAAAAGAAGGAAACAACCTCCCCCACCACTACCCCTCACATCTCCCACTATGCACAATTACATGGTATTTTATCGCTCAGACAATACATGCTCAATAGATGAGGATAGAACCCTATTATTAATACAAATATAATTAACCCACTGTCCCCTTGATAATTTGTCCCTTTCTTCCCCAAAACTTCCAAAGCAATTCAGATTTATTGAACACTTAGCTCTTATAATTTCTGTATTTTCTAAAAAATACTAAGGATAAGTTACTTACTTATAGAAGTCAAATATCAAACTAATAACTTTGATGTTAAAGGAGTGAATTGTTTAAAATGAATCCTCTGTTATTGTCTGAGAAGGCTTTTCCATGTGATTACCTTGTGGTGAATGTTTACCCTCCACCAAAAACCACAGCGAGTTGGAAAGGTCTGTGTTTCCATAGGTGCTCTTTCCTGTCTTCTATGGGTCATATGTAAGTAGATTTGTAGGATCAGCATTTACACTGCCTATCAATAAACACAATGATGCAGTCCATTATTATTTTTTATTGTACAAAAACATGGAAATTTTGCGGCCTGTGATCACACCATAATTCACTGTCCTGAACACCCAGCTACACTACCCTTCTCATATCAATAGACTCATTAAAGGGCTAAAGATTTTTCTACTTGAGTTATTGTTCTCTCTGGAACAGTCAATGAAGCCTTTGGCAATTCTTGATCCAAACAATTTGCTTCTGTATTTCTAAGGAAGGCACTAGACAAATTGCCACAACTCAAAAAGACCACAGCTATTTGGAAGAAACAAAAGAAAACAAAAACAACATTTTCTTTGCCCTGCTACTCTCATCATTTGCCACCATCAAATGAATTTGAAGGTTCTCTGAGGCCATGTTAAGTAAGCATCAAGATGTCTTGTAAACAAGAATTCTTAGTGGTGTTTAAGGTGTAGAACCTACCTGTGCTCACAGGGCCTTTTGTTTTAGGGAGCAGCAGCATTTGAAAAGGAAATTGTCTTAAATTTGTGACTGGAATGACATTTACATGTTCGATTAATGGTAGGACAAGAGAAAGCCTCTTGACACTCAAGAAATGGATTCACTGTCTTCCTTTTTACTGATTTTTTTTTTGGGAAAAAAAACCAAACCTTTGTAAAGGGCCTCAATTACTGTTGAAAGAACACAGCTGCTCAGAAAGCACCACCAGTCATTGGATTCTGTAAAGGATATGTCAATCCATCTATCAACAAAGATTTATTGTGTATCTGCTAAGTGCATGGCACAGGCATTGGGCTCTGTCACTGGAGTCTGGCTTTAAATAGAACACACAAAATGCTAAGCACATTAAAATGCAGGCAGAACCACTTTACAAGCTCTCCATGAAAGTTGCTCCTTTTCTTTCTTTCTATAGGTCGACTTGTCTGTGCTTTGGAGACAGAAAACATTGCCTTTTTCCCTCTTTTCTCCATGTAAGCCTTCTGTGAGATGGCAGGAAGACCACAAATGGTGCTGAGCTGGGTGTCAGCCAAGTACAGTGGTATGCGGTTTACACCATGCCAATCCCTTTGTCACTTGTTAAAAATTCAGTGTTATCTCCTCTCCCAAACATTGCGACCATCTGCCTACACATGACATTGACAATGATTATGTGGTAATTGCAGCTGTGTCTCTGATACTAATTATTATGCGGTGGAATGGCCAAAACAAATTCATTTTCAGTATCAATCTTTTGATTCTTTCCACATCTCCCGCCCCTTTCCTTTTCTCTCCCTCTCCCTATTGCCTGCACTCAGGCATACAAGCTCATAGAGTCTTCTGTAAGCTTACTCCCACCTTAGGTAATGGCCATTCTTTCAACCACCTGAGAAAATGGGAGGAACACATTCTTGACATCATTCTTTCCCCACTCCTTATCTGCCTCCCCCATCACCTTCCAAATTACATTTATTTTCCCAAGACAAAAGTGAAAGTCTGATGTGGACAAGGCTAAAAATGTATTCAGTTTAAATAAATGGAGCTGAGATACTGCGATAATGAAACAGTTGTACTTTCCTAACTGTACTTACTGAAAAGGTCCAAAGTTTCCTTTAGGGGTCTTAAACTGCCTTTCAAAGTTCTAGGCATAGGAAAAAAAATCCAGTGTGAAATCTAGCTAGCAAGTACTATCTGTGAAACTATGGCTTCTTCCCTGCCACGAAAAACTCTGGAAGTAGAAGCTAATTTTTCCCCTTTTTCAATATTCAATTACACTTGTCTCTTTCCCCACCTTCCCCCATCCCACACCCAACCCCCCCTTTCCTCCATCCCTTTCTTCTCCCTGTCTGTAACAGTGAGATTTGAATTCCTACTTTGGCAGCCTGTTTTATGTTAATAAATACTTTTTCATAGGTTCCTCTTTCAGACAGGCATATGTAATCACATAACAAAGCAGAAGCCACACTTCCAACAAGTTTCTGACTATAAAGTTGGTATATTTCCTTTAAAATCTGTGAGTGCACTGTTGGATTTCAAATACACAAGAAGTGTGGCAGGTAAGACTGGATCTCATTTGCCAAGGAAAGGAAATCAGAGGGACTTGGCAGGAAAGGCCTTCATTGTTTTGCCAGGCTTTGTAAGTTGCCTGAGACAGATATTAAGGAGTACCCTGTTAATACATCAGTACCATGAATAATAAAGTAAAGCTGTCAGAATATCAACTAAAAGAGTAAGGGTAGAAATGCTATAATTCCTTCTCACCTTCTCTCTTTACAATATATTGCATTTTCTCCCTTCATTCCAAACTGTCTAGGATTATTTCTTTGAATGCCTTCCCATACTAGGGTCTTCCAGTTTCAATCATCCTAGAAATCAGTTTCACTTTATAAAGATATAATCACTTAAGTATAAGTATATACATTCATAGGTATTTGTTAAGAATTTTAGTTTAGGACCCATGGTCAATAGGATCCTGTTGACCTCTCAAATCTTTCCAAAATGGAAATTATATGCCAAGATAAAGACATTTCAACTGTCTCTAAGGCCTAAGACACCCAGACTCCAGAAAGAAGGTTAAATCCCCCCCCTCAAAAAAACCCCCCACAAGCTGAAGCCTTCTGTGATCTCACTTAGCCCTCCTTCCCCACTTCCCTTGCTAGTGCCAATGAGGCTACACTAGCGGACCCAAGGATCTGACATCATATAGTCTTGCAATAATACCCACTCCAGTCACCCCTCCTTCTAATGCCACAGAGATAAGGATCATGGAGTCACGGCAAGGACAACACACGATTTAGCAGTTTCTATAGCTCAAGGCTATGGAGGCTGCTCAAGTTATAATAGAGGGACAGCTATCTAGCTGGGATGGTAGTTCCTCAGGTGCAGAACCTTTCTGTGGCAACAACATAAAGCCAGTATCCCTGCTGTAAAAGATATTTCTGCAAAAAGCAAAAAAAAAAAAAACTGAGGGAAAGGGGCAGGATAGATATATGGCCTTAAAAACTGAACTCAGTAGCCAACATGGCAGAGTATAGGCCAGGACCCAGCTGAGTTCTCCCAATATTCCCTTCCAAACAACTTTAAAATAATACTTCAAATCAAATTTTGAAGAAACAGAGTCAAGAAATGGTTAGAGGGAAAGATTTTTCCAGCCTAATACAATTTAGGAGGCCAAAAGGAGAGGTCTATAAAAGACCATGAGCAAAATAGGAACACTAATGATGGGCCTAGAGATTTGTATCAGTAAGCACCCCAACATACACAGGGGGTTGGCTATCACAGGTTGTTTGATCTGTTTCTCTAAAAGGAAGGGCAACTTTTGAGGGGTTAACAATCACTTTAATCAAGCACATATATCAGAGAAAATAAAAATAAAAATTTCAGAGAAATCTAAAATCAACAGACATGCTTCCATATGTCTGGCCATTAACATACATACATAGAAACCAGACAGGGAAGCAGCAACATCTGGGTTTTCAAAGGCAGTTTGCTCCTTCGCAATGGCTTCCCTGAGTCCCATCTAGCCAAAGAACCACTTCCAGTCAGTAAGCCCCAAAGTAAAACCTCATCTTCAGAATATTTACATGCCTCTCAGAGCCAGAGAGGGCAAAACCCTCTGACCCAGTGCCTCAATAGAATAAAAAAAGGTACTTGGGACCCTCCTACAGAATAACTCCCCTAATCAAGTTTCCCTCAATGGGCAGGCCCATCTATGTATGGGGAAGATCTTTAATCACATTATTCAATAAAAGGCACTTTTAGGAAAACAAAAACAGTGAAATATCCTAATATGATTGCCATCACAAGGCTACAGCAGCAGCAGCAGTGGTTAGCACCTTGGGGAGCTCTCAGCCCAGACATGGTAAGGGGATCAGACCACTGGTCAGATAGTCATTACAGTGGACCTTTTCTTGGCACAGGGTACAGTTGGTGCTGATTGCAACTCTATTGACCATAAACAGTTCTGGGTCACAACTCCAGGATGGAGAGGTGGACTTGTGATAGGTTACAAGGGAGCAGGGGCCATCATCACAGTTTCAGGACCAAGAGGAGTACTAGTAGTTGTGGTTATAGGGGTACGGTGGTCCTTCTTGGGTAAACACCAGAGTACAGAGCAGGAGAGCAGTGACCACACCTTTCCCAGGATAACACCACCTTAGAAGCCCTGAAAACTTACAGACTTCCAGAACTAGCTCTGAAAACAGCAACAAAACAAATCGGAAAGCTTTAGCACATTGACTTTTCACCCCAAGTGACCAGGGCAAGTGGAAGTTAATGATTCCATGACACTTCAGGAAACCATAAAATCAAATTAAAAAAATAAAAAAAGAAGAAAATGTGAAATATCTCATTGAAAAAAAAAGGCTGACCTGAAAGATAGATTGAGGAGAGATAATTTAAGAATTATTGGATTACCTGAAAGTCATGGTCAGAGAAAGAGCCTAGATATAATATTTCAAGGAATTATCAAGGAAAGCTGTCCCTATATATTTAAAATCCACCAATCAGGTCTGAAAGAGTTCCTAGAATGAAAGCTCCCAGGAACATTATAATCAAATTCCAGATCTTCTTGGTCAAGGAGAAAATATTGCAAGCAGTCTGAAAGAAATTATTCAAACATCATGGAGTTACAGTAAAGATCACATATGATTTAGCATCTTCCATATTAAAGGAGTGGAGAGGGGGAGAGGTCTTGGAATAGGATATTCCAGAAAGCAAAGGAGCTAGAATTACAGCTAGGAATAACCTACCCAGAAAATTGAGTATAATTCTTAAGGGAAAAAATGAATATTAAGTAAATTAGAGGATTTTCTAGAATTCTTATTGAAAAGAAAACAACAGAAAACCTGACATTCAAACACAATACTCTAGAGAATCTAGAACTCAAATTAAAAAGAAAAAGAATATTTAAAATAAGTAATTAAAGAATAGAGCTAAAGCTCATACCTTCCCCTTCCCGGAGCCTCAAGTTACAGAAATCAACCTTACAGCACCAGTATGACAGCTCTCAACTGGCGCCAGGCCAGAGAACTAAAGAAAAGAAAGTGAGACAGGACACCTAGATAGGGCACCTTCTCTCTGTCTCTCTCTCTGTCTCTCTCTCTCTCTCTTTGGCTCTCACTTTTACTCTCTCTCTCATCTGTGGGAGGGGGTGGTGTGAAATTAATTCCACTAACTCTAAGGGAAAGAGCTCAGCATCCACTTGGGCTCAATTCTATCACCCCCAATAGCAACTTTGAACTGAGACCTCAGCTAATGAACCATGAATTGTCTAAGGCCCTTATAAGACTTTAAGTCACTAATAATGCAAGTTAGAGCCTAGGTAGAATCTCATCCAACAACAGGTCCACCCAAATGGATGTCAAATATAGAGTAAACTTAAATAAACTTAAAGGAAAGAAAATGTATTAGCACACTAAGGTAGGGTCTTACAAGGGCCTTAGGTTACATAGCCAGTATGTATCAGAGGCAAATCCCAACACTCATTTTTTCTTAACTGTGAGGCCATCTGAGCAAGGTGAAATAGTGGATGGAGTTCTGGGACTGGAGTCAGGAAGATCTGAATTCAAATCCAGCTTCAGACACTTAGTAGCTCTGTGATCTTGGGCAAATCACTTAACTTTTATCTACTTCAGTTTTCCTCAACTGCTGAATGAGAATCAGAATAGCACAGAACCACACAAGAGGAATTCCAAGTTTTTTATGCAATCATCTTTCCTGATACTCTTTTTATATATAAATGTTTATATTCAATGATTTTTAATTTTACAATTAAAAAAACGGATGAATGTAAAAACAATGTTAATCAAAATGCCACTTGCAAGATGTGAATGCAAGTTTTAAAGTTCCCATTAAAGGCATATCCTATGCCATTCAACTATATCTGTCAAAATTTATTAAGTACTTACAGACTTCCTTTAAGTCTCAATTAAAATTTCATCTTCCCCAACTCCTTTTAATTCTAATGCCTTCCCTTTCTTAATTATTTCTTATTTATCCTGTATATAACTTGTTTGTATAAATTTGTTTTCATGTTACCCCCATCATTGGTCTGTATGCTTCTTGAGGACAGGGACTGTCATTTGCCTCATTTTGTATTGCCAGTGCCTGGTACTTGGTAGATGGCTCACACTTGTTTATTGATTGATTCATTGAAATGACTGCTATCTACAAGGCAGGAGGGAAAAAAATCAGAAAAGAAAAAAAGTCTCAGTTCTGTAGTAAACAACATTTTATTGGAGCAACATTTGTATGATAAGAGGGGCACAAAGACAGTTAAGGTGGGAGAGCACCCTAAAAATGACTCAGATCAATCAGAGAAGAATTCACGTAGGTGGCACCTAAGTAAAGTCATGAAGGAAAGCAGTTTCTGAGAGGTAAAGCTGAGGTTCCCAAAGTATAACTATTATACTGGCTAATTCCATTTTGCAATAACATTTCATAAACAAAGCTCTTTGTAACATGCTCCAGGGGTTTGCCCACTGAGAGCATATGGAATTAGCCAAATCCTGCATTTCCTAAAACTGCCTTTTTATGGAGCCATTTAATCCCATAAGGCAAGGTATGTATGCCTGTACTCTTTATGGTAGACACTGCTTTCTTGTTTCTTTTGAGGTTTTCTAGTTCCTTTTCTATAAGCTACTCCACCATTTTTTCAGGTACACATTTGTTCCCAACACTTCTCCAAGGTGGGATCTTTTTTCTATCACTTGGTTGATCTATGGCGACATAGAAGTGCTGCTAGGAAAACTAGATGCGGTTTTCTAGTTACTCTCCCTTTCACCTGTTAAGATCCCCCATGTTGTTTTAAAAGCATTCGGTTTCAAGCAACAACCAACAACCTGAAAAGAAACATGGGCTTTTTTTTGCCTTTTACTCAGGTAGCAATAAAATCCCTGGAGAGTGGTCTCCGAGTAAGCCAGCTAGAGGTGATCCTATAGAGAGAAACAATTGCTTCTAAAGGTTGATGTTTAATCTGTCCCCTACAGAAATGAGAGGAGCCTTTTATCTTGGAGAAAAATAAGGTGATTTAGATGGGGAACAAGCACACAGACCCCCACAGTAGCTGCTGCTACTGCTCTGCTGTGACTTGTCTTAGTAGTAAATTCAATTCAGCGCATGACATATGTGAGTTACCGGCAGAGATAAACTTCACTAATGTAATGGCTTCTGGGGACAGTTCAGACATTTCTTTCAGTCTCTTAAACTGTTGTTACCTTGCCATGCTGGGCTTCATTGTAACGGCAATGCTTGATCTACTGCAGTTAATGATCTGTCATTTCTATTATCTCTGTACAAATGTGCTCCAGGGTGAGGCCAGGCATACAAAGTCACAAAACAACTGTATAAGCTTTTGACATGTCTTGGAACTTTATAATTTAGTATGAAAACAACAGTACACATATTTTGAATATTTTGATAAATGTCTGTCTCCTAATAGCTTTGCTTGCCTTTGAGTTTTCCCCTTCAAAAATTAATTTAATAGACATAGGGACTAGACCATCCTGGAATGCTAGTGAAATAATTTTATTGAACAATCCAAATATAATTGATTCACTCTATTAAAAATAACTTTATTTTTGTCTAATGAGACTTCTAATGGATACTGATTATAATTTCTAATGTTCTTTTCCACAGTATATCAATATGATAATCTTATGGAAAAGTAATACTTTATTGCATTTACATGAACTGTTTTTTCTCCAACTTTACAAAATATCTTCAGTTAAGATAATGTTCTTTTAGAAGACCCACACATTTAAAAGATTTCATGAGTTTGTGGCTAGAATTGACCCGAGAGGTTCTTAGGTTCATTCCTCCCCATCCTTACCTTTGAGATACAAAAATGTAGGACCAAGATCAGAGAGTTACAGAGCTTGGGTTCAAATTTGGGTCCTAGGACTCAAAATTCAGATCTCTTTTCTTTGTACTTCACTGAGTCTAATTTAATCCACCTCTGCTAAATTTTGTGGTATTTGATTAGAAGTGAATCTAGTGTTTAAGGGCACTATTCTATGAAGAGAATTTCTAAGGTGTTTACCCAGAATTAAAGAACCGTGTCTCAGAGTAGAGTTAGACAAATTGTGACCAGGTAAAAATAAGGAAGTAGGTGGTTTACCTCTGGTGCTGTTCCAGTCCCCATTCCATATCCTTTTTCTTTCCTCTTTCCTCCAGTATTTCCACCACCACTTGAAGACACTAATGTCTTCATGGAAACAAAAAATGACATGACAATAGGACAACTTCAGGTTGTAGTTCCATCTAGCAGGAATGGCCAGTTAGGTAGGAGGAAGGATACATGATTCTTCATGAAAGATATATAAATTAAGTTATTGATTTTGGTTTTTTGGGGTCCCTGTTTTTCCCTTTCTTGAGAATGAATGTGTAGTCATAGATAGCACTAGGGCTTGAATCCTAGCTCCGTCACTTACAAATTGTGATTTGGGGTATGCAATTTAATTTCATTGAGGCTTAGTTTCTTCAACTCTAAAATGGGGTGGGAGGAGATAATATTCATATTATCCACCTGACTTTGTGATATATTGCGACTTGTAAATCTGAAGAGGTATGTAAATACTTCATTAAGTATAGTATGTAAATACTATCATTAAGAGAGATGATAGTTAAATGGGTGAGACAGGATAGTAAATACAACATGAATTAGAGAGGTGGTCAGTGGCAAAGTCTCTAAATGAGAAGCCCAAGATAATTTAATTAAGCTGAAAAACATAGTGGTCATATTTTTAAAAGTTACGCATTTTATTAAATGTAAGTCATTACTGGATGAAAGGAGCTATGGGTATTTAGGGATTTGCTTCATAGATATTTGGAGCTTAAAAGGACCTTAGATGCGCTAATGTTGTCACATGTCAAATTTCCTTTGAGCTTGAATGCTACTTTATATGCTATGCTTTTATGGTATGGTCTAATGTTCTGACTTGCTGTAACTCTGATCATGTTAATTTGCTCTTAGTGATCCCATGCTTAGATCCCAGTTGTCACTGCTGTTTTTTCCTCCCTTGAGAACTCACAAACAACTGCTGAATAATAACATACTGAAAATTTTATTTGGCATCACTCTAAATTTATCAATTCAGTACTTTCTGGAATTTATCTTCTTTCCCCTTTTGAAACTCAAGTTATTCCCAAAGTAACCACAGACTATTGATGTAGTATCATATCTCCCATTTCTTCTTTTTCAGTTCCTCAGGATCCAATTATTCTAGAACTGAGGAGTATAACTCATTTAGAGAAGCAAGTTATTCACTTGCTGTCTCATGCATCTTGGGTATCAATTCCTTCTTAACAGTATTTATTGTTTTTCTAGCTTAGGGTTTCTTCTTTTGGGGGAAGTAGAATAATTCTTCTCTTTATCATCATGTTTATGTACTCTGTTTTGCCCATGTCTCACTTGATTAGCATTTTCTGCAAACGTGTTTATTTGGGTCTTTAGTCTTACATATTTTAGTTATTTCATTTAAAAATAACATTATTCATCATTGGTTATGTCCCTCTTCTTTCATATTTTATATTTTTCCTTTAAAAATCTAAGTTGATGATAGGGTGAACTTGGAATTACATTGGGTTGCCTTTCAGTCTTTTGGAATTATTTGCTAACATATAGTAAGCATTCATTTTTAGAGTCACGAATCCCTCTTGAATTTTATTTCTTTTTGCCCAAGGAAAAATACTCAACTTTTCCCTGAAGTCTTAGAAAACTATTTTTTAGTTTTCTAATTCTACCCATGTCCGGCCTTCACTTTTTTCAGTGTTATGGAGTCCCAAAATTCTTCTCCAGTATTCTTTTTCCCTCTATATATAAGATTGGACTTCTATCCCTGCATTAGTTATTTATAGCAGGCCTTGACAGATAGATTGAATTAATAAATCAATCAAATTTCAAACTAGCTCCCTAACCAATTTGAAAGGGATAAAATGCTTTAGTCAATGGACAAAAAGAGGATGACAGGTCATAGGGAATATCTTGTAATTTGCTGAATATCTCAGACATCAATCACTAAGGGATCCATGTAAAAACAGCAAACTGATTTGCAGTCAAAAATAGTTAGGAGTTTTGGTTCAAACCTACTAGGGAAAGACTCCTGGGAAGGAATTGTACTTTTGTGTAAAAGGAGAATTTTCTTTCTCGCACCTCCATTTTCACCCTTGATCAGATGATGATCTTATAAATTTTGAAAGGTTGGAAGATCTGGAGCTCCTTTTAACATGGGTAGCAGTGCCCAGAAGTACAGCAATTGCTAACAGCCTCTTTAGCAGGAGCTAAGAGAGGAAACACTAGGCTCATTGAGGAAAGAGGGCTTCAAGATTATACAAGATCAATGACCTTCAGAGCCCAGAAAAGGGCTAAATGTAAGGGTAACTTTATATAGGATTCCTTGAAGGGAGAAGAGGACTTCTAGGAACCAATATCTTGATTTATCTCAGGGACTTGGATTCTTATCACATATTTCATTATTATTTTGCTATAAATTTGAGCCCATTTTCTCAGGTAGTTTGGGTGAGCAGGTGTAGAGTATGCTTCTGGCTTAGAGGAGTTACTGCTACAACTTCCTTTACTGTAGAGCTCCTTAATAAATATCCTTTCTAAAAACTAATTGAATGGCTGATCATCAATAGGTAGTACACTAATGGGGGCTTATGAGCAGCAACACTAGAAATCCCCTCAATGGTGAGAAGTAGTTAGGGAATTTCTTGGGACCTGGCCTGACAATGCAAGTATGAGTTGGGGAGTTAACTCTGCAGAGGGTAAAGGCATAAAGACATCCATATATATGATTTTGTCTTTCTCAGGCAACCATGCATATGACATGAAACATACCTTCAGATGGAAAGTGGGTTATTGCCCCATGGGAGATAGATAGAGGCAGAGACTTCTAAATCTAAGAGTTTCCAATTTAAACAAATATATATTCTTATTAACTAGGTTCTAAGTGCCATTGTTTCTAGATTCTTGAAGCTCTACAAATGCCATAACCTTCTTGGGCCAAAGTTCTAGTTATCTTGCTCAAGTTATATATTTTTTTTTTATCACCAATACGTGCTTGACAGAAATAATTTAAGTGTTCAGACTTAGACATAATATTCATTTATTATAAGAGGAAATTCCAAACATCAGGAATTATTAGTCTAATTAATCACTTCTTAAATAAAAAAAAAATTGTATATTAAAGTACAAAGAACAATTCACTTTGTCAGGAGTCCTGATTCTAAATCCTGTTTCCTCCCTTACTAGCTAGATAATCTCTTAACTTGTCAGAACCACCTATCCCTAATTTGCAAAATAAGTGTGATGATACTTGTGTGACCCACATCTTAGATTGTGAAGAAAAAATATTTCCCCTACTGGAAAGCACTATCTCAGAGGAATCTGAATCTTAGTATGCAAAGGGAATTAAAATGTATTTTGGAAATGTTTAACAAAATAAGCAAAAATATAACATAGATAACGTTAATCTGTGGTTTCTAAAGTGAATTTGCTTCCACAGAGATCCTTTTCTATTGGAATTGGATACTTTTGCAATCTAAATGCTAGTTGGTATTATTAAGAGAATTAAGGCCACTTCAACACTTATAAGGATCCTTATCTCACTGAATTTACTGAGGTGGGTATTCCTTGTATTAGTGCATATCACAATAAGAACAGCTTGCATTTAAATAGCCGTTTCAACTTTGCAAATATTAACTCATTTTATCTTCTCAACAACCCTGGGAGATGGGGCTATCCCCATGGGATGGGGCTAAATCTTTAACAGATGAGGAAACTCAGACAGAAAATATTAAATATTTTGCCCAGATTCACACAACTAGTGTTTGAGGATGGATTTGAACTCAAATTCTCCTCACATCAACTCCTATCAACTGCTCTACTTAGCTGCCTTACAACTCATTCATGACTTCTTGTTTCATTAATTATATCTACAGTGTTCCATAAATTCTCCACAGAATATTCAACTTGCTAGGGGCTTTCCTCTGCATTTTTATTCCCCTTCATTTTGTAGATACCAGTGGAACACTTCCAAGGTAGAAGTTACATTAATAGAATAAAATTCAAGTTTTCTGATACTTCTCTAGGTGAAAACAGTTAACTAGGCTTCCTTTTGGTTTGTTTTTATACATACCTATTTATCTTTGACATTCTATTTCAGTATCATCAAAGGACCTCAATTGTGAAACAATGGATCCTACAGTGTGAAAAGAGGCAAAGGAAAGGTTGTATAAAGTTCAAATAAGATCAGTATTTGGATTAACACGAGGCTGAGTTTTGTAATGTTAGTGTTACAGAGGGTAGAGCACTAGTACTTTGGTCAGGAAGACCTGAGTTCAAATCCAACCTCAGATGCTTACTAGCTATGTTATCATGGGTAAATCATTTAATCTGTGTTTGCCTCAGCTTCACAACTGGAAAATTTGAATGATACCTCCTGGGGTTGTAAGGGTCAAATGAGGTTTTTGTGAAAAGTAATTAGCACAGTATCTGCTACATAGCAAGTATTGTATCTATTCCCTTATTCCTTCCCCAATCAAGAGATCCTATTTTAAATACTGTTGAAATTTTACATATACATGTTATACATGTATATATGTGTGCATACGTGCATATATTATTCTATACACACATGTAATTGCAAAGATTCCAAAGATGCAATTCTTTTCTGAAACTTCACAATCAGAGGAATAAATAAGAGGAAAAGAAAAATATTTTAGCATACCCGGTAAGGAAGTTATTCTAGGAAAAATATCCATGGTGTATAAAATCTTTAATATTAAGCTACTAAACTAAAACTTTAGTTTAGGCCAAGTGGGGCAGCAGATAGAATACTGGGGCAGTCAGAAAGAACTGAGTTGAAATCCAGCCCCAGCAAATCTTAGCTTCTTGACTGGGCAAGTCACTTAACATCAGTCTGCCTCAATTTCCTCACTTGTAAAATGGAGATAATAACTCCTATCTCAAAGAATTACTGTGAGGACCCACTAAGATGATATTTGGAGTAAGTGCTTAACTCAGTGTCTTGCAAATAGTAAGTAAACTAAATGCTTATTCCTTTCTATTGTGTCCCCAAAGTTTTAGTCTTCTTTAATAACCTAAAACCACACTAAGACTTTTGGGATACCATATTATGTGCGTGTGTGTGTGTGTGTGTGTGTGTGTGTGTGTGTGTGTGTGTGTGTAATTTGACATTATTTTAATTAGTATTAAAAGAATATACAGATAAATCTTATAGCAGAAGGCAGAGAGGATAAAAGTTAGGTTGGACGGAGGTCCGCAAGGCAAGCTGGGGAAGCAGGACAAGCACTTGGAACCCATGCACAATATCTGAGTTTGAATTCCAATTTTGTCCAGGGTTACCTGTGTGACTTTGGGGAAGTCATTTAAATTCTCCAGGCCTCCATTTTCTTATCTATTAAAATGGGGATGGAGCTGTCACTTAAATCCTTTCAAGCTCTGAACTGATGGTCCTAGATTGTATGACACTAAATGAGGTCATGGAGTAGGCTTTGCCTGTGTTTGGAGAAGAAAGGAAAAGTCATGGGGCAAGGGCAGGCTGAGCAGCAGCACTCGTCACTCCTATCTCTAGGCTTCTGACAGTAAGTCACAGCCAGGCCTTTCCTATCTTGGGAGCTGGGATTGATGCAGAAGAAAGGGAAGTCTTAACTAGACTGTCAAATTTTCTCCAAGAATTATCTGACTACCTGGCCATTATCATTTGATGAATCTTCAATAAAGCTTTCAAAGGATCTGTGATCTCATTAGCACAAAGATTCCCTGTGGTAGAAACTTTGAACCAATGCAGATAACGTGTTCTAAGAATGCCACTACCTTACGTAATAGATTCCATTTGCTCTGTATTACTTCCAGGATCAGATATAAAATCCTACATGACATTTAAAGCCTTTTGCAGTCTGGGCCCTTCCTACTTTTTCCAATTTTCTTAGACTTTACTTTTTTTGTCCTACACGTTCTCTGATACAGCTAAGCCACACTGACCTTCCTCAGGTTGTTCCTTAGGTACTACTCCCTTCAATTCCCTGACATGGTATATGTTCACTTGATGTTCACATGCCTGAAATGTTTTCCCTCTCCTCCTTCATCTTCTGGTTTCCTTGACTTCCTTCATGACTTTGCTGAATTCAGATCTTCTGCAGAGTTCTTTCATTGTCCCTTCCCACCGCCTTTCCTCTGATTATACTTTCATTGACTTGTATATATTTTGTATGTACTTGGTTGTTTATGTATTGTCTTATCTATTAGAATATGAAGTCTATCAGGGCAAGGATTGTATATTGGTCTTCCTTTGCATCTCCATTGGTCAATGCAATGTTTGACACATAGGAAGCTTCTTCTTCTTCTTCTTCTTTTTTAATGTTCCTGCTTTGTACCTGATGCTGTGTAAATTAAATACTAATTTAAGTATTAAATTAGTTTTATTTTTCATTTATGGAATAAAACAAGCACTTCCATAACATAGTAAAATAAAAAAAAGCTGATTGCACATGAAACTACAAATTTATTACATACAATTTGCCATTATGTTTAAATATATCTTTATTAATTTATAAATATATTTTTTATATATTAGTTATATATAATAATATGTTATATATTTTAGAATATATAAATAATATTTATATATTATTATATATTTATAGATATGTAAAAGCTTTTTTTCTTCCCTCTTTTTTCCCCTCCCTCCACCTTCTTGAAGATGGCTACTGTTTGACACAGATGAATGTGTGTGTGTGTGTGTGTGTGTGTGTGTGTGTGAGTGTAAAGTCATTCTACACATACTTTTAATTAATCAGTTCTTTCTCTGAATTCAGATAGTATCTGAAAGTATGTCCTTTGTACTTAATTTGGGTATTTGTAATAGTCAAAATAACTTACTCTCTCAAAGCTGTTCTTACAACAATATTGCTGTTACTGTATATACAATGTTCTCTTGCTTCTGCTTATTTCACTCTTCATTATTTTGTGTAAGTCATTCCTTCTTTTTCTAAGATTATTGAACTGATAATTTTTTATAGCACAGTATCACAACAATATACTGCAACTTGTTCAGTCATTCCCCAACTGATGGACATGCAATTTCCAGTTCTTTCCCACCACACGGAGAAGTACTATACACATTTTTAGAAAGTATAGATTATTTTCCTTTATTCCTCATCATCTTTGGAAATGACCTTGTAATGGTCTTATGGGGTGTAGGCATGTTGACATTTTGTCTAATTCCAGATTGCTCTCCAAAATGGTTGGATGAATTCAAAATTCTACCAACAATGAATTAATTTCTCAAATTTTCCACAGTGTTAGATTGACAATCTATGAATTAACAAATAAGTCCATAGACTTCCCATAGTCACAAAGATAGCGTTGGAGGCAAATATGAACCCAGGTTTTGCTGAATTCAAGCTTGCCTCTCTATCCCGTGTTGTGCTTTATGTCTGAGTTCTTTTAAATGAAATATCTTTAATTATTACCAAGCTTCTTGTTCATGTACAAATGATTTTAAAAAATTATTATTTGTATTAAATAAAAATATTATTCTTTTGATTAAAATATGCTGACTTGCTTGGCTTTGGTATCTTCAAAGAAGATTTTCCAGGGTTATTTTAATTTGAGGAAATAGCTAATGAGGAATTAATATCTTTATCATTGTTATGTGTGGTCTATTATACTACAATTCAGTTTATTTTTAAAATGTAGGTCACATACACATATCTATATATATCATTACAAATTAATTTTAAAAGAATGAGTTAACCATTTTTGAGTGTAGAGAAATCCTAGTTAAGGATCTACTTTAACTGATCTATTTTGGCAGTAGCTCTCTACCTTCAGGGTAACACAAATAGCATTAAAGCAAGACTTGAAGCCTCTATTCCTGAGTCAGAGACCAGCCAGCCCTCTTTCTACTATGCCATATTGACCTTTTATCCAGGAATAAATATTTTTAATGATAGAGTTCATTTTCTGTTCCACATTTCCTGTTTCTAGACTCCTTTTGAAATTCATTGCCGTGTTCACATCTTTATTTCATGTTATAGATTTACAAAACAGGTGAAAATCTGATTTTTGAAAACTCTAATTGCTTTAAAGCCCACAAAACTCTTCACTATTTTAAAAGACTAACAATGTCACAAATGGATTTATTATTAATTCCTTCCAGAGCATCACTCTATGTGACATGTTAAACAGTACCAATTTCAATTTATTTCTCACCTCAGGGTAACCTCGGATCTTAGATTAATGTCATTTGATAACTGAATGCAATTTTGCATGACATATTTTCAGTTGCCACAGACAATGCTTTGATGAACGCCTTTAAAGTAGAATAAATAAATCTCTTATGCTATAAAACAAATGGCCTGGTAAGCTTTTTGCAACCACAGTGAATATTTTCAGGAATGAAAATGTCAACAAGAACTTCCAATGATAATTAAAATCTCCTACTGGTGGTCCTTTATCTATGTATAATACTTTGGGTCACATTCATACTGGATCCTTCCTTCATATTCATACAACCAGGTGCATATAATGGTCCAGGTGTGGCTAACGCATAGCTGAGAATTGTCTAAATTTATAAGTTGCATCTCAAAGTCATGGGGATTCATTAGAATGAGCCTAGCTCTTCAGTAGTCAGGAATCTTTGAATTATCTAGAACATACATACACAAATACATATAATCAATTACATTCATAAAAACAGAGCAGAAAGTACAATGTCCCTATAACCTTGAAAGAAAGTACTTCATAAGAGAATTTGGAAAAACCATAGCATTCCAATAGAGTGAATCAGATATTCTATGATAGTATGCTTAAAATGAAACAAAACAATAAGATAGCTTGAATGTTATGGACTACATCTCTCTCTCTCTCTCTCTCTCTCTCTCTCTCTCTCTCTCTCTCTCTCTCTCTCTCTTTCCCTGCCTATCTATCTATCTAGACTAGGTAGTATAGTGTGGCCTAGGTTCAGAAAGACCTGAGTTCAAATGCAGTGTGAGACATTTACCAGCTGTGTGACCTTGGGCAAATTTCTTAATGTCCATTGCAGAAAAATGGGCACTTACCTTGTAGGGCTATTGTGAAAATAAGATGAAATGATATTTGTAAATTCCTTTCAGTACAAGTAGGTATTTAATATGTGTTTCCTTTCCTCCTTTCCCTTCTCTATAGGAATAGCTGGTACCTCATACCTTATACAAAATATAATCTCCAAATAGATCCATAACCTTGATGTAAAAGATCACATCATAAACAAATTAAAGAGACATTTGTTTATTATTTCTAGAGATAGGAAAAATGTACTTGATCACAGAAGACAAAGTCCATATTACATAAAATTAAATTGTTTTGCACAAAAATTCAATGAAGCTAATATTTAAAGGGAAACAATTAACTGGTAAATATATTTTCAGTGTGTTTCTGTGATAAAGATCTGACTTTCCAGATATATAAAGACTGATTCAAATTTATAAGAAAAAATAACCATTTCCTAATTGATAAATTGTCTAAGGAGAAAAATTGGCAGTTCTCTAGGGCAGAAACCTAGGCTATTTTTAGCCATATGAAAAATGCTCCAAACCATTTCTAATTAGAGAAATGCAAATTAAAGCAATTCTGAGATTTCACTTCACACCTACCATATTGGCAAAGATGACAAAAAAGAGAAAATGATGACTTTTGGAGGAGCTTGGGGAGTTGTGCTTATTTGTGCACTGCTGGTAGACCTATGAATGTGTGCAATAATTCTGGAAAGCCATTTGGAACCACACAAACACACACACACACACACACACACACAAAGTGCATTCCCTTTGACCTACTATACCACTGCTATGACTGACTATCCTATGCTCAAAAGAGATCAAGAGAATAGGAAAAAAAGTACTAAAAATACAACAGTGTTTATAGCACATTTGTTGTGGTTGTGAAAAACCTGCAAACTAAAGGGATCCCCATCAAGTGAGGAATGGTTGAATAAATTGGGGAAAATGCTGCAATAAATTATTTCTGCATTTATGAGAAATGAGGAAATAAATGATTTCAAAGAGATGTGGAAAGCAAAGCAACTGATGCAGAGTGGAGCAAGAAGTAGAAGAACAGTTTTTACTGTAACATCCATATGATAAGGATCCACAATTACGTAAACTTTTTTGAACTGATGAAGACTGAAATTAACAGAAATAGAGCAATTTATACAATAGAAACAATGTAGCAATGAAGAAATTTGAAAGATTTAAGAATTACAATATTATCTTTTAGCATTCCAAAAGATTAATGATGAAATACACCTTCTACCTTTTGACAAAGAAGTGATAGATTTGTGGTAAAGAATGTGTGTGTGTGTGTGTGTGTGTGTGTGTGTGTGTGTGTGTGTATCACTAGGAGGTAAGTGCTATTATTTTTCCCATTTTACAAATTGTATACATACACATATATATATGTATACACACATATATGGAATCATTTTATATATATATATATGTTCTATACATTTATATTATATTTATGTTTATATATATGTTCTATAAATAATATACAGAATGTATATATACATACAGAATGAATGTACATTCACCTAGACATGCCTACATACTTACATATATTCTGCACCATAAATCTGTCACCTCTTTTTTAGGAGGTAGAGAGCACACCTTTTCATGAACTTTTGGGAATCATGGATAATCTTTTTGTCAATCATAATTCTTAAATCTTTCAAAATTGTTTCTGCATTGTTATTATTTATGGATACATAGATATAGATGTAACTATGTACATATTCAAATGCACACTCGTGTTTGTGTATACATAGTCAATAAGGGGATTTTTTTTGTTGAATTCATCATTGTTATAAGGAATTTGTTTTTCTTTCCTTTTTTTGTTAAATGGGTGGGAAGTGGGAGGGAGAGAAAATAGATTTTTGTTCTTTTTAAAAAATTATTAAAATTGAGAGGTTAGGGGAAGTTACAGATGTGGAATGTTGCATGCACTTCAAATGAGGTCACTGTATTGTTAATTATAGGCAACTAGATGGAAAGAAGAAGTTGATAGAGCGCCAACCCTGGAGTAAGGGGAATCTGAGGTCAGATCTGACCTCAGACACTTACTAGCTATGTGACCCTTCACAAATCGTTTAACCCTGTTTGCCTCAGTTTCCTTATCTTTAAAATGAACGGCAGAAGAAAATGACAAACCACTGCAGTATTTTTGCCAATGAAATCCCCAATAGGGTCACAAAACATCAGACATGATTGACTGACTCAACAGTTGTTGTTATTGACTGTTTTAATGAATTGAATGTTTTAATGAATTGAATACTTTAATGAAGAAAGGAAAACAAAACAACATAAAATTTAAATGATGTGCACATAGGAGGACTTTCCTTTTTCTGAATTTTCTTCTACTAAAGGTCAGTCCTATTTCTATGACTCCACTATTTTTTCTAGTACAGGGTTGCAAACATCTGACCCGTGGGCTGTATACAGTTAGCAAGACCCCCAAATGTTGCTGAATCAGATTAAAATATAATTGGGAAATAGTTATATTTATTTATAGTTAAAATAGGAAAATACCACATCTGGCTAGGGTAAATGCTTCCTTCCTCTTTAGCTGAGAGAATACTTTTGTACTCTTTGTTCGAAATGAAGTTCCTGTTACTTGTTCTAGAAATAAAAATTTTCTGCTTGCTAGACCCTGTACCTAAATTATAGTAATGAGACTTCTGTATCTAAAGAGTATCAAAAGATGTCATCATTTTCCATTTCAATATCAAGTACAACTGAATTTATTTTACTGTATATATATATATATATATATGTATGTATGTATGTATGTATGTATGTATGTATATATATATCAGTCTTGGGAGAGTTTTTCCATTCCTTATGACCAAGCTTCCAGTATTGTATCCTCAGAATTTTATTTTAAAATCCAACCAACCCCTAAGGATATTCATCAGTTTCTAAAAATTATTTAAAAATTATCATGGCATATGGAATTTGAAATATGGTTGACAATTAACTAGTTTCACAAGAAAAAGCAAAATATTCTAATACTATCTATAAATAGAGTGGCAGTTCCAAAGTAGAAATGATTTTTTAGCCCCATTGCCACTTGCCATTGCTATAGGAACCATTAAGAAGGAAATGAAAAAATAATGAGGGCATAGTTATCGAATAACTTGTTGTTTTAAAAGTAGAAGATGGCAAAAAAGTTATAAAAAACAAACAAAAAGCAACACAAGTTCTAAAGCCAACTCGTCTAGGGAAAATGCTGTTATTTCCCTCACTCTCTCTCCCCAACGTCATCTTTTATACACCCAGAGTCTTTCATTGTATTATAGTTTTGGAAGCTCTACTCATTGTAGACATATTTGGATTAGTAGACATTGTCTTTTAAAATACAAATATATCTGAGAGCTTTCAAGGAATCATTTTATTTACTAATTTTCATTCTACTTGGTCACTTACTTGGAATTAATACGATAAAATTGTTCTCTTCTCACCTATCAATGAACTAAATAAGGGTCAAGTACTTATAAATATGGACAGCAAGGTGGCACAGCATATACAGTGCTCATTTGAAGTCAGAAGGAGTCATCTTTGTGAGTTCAAATCTGGCCTCAGATATTTACTAGCTGTATGACCCTAGTTAAGTCATTTAACCTTGTTTGCCTCAGTTTCCTCATCTGTAAATGAGCTGGAGAAAGAAATGGCAAACTACGCTAGTATTTTCGACAAGAAAATCCAGTGTGTGATCATAAGAGTCAGACACAACTGAAATATGACTAAGAATAACAATTTATTAAGTAAGACTATTCTGTGCCAGGCATCCAGGATACAAAGCCAAAATTAAAGCAGACTCTTGACTACAAAGAGCTTACATTCCATAGACTGAAATAATGTGCACATATATTAAAAATGGAGTATGAGAATAAGCCGTGGGTCTGAAATTTCATTAGTATTAACAATGCTTACATGAAGAAATTTCTCTAAAAATGCAAGGTGCCACATTTTCTGTAATTTATAGTCTTAGAGAATTATTTTGAGTGTTGGAGGATTAAGTGATTCAGGGTCTCAAAGTCATTATGTGTCAGAAGGCAATATGACCACAATTCTCTGATGTCAGGGAAAGTCCTCTACCCACTGTCATAGCTAAAATACTACACACAGAATAGGTACAAGGTAATATTAGTTGGAGGTGGGTGGCACCATGAGCTGGGAAAATAGGGAAGATCACGAAAAATCTCAGATAGGACACCTGAGCCAAGGGCCAGAGACCAGAAATGGAACGTCATGTATAAAGAATAGGGAGAAAGTCAATTTGACTCAAGCAAAGAACACATAAAAGGAGCTAATGTCTAATAATTCTGGAAAGCTCGATTGGAGTCGGCTTGTAAAGAGTCTTAAATGACAAAAAGTGGGTTGTATTTGAGCCTGGAAGTAATGGCTCTGTAGTTTATTAGGTAGGGAATGTCATAGTCAGTTCTTTGTTTTAGGAATATCAGTTTGACATCTCAGTATAAAATGAATTGAAGAGGAAAATAGTCTTCATTCAGAGAACAGTGAAGAAGGGATTATTATACTAATCTAGAGGAGAGGTTCTGAAGGTTAACACTTCAGAAAAGGAGTGTTGATGGTTTACTGGGAAGCAGGAAATTTTGAAGTATAAGATTTGGGAGGATAAGAAAGGCATAGGTCAGGGGTCCTAGAGCAAGGCATCTTACAACATATGGGCACTTAGACCCTGAGAAGAGGATACAGAAAGTCAGGTGTGACTGTGCCAGAGACTAACTATACCCTATTTAAAATTTTTGCCTGAAGTCAATTCTACACTGAAGGGGGAAGGAAATGATATTATCTCTTCTCTTTGTGATAAAAATAGCATAGCATATAATAGAATTAGAGTAAGGAAAATCAACTATATATTTAAATTTTGCCTCTGAAACTTACCAGTTAGGAGACCACAAAGAAGTCACTTTATTTTCCTAACATCTCTTTGCTTATATGTAAAATATAATACCTATCTTACCAGTTATTAAGAAACTCAAATGAGATCGTGTATATATGATATCTCCCCTCCTCCTTTCCTCCTACTGGGGCTCACTTGCACATTTCATGCTGGTGATGGAGATTGAGGCCAAAAGAAGTTGGCTGCTGCTCCTACTTTCAGGGTTCTAGGTATAATCTTGTGAGTAGTTGTATTCCTAATACCAGTCAACAAGCCACCATTTGATGTGCTTCTTAAAAACAGCTTGTAGACTCAGATCCTTAGCAAAGGCATTTACTTGAATGGCATAGCAAGATCAAGAGTTGTGAAACATGCACCCAAACACCAGATGAGTATTGTCCTCCCAGAAGCCTAAAGTGTGGGTGAAAAGGGGAGAATGGACACAAACTTAAAGCAAGAACAGTGAAGCACGTGAGTGAGAAACAAACATGGCTAAGACAACTCTGAAAACATAGGGGTTTCATGTCCTTTCTCTCCCTAAAGAACCTTCACAGTGTCAGCTTTAGGGTGATGGACACCAGCTGGCCTGGCTCTTCAAAAGACAATGACTGCCCAGGAGTGTTGGGGAAGCTACATGGAGGTTGGATAGCATCTGCCAGGTTGGGCTGAGGTGCTGGGCTTTTCAGAGGACAGTGTCTTGTTGGACAAGTTGATCCGCTAACTTTCCTGGTTTGCTCTGTGATGGCAAATGTAGTCTTTTCCATTTTCAGACAATGACTTGGCTAGGTAGGACAGTGTTCTTTTCAGCTGGAATGTTACCATTTTTTTTCAGTTGGAGCAGAGTTTGACAAGCTATGTCCTGAGGGAAAAATCCAATCTGCTGCTTGTTTTTATATTGCCCGCATGTTAGAAATTGTTTTTACATTTGTAAATGGTTTTAAAAAATTAAAAGAAGAGTATTTTGTGACACATGAAAATTATATGAAGTTCGAATTTCAATGTTCATAAATAAAGTTTTATTGGAACACAACCATGCTCATTAGTTTACTCATTATCACTGCTTTTATGTTATAATATCAGGGCAGAATAGTTATAATAGAGATGGTATATGACAATCTCATCTCCTTACACTGCTGCTGGATGTACTACAAATCCCAATGACAAAGTGTTTCAAGTTTCACAAGTATTGCCATACTGTGATATTTCATTTTTTATTTCCAGTGCATACCCATCATGTGAAAAAAGACTAAAGAAGAGAAAAGTGGATTTCCAACATTGCACTTTTAAAGCACAATGGAGCATGGATTATTTTCATATCAAATTAGATGGCAAAGCATTGTGTTTATTATTTAATGAAACTACAGCTATGCTAAAAGAAAAAAAAAATCAATATATGTTGACATTTTCAGACTGAGCACTCATATTCCCAACACAAAGGAAAAAAATGGTCAGAAAAATTTAAAAATTTCCCATAGAATTGTTTGGTAATAGGAGAATTCCTTGACAAATATTAAAAAATATGAAAAAGAGTCTTTAACCAAAGTAAGCTTATGAGTAGCTCATTTGTTAACCAAGGAAGGAAAGTCATTTGCCTATGATTAGTTAATTAAATGTTTGATTGTGACAGTCAAAGAAATATGTCCAGAGAAAATGAACTTAAAACTATTAACCTTTTGACTCAATTAAAATCATATGCTCATGCTTTGATATCAATATTTGGCAGTACCTGTTGGTGTGAAAAGACATTTTCAAGATGAAAAATGTAAAATCTCATTATAGATCAGCATTAATAGATGAACATTTGCAATCAGTTTGGAAAGGAACACTAACTTGGAACTCCAATTAAGCAAAATGTTATCCTCCTGGCCCATCTAAGAATCTAATTTTTCTCTTTCATTGTCCTATATTACAAAAAATATGCAAATATTATATTTTGGATTTTCTACATAAATGTTTTATGGAAATTTGTTCTCACCTGTTACAGAAATAAATATCCTCATTTTTGCCTGTTGGCCTTCAAAACCTAAAACATTTATTATTTGGTCCTTTACAGAATATGTTTGCTGAACCTGAGTTAGAGTTGCGTAGAAATTTGTAGGTCAATGACTTTTTGCATAACAATGACCTAATGCTTAGCACAGTGCCTGGCATATATAGTAAGAACTTAATAATTGTATATATCTTCATATATATATATATATATATATTGTATATATCTTCTTTATTGTATATATCAGTAGAAACTTTTTCATGCTGACTCTCTGAGCTGGGGTTCTGAGGCTACTTGTCATCTCTAGATACAAAAACTTCTCCCTGACTCAAAAAACTCTATCCCTAGTGGACCATCCTACCTTCTCTATCTTGCTTTAGGGTGATCAGTTTCAATTCCTTTACTTTTCAACCTCCCTACTTGTGAAGAAAGTAATTTATTTTTAAATAAAAGAGAGAGGGTCAAAGGCTGTGATTTCATTGGTATAGAGAACTCCCCAATGAATTAACACCTTTATACAGTTGAGCACTTTCTCCACAGCTTATAGCCCTAGAGAGTTATCTAAATCAGAGGTATCAAAACCCTTGGTCAGAAAAATGCAAATTCCAGAAACACTCCAGAGTATAGCTGGCATCAGATTAAAATATAATTGGGAAATGTTTAGCAAAATAAATAAAAATATAATACAATATAGTAAAGTTAATTTATGATTTTCTAAATCAATATGTAGCCCTGAGGGATCTATTTTTATTTGAGTTTGATATCACTGTCCTAAAGTACTGAGAAATCTTGTGACTGGCGCAGGGTCAATGTATCAGAGGTGTGGTCTCTTTTTCTTTCTGTATCTGTGTCTCTATCTCTACCCAAACTAGTTGTCTGTCTCTCTCTGTCTGTATTTTTCTCTTTCACTTAATTGTAAGATTAAGGATTTTAATCTGTAACATAGCTTTAGGTCATGCTGTTCCTTCTCCTCTTGAAACATACTATGTGTCTCTAGGAAGACACAATATGCTTTTCAGTTTGCACACACACACACACACACACACTGATATTGTATATATTCCTTTAAACCTTCCATAAACAATATTATTTAATTTGTCATTGATCTATATCCAAGCCATTTCTAGCTTGGCATAGTCTCCATTGCCTTCAGACATGACTATCTTCTTAAAGGAGAATACAAGTAATGTCTATAGAAATCTTGAGCAAAATTAAAAAAAAGTATTTAATTTAAATTTTATTTAATTTAAATTTAATCTAACTTAAAAATGTTAATTAACATAAAATGTTTATATTTGTAAAAATGTATAAAAATTGCAATTAGGGATTATATTTTAGAATTTTTAATAACAAGTCACCATCACATTCACTCCTCAACCACTCTTCTCGATCTGGAAGTTAAAAAAAGAGAACATCACCTTTTCAGTGTTTTTTAAAGTTTTCTTCATGGACAGTGGCGAGTCATAGGCCATTCACTAGGGGTTACTGGAAAGGCAATGAAGTGATCCAGACCAGAGTTAAGTTTGGTTATCACACTTTAATCCACTTCCCCAAGAAAAGCCTTTTTGTGCCAGGACTTATCATATACCATTCCCAGGAGCTTTCCCCAGTAGCCTAGAAAATAGCTTTAGAGGAAAATATTATTCCTAATATATAGTTCCTAATAATATTTTTTTCAGTTTTACCGAAAAGGAGATTTTGACTATGCTTAAGCAAAACCTAGGCCTGCATCTGCCAATTGAGTTAGAGTGTATCTTTAACGTTATATATTTTGTTCATTCTAGCAAATGTATTCAGGGCAATGAGTAATGATGCTCTTGTGTTTTAGGCTTTCAGGGTATAAGATGTGAATAAGAATTATGGAGACAATATTTGTCTTTGTCCTAAATCGCTGAATAATGCATAACAAAAGGCTCCTTTCTCACAGGCCAATGAACTCTGAAAGATAAGGCTCCATTGTATCTGTAAAATGAGTCTTTGTTGACTATATCACAGGTAGATTTAATTCCAAATCTTGTTGCATTTATTCCTAATGATATTAGACACCTATGTCCTTCTTCCTCATAAGGTTCTCCTGGTCTATAGTAGATATGAACTTACCTAGAAATCTGGTGATGTCAAAAAGCGATAAATGACTACAACAACAGTAGTCATTAGACTAGCAGGGGTGAGGAACCTCTTGCTTCTAAGCCACATGTGGCCCTCTGCGTCATCAAGCATGGCCCTTTGGCTGAATCCAAACTTTGGCTGAATCCAGACTTCAATCCAAACCCCTTAATAAAAAGATTTGTTCTGTAAAAGTTGAATTAACCTTGTAGGCAGGCCTCTAGGCTGCAGATTCCCCACCCCTGGTTGTAGAGAACAGTATCTTTGAGGAAAACTCTTTTTCTGTAACCTGGTATTTTGTGAGTTGTATGGGTAATGGGAAAGAATATATTGATGCAAAACTGTGGCAGATTTCTAAGACATCTGCTGGATTGCTTTGCATCATGAAAGTTATGTAAAGAGTTACTTGAAGTAACTAATTGTAAGCAAAATTTCCTTTGGTTTTGGTCAAACTCTGATAGTTTTTGCTTCTAGTACTTCTGTTTCTCTAGGGAATAATTAATGAACCCTTTTTTTGGGATCTGTGCTAGGCACTAGGAATGAAGACACAAAAAATGAAACATTCTATTGAGGGAGATAATACATGAAAATATTAATTTTTGAATACACACACAATATAAGCGAATCATTGGGTTTTTGGGGAAATGGATTATCAGCTGAGAACATCAGAAATGATCTCAGATTGAGATGATATTTGAGTTAAGCATTAACAGAAACCAGGCAATCTAAGAAGTAGAGTTAATAATCTATATAAAGGCACAGTAACCAGACATGTTTTTTTTCACTTAATAGGATATAATTTTTTCCTATTACAAGTAAATATCATTTTCAGTATTGACTTTTATAAGATATTGAGTTCCAAATTTTTCTTCTCCCTCTCTCCCTATCCTCCTCTCTTCTGCCCCGAATCTGATATAGGCTATAGATGTACAATCATATAAAACATGTTTCCACATTAGTCAGACTGTGGAAGAAGAATCAGAACAAAAGGAAAAAAAAACAAGAGACAAAATAGAGAAAATAGTATGCTTTGATCTCCATTCAGACTCCATAGTTGTTTCTCTGTATGTGAATAGCGTTTTCCATCATGAGTCTTTTGGAATTATCTTAGATCACTGCATTACTCAGAAGAGCTAATGAAGTTTTGTGACAAACAAACAAGAAAGGCACTTTGACAGGACTGAAGAGTACACAAAGGGGAGGAATGTATATAAAAATGGATGAAAAAGAAACTTTGGATCAGATTATAGAAGGCTTTAAATATTAACCAGAGTAGTTCATCCTTGTTTCTAGAGGAAATTGGAAGCAATGAGAGTTGAGTCAAGAAATGACACAGTAAGACTAGTTATTAGAAATATTGCTTTTGTAATTTTGTGGAGGATGTATTGGAAATTGGAAAAATTTGAACATGGTGACCAGTTAGGAAGTGCCAGAGTCATCATCTAGGTGAGTGGTGATGATAGATTGATTGGGGTGATGGCTATGAGAACAGACAGAAGGAAAACAATGTAAAAGGTACAGTAGGAGCTGATTTGAAAAGACTTGGCAACTCATTGGATCTATGTGGCAAGAGTGAAGGGAGAGCTGTGTATAACTCTGTCATTGTAAGATTATGTGCCCTAAAAGATCTCTATCTATATCAGGAGATATGGAGAAGTTAGAAAGAGAAGTAGTTTTGTTGGGAAATATAAGGAAGTAAATGTTATGAAAATGACATTTTTTAGAAATGCTGAATTTGAGGTGGTTAAGACATTTAACTCTAGATATCCAACCAAGAGTTGGTGACACAGGGTATGAACTTTTGGAGAAAGATATGTAGATTTGGGAATATCATGGAAATAGAAATGATACTTTAAACCATAGGAGCTGAGAAGATCACTACATAAGTGGCAAAGAAATGGAAATTGAGGCTTTGTCCATCAATTGGAGAATGGTTGAACAAGTTGTGGTATATGAATGTCATGGAATACTATTGTGTTATAAGAAATGATGAACAGGAAGGCTTCAGAGAGGCCTGGAAGGACATATGTGAAGTGATGCCGAGTGAAGTGAGAAGAATCAGTAGAACATTTTACACAGTAAAAGCAACACTATGTGATAATCTACTACGATTGACTTAGCTCTTCTCAACAACACACTGATCCAAGACAATTCCAAAAGACTCATCATGGAAAATGCTATCCATATAGCAGAAAAAGCACTATGGAGTCTGAATACAGATCAAAGCATATTATTTTCACTTTTTTTGTTTTAGCATTTTCTTTCTTGTGGTTTTTCCTTTTTTCTGATTCTTCTTTCAAAACATGACTAATGTGGAAATATGTTTAACATGATTGTACACATATAATCTATATCAAATTACTTGCTCTCTTAGAGAGGGAAAAGAGAAGGGAAGAGGAGAAGAAGGATGGGAGAAAATTTTGAAACTCAAAATCTTACAAAAATGAATGTTGAAAACTATTTTTACATGTAATTAGAAAAAATAAAATACTATTAAGTAGGGGTAAAATCACTGCATAGGACAGAAAGAGAAAAGAAAGGGACCAAAGACTGAGCTTTGGGAATACACTCACAGCTGAAGGGTTGAATACAAATGATGATCCAACAGAGGAGCCTAAGAGGAAATGATCACACAGGGAGGAGGATGGAGAAGGAACAGTATCACAAAAAGTCAAAGAAAAATGATGAACCAGGAAGAAAAATTGGTCAAATGCAGTAAAATCAAGAAGAGTAAAGATAAAAATGCACATCTAACTTGCCAATTAAGTGATCACTAATAACTTGGGGAGAAGATTCAGTTGAGTGAATCTGGTATACCACGACAAATATAACGAGAGTGAGTCACTTTAGTTCCTGTATCACAGCTTTTCAATTTCTTAAGCAGAAGCTCTGTTTCTTTTTTTTTCCCTCTCCTCCACAGATTCTCTTATGACTCTTGAAAATCCTCTTTGGGAATTGCGAAGAACTCAAGAAGGATATTCATGGAATTTGAGACACTGGCCTCCATATACAGCAAAGCCTTAATTAATCACTGTTCTTGGGAAGTAGTGTTTGGGTTGCCAGAATGTTATTTTTTAAACCTTTATTGAAAATCTCTTAAAGCTATGTATCAGAATCATGACTAGCCACGATGATATTTGATGCAAGAGAATGAAATCTGCTCAGTGGGTATGGCACAATCCATAACTGCATATTAATATTACAGTAAATTACAATCATGTAAAAATTAATTAAGGCAAACTTAGTTGTATGGGGAGGGGAATGAGTTACTGAAGTAATTCTTATTTTATTCTTGCTAAATGCCACAAAAGTCAGCTTTTCCTAAAACGATGAAGGAATCTAAGTTTCTGCAGGCTATAAATTTATTCCTTTCATTTATACCACCCCAATTATGGATCTGGTATTAATCACTGGACTAATCAATCAAGATTTATTGAGCTCCTACTACATACTCAGTTTCTACATGTCATTATTCCCACTAAGAACTAAGTTCATATTCCACTGTCTCCCTCTCCCTATCCCAACCCCTGGCTTCTCTGGGCTTCCTGATTGGTTACTCCATTCTGGTAGAGACTTCACTATCTGGACCCAGAGCTGAAAAGAACATATGAAAAAGCCCCAAACCCCAAGTCCACCCATTTCTTGGACTACAACCTAGGAGAAAGAGATAGTTGCCCTCGCTAATTCCAAGGCATTCCTGCTATGGGTGAATGAGTCCTTCAGTTCTAGACAGTACAGATTTAAAGGCACACACACTTTCAGTGGAATAGTCAATGGAAAGAGGCTGCCCCAACCATCTTGTAGGCCAAATCAGGACCTGGGCCATTCCTCCTATCTCACAGAAGTAGATCTCTGGTGTCTCTCATATATGTGCCCCTATGTGAGGCCTCAAAGGTACTTGGTACTGCATCTCCTAACAAATCCAGTGCATTTAAGTCCATAATGGTTTTATGTTTTCTATCCTCAGAAAGTCAAATACTCTGATTCAATTTGAGACTTCTGCAGAAATGGAGGTCCCCATCTTTAATCCTCTCACGTATCATATATGATGAAACCACACTAGACTATTCATCATAGCTATTCCATGATAATTAAATATTCACTTGTCAGAGAAATTGATATTCTACTGTTATATTAATAAGTATTAATTTGTAATCTACCCTTTTGTTTCTCTTTTTTTTATTTTTAACAATGGATTTCTGCCTTACTTTGTTATTATGGAGAACACATATATTTGAAAAAGAATGATAGAATCAACTGTTGAATCATTAATAGACCTTTAGTAGAGAATAAAAGTAAATCTTGTTCTTTATTTTAAGATAGTAATGTAGGACACATTTGAAACTTCCATTAAGCTTTTAAAAATCAGCTTGATTTATAGGCAAAGAATATTTAAATCTAACTGACAATGATTTGTGTAAGTAAATTTATATATGTAAAAGAAATTGGCTATGTAAATAATAAATATGTAAAAGAAACTTGCCTTAATAACATAGTGAAACATAAACTTGTAGGGAATATTTGAAAATGCGGTTTTAATTTTTATATGCACATGAGATCAATTAATGCATCTCATGTGCAAATATGAAGGCAATGACCCTGATTCAGAATGCTTGTTATTTTTGGAGTTGGCATATGGCTCTCTCTAACAGCAGGCACAGTGATTGCAATAAATTGGCTTCTAATGCCACGTAATGAACTCTGATTTGGGTTAATTTGGGCATTACTTAGCAATTTCATGTTAATTTTTAAAAAATCAGTTTTGTAAGATGGTATTAGAGTTCACATTTGCATCTGTGCTTTCAGAGATAGAAGAACAAGGTAAACATTTCCATTCAGATTTCACGAAGAGGCAAAAATATCTTCACAAAGTGTGGCTGAGGAAGCTGACCCAGGAAATCGAAAGTAGAATTTATTTCTATAAACTAGTAGCATGAATCCTACCCCTTAATATTTCTCTCTAACAATATTGATTTGTGAGTGTGAAGAAATGGTATTTTATGGGTTTTTGGTTTTATATTTAAAAATAAGTACTATTAAAGGCCATGTAATTTAGACCTGGATTACCTCCACTCTGCTTTTTTTTTTGTTTTGTTTTAGAGAAAGAAGTTACATACACTCTATTTTTCCTCTCTCCTACACCCAATACAATTATAATGAAAAAAAAATAAGCTAGGAAGTAATTGAGAGAGAAAGAAAATGTTCAGTTCTCTTTAAACAATGCTGTTAGTCAAAAGTTAGGTGACATACTGGATAAATTACTGGACTTGGATATGGAAGACCTGAGTTCAAACCTTGCCTCAGACCCTTATTAGCTCTTTATCATGAGCTCTCACTCTCCATTTCCTCATTTTTAATGTAGGGCTAATAATAGTATCCATTGCACAGGACTATGTTAAAGATCAAGGGAGATAATGTATACAAAGTGTTTTGCAGACTTTTAGCAGTCTTCCAAGTGCAGTTCTGCTGTTATTTGCTACTGTAATGCATAGGTTTTCTCCAGTAACGTTAGACTGAATAACTTAATAGAGTAGCAGGTATTACTTAACTCAAAGGTGGGAAATCTGGAGCGTGAAGGTCACCTGTGACCCTCTTGATCAGAGGGCTGCACTTGAAGATCCAGAGAGCCACGTATGCTCTTTAGGACATTCTCTAGTCCTGATCATACACTTATAAACTTAAAATATTTCACTATTTGAATCTTTTCTACTCAAAATTTTAAAAATAGAATGTTCAAACTGGAAGGAAACTCAGAAATTATGTGGTTCATTCTCTTTCCTCACTTTGTATATGAGAAAACAGAGTATTAAAGAATTTAAGGGATATTCTCAAGGACACACACAGAAGAGAGATCTAATTAACTTTTTGGTTCAGAGAAATTAATTCATTTTTTAAAAAATTTATTTATTTAACTTTTCACATTCATTTTCATAAGATTTTGGGTTCCAAAATTTTCTCCCCATTTGCCCCCTCCCCCCTCCCCAATACACTGGACATTCTAATTACCCATATCACCAATCTGCCTTCTCTTCTTTCATCCCTC
>CM053772.1:183859333-183881744 GCA_028658325.1 Potorous gilbertii | reverse complement strand
GTTTCTCAGAAAGTCATTGGCCTCCATCTGTTCCATTCTAATTTTGAGAGAACTATTTTCTTCAGTGAGCTTTTGCACCTCTATTTCCACTTGGCTAATTCTGCTTTTGAAAGCATTCTTCTCCTCATTGGCTTTTTGAACCTCTTTTGCCAATTGAGTTAGCCTATTTTTCAAGGTGCTATTTTCTTCAGCATTTTTTTGGGCCTCCTTTATTAAGTTATTGACCCGTTTTTCATACTTTTCTTGCATCTCTCTCATTTCTTTTCCCAGTTTTTCCTCCACCTGTCTAACTTGATTTTCAAAATCCTTTTTGAGCTCTTCCATGGCTGAGCCTATTGGATATCTATCTCAGATGTTTGGGATACAGAGGCCTTCTATGTCTTTCCCTTATGGTAAGAATTTTTCTTCCTCATCAGAAAGGAAAGGAGGAAACATTTGGTCACCAAGAAAGCAACCTTGTATGGTCTTATTTTTTTTTTCCCTTTTCTGGGCATTTTCCTAGCCAGTTACTCGACTTCTGAGATTCCTCTCCACCCCTAGATCTGCCCAGCTAGTGCTTGGGGTCTGAGATTCAAATGCTGCTTCCCAGCCTCAGGGTTTTCAGTGTCCTGGGCCAGGTTGTTATGCAGGGTAAGAATAAATTCAGGTGCTCAGGTGGGGTCAGGGCCACCTCCCAGGCTCAGTTCCCTCAGGGGACTTATGTGGAGATCTTCAGTAATGGATTTGAGCTCTTGCCTGCTTTGGGAGCTCCTGTCTTCCACTTCCCCCAGCTGCTGCCTCCCGAAGGGGTCTGAGTTATGGAGACCCCCACTCCCTTCTCAACCAGTCCAGAAGGCTCTCTCACTGACGTGTGCTCCTATGGGTTGAGGGATCTTCAAGGTTGTTGGAGATTCCGTCCCTGAAGCCTGCTTGGATCTGGTCCTCTCCGTGCCATGTAGCCAAGGTAGGGCTGGGCTCTGCCCTGGGTCCGTTGCATGATGGACCTTTGGTGTTGGTTTTTCAGGGCTCTCTGGAACAGAAATCTCCTCCACTCCTTTGCTGTGTGACTTACACTGCTCCAAAATTTGTTGGGAGTTCCTCTTTACAGGTAATTATGGACTGTGGGTTCGGAGCTAGCATATGTGACTCTTTCTACTCTGCCATCTTGGCTCCTCCCCTCGGGAAAAATAAATATTGAAAGAATCCACCAATCACTTTCTGAAGGAGATATGAAAAGAGAAACTCCAAGAACATTGTGGCCAAATTCCAGAGTTCCCAGGTCAAGGAGAAAATATTGCAAGCAGCTAGAAACAATTCGAGCATTGTGGAAATACAATCAGGATAATACAAGATGAAGCACTTTCTACATTAAGGAATTGAAAGGCTTGGAATGTGACATTCCACAAGTCAAAGGAACTAGGAATAAAACCAAGAATCACCTACCCGTCAAAACTAAGTATGATATTTCAGGGGGAAAAATGATTATTCAATGAAATAGAGGACTTTCAAGCATCCTTGATGAACAGACCAGAGCTGAATAGAAAATATGGCTTTTAAATACATGAATCAAGTGAAGCATGGGAAGGTAAACATGAAAGAGAAATCATAAGGGACTTATTAAAGTTGAACTGCTTACATTCCTACATGGAAAGATAGTATTTGTAACTCTTGAGACTTTTCTCAGTATTTGGGTAGTTGGAGGGATTATAATACACACACACACACACACACACACACACACACACACACATACATAGACAGAGGGCTTAAGATGAGTTGAATATGAAGAGATGATGTCTAAAAAAATAAAATTAAGGGGTGAGAGACGAATATATTGGGAGGAGAAAGGGAGAATTGGAATCAGACAAATTATCTCTCATAAAAGAGGCAAGAAAAAGCTTTTACAATGAAGCGGAAAAGGGGGGAGGTGAGTGGGAAAAAGTGACGCTTACTCTCATCACATTTGGCTTAAGGAGGGAATAACATGCACACTCAATTTGGTATGAAAATCTACTTTACATTACAGCAAAGTAGGGGGAAAGGGGTTTGCTGGGGTGGGGGGGGTGATAGAAGGGAAGGCAAATGGATTGAGGGAATAATTAGAAGTAAACACTTTTGGGGATGGACAAGGTCAAAGACAGAGTAGAATAAATGAGGGGTAGGATGGGATGGAGGGAAATGTAATTAGTCTTACACAACCTGACTATTGTGGGAGTCTTTTGCAAAACTACACATATATTGCCTATATTAAATTGCTTGTGCTGTCAGTGGGGATGGGTGGGGAGTGAGGAAAGGAGAGAAGTAGGAACTCAATGTTTTAGGAAAAAAAGTTGAGAATTGTTTTTGCATGTAACTGGAAAATAAGAAATATAGGTAATGGGGGATAGAAATCTATCTTTCCCTACAAGAAAAGAGAGGGGCAGCGAGGTGGTGCAGCAGATAGAACACCAGTGCAGAAATCAGGGGGACTTGAGTTCAAATCTCACCTCAGACACTTGACACTCACTAGTTGTGTGACCTTGGGCAAGTCACTTAGCCCCAACTGCCTCATCCTGGGTCATGTCCAGTCATCTTGATGAATATCTGGTCCCTGGATTCAGATGACTCTGGGGGAGAAGTGAGGCTAGTGACCTGCACAGCCCTCCCTCAGTCAAAAACAAAAGTCACGTGCAATTCATGTCATTATTTCTCTGACAGCATGGTCTTCTTTGACACTGAAGGATGAATACACACACATACACACAAGAAAAGAGAGAAGATGAGGATAAGGGAAAGGAGGGGTGTGATAGAAGGGAGGGCAGATTGGGTGAAGGGGTAATCAGAATTCACAGTGTTTTGGGGTAAGGGAGGGGAGAGATGAGGAGAAAATTTGGAACTCAAAATCTTGTGGAAATGAATGTTGAAAACTAAAAATAAGGAAATAAATAAACATTAAAAAAAAAGAAATTGGTAGCCCTTATATTTGCATCTTCAACAATTCCTCTACTGTTTCCTCCAGGAGCTTGCCCCATTTTCAACCTAAGTATAATAATTTCACTTACTCTGTTAAATTTTAAATTGGGGTCCATAGGTCTGCCCTTTGAACTTTAGCATTTCACATGTTAGATATATGTATATCTTTGTATAATCTTCAAGTTTAATAAAAAATCCATTTATTTCTTTCTTCAAATTATTTGTATATAGACATACATTCATATATATATGTATTGATTCATTATACATATGCAAATGTATACATGTGTATATCTATATCTATCTATTGGTCAGGTTGTCATAGGCTAGAGTATGTATACCTAGTAACACTTTAGCTTTTTGACCCATGGTACACTGTGGGAACGTAAGCTTTGGAGAGATGAGATGAGTTAGACAAATGGTAGCCTCCTCTCATTGCTTCCTTATGTTATCATTTGATCTGACTAAGGCCTTGTTAATTACATTAGTTGGAAAGATCCTGATTTGTACTGCATCTCCTCATCCCCACCAAGGTCTGTCCTTTTCCCACTTAAGAGTTTTCTTGAACACCAGTATGTCATAGGACTTCATTGTGTGGAATATTACTGCATTGCCTAAGTACTTAATCAGAAGAACACCCACTGACAATGGCAAAATTACTTGACATACAGAGAACCCTGAAAGGGGGCTACACCTCTTTCTCCTCACCTCCCTCATGCCTACCCTAGGAAACATCTATTTTGGGGCCCATCTCTCTATTTTGGTAACTCCTTGATTACCTTCACTTTGAGTAGGATCTCAACCATGTTTCCTTTCACTCTGGCTTCTGTTCCATCTGAACTATACCTCCTTTGTCTTGTCTGCTCTGTTATCACCCCGAGAACCACCTCTCTCTTCCTTCCTTTCCTCCTTTTGTTATTGGTCACTACTCCTCCAGGATCACCACTTTGGAGAATACACCAGCTATCTCAATTTTAGCCTTATCTGACCTCCATGTTTTCTTCATATGTTGTCTTCCCAGATTTAGACATAAATTCTTTTAGGAGAGGCACGAATTTTCTTTACCATATTTGTATCACCAGCACTTAAGCTCATTGTAAGTGCTTAATAAAATGCTTCATCTGCCCTACAGTGACTATTGACATGGACCTCTAAGGAACTAACTACTTTGCCACACCAGAACTTCCCTATATATGGGAGATCACATGTCTGAGCCAAATATGATATCATAGTTACATAGAGTTTTGATATTTACAAAATAATCTGCAGGACTTTTATCATTTGGTCTTTGAGACAATCCTTTCACACAGGTATTCCAGGCATTATAATCCTCCTTTAAAGAGGAGGAAAGCAAGACTTAGAAAGATTGTGACTTGAAAATGGTCACCTAAGTAGGAAATGTCAGCAATAGAATCTGGACAGTTCTCTGTTTACTCAAAGTCCAGCACTCATTTCTACTGCTTTGAAACTCTGCTTTTCCTAACAGAGGATATGAGACTCATTCTGCCAAATAATTTCACTTCCAAGCCATTCCATTAAAGGCTTGGCATGTAAGGAGAAGGGAAATGTTCAAAATAAAGTTTGAAGACTATGATGGAATTTCATTTCTAAATTTCATTTCTAAATTTCATTTATTTCTTAACTATGTGCCACACTTTCCTACTCATGTACTGGTAAAAAAATAAAGGTCGAAATGCAGGGAAACCATGGTACCACTCTATTGTTTTTAACTTATCCTCTTGCCTTGTAAAATTCTACCTGCGCCTATGAAGAAGAATTCAAACAGACTGGTTGGAAGTTTACTGCCCTTGTTGACAAACGATGCTTTAGAATCATCATTTCTAGTTTGGTGTAGTGGATGGAAATGCAGTAAATCAAATATTTATATGCTGTTCACTTTTGACAATACCTATTCAGGAGGGACAGAGAAAAAACCACATATTTTATGAGAGGAAAGAGCCTAGATAAAGTCCTACTCAGATAATTTACGGCAGTTTAGAGTTTACTACTGATGTTAATGGCCATCCTCTGCTAGATGGGATATTGAGATAGCATTGGACAGGTGACTTGAAGAGAAAGATTTATGAAATCAGCCACAGAGAGATATAACGGAGGTTACACAGAGACATATAAGTCAGAAAAAGAGTATAGATGGAAATGATGCTATATAGAAGATACAGCAAGGTCAAACAACTAATACTGTAGGACTAAATGAATCAAGTTGCCATATTCATAACTGTCTCACGTCCTCCAAAAGCCTAAAGAAGTGATAGAGCAGAATAAAATACTCACAAATAATTTTTACTGTTGTTACTACTGATATCAATAAACATATTTATTTAAGGATGACTTTTTGTGGTGGTTGTTTTTGTCTTTTGCTGGAAGTGTGACTTTACCTAAAAAGTTTTCTATGTGGAGATTTTTCCATGAATGCAGATTGCGTATTAGCAACTTGCTTATGTTTGGGGAAATTAAAAGATCAAATGACTTGCCTAAAATTTCATAGGTATAAGGTGTCACAGACAGAACTTGACATTGTCTTTTTGACCCCCTTATGGACACTGGAAAACTATCTCTAAAATTCCTGTGATGACCTGTACCATCTCTTATTGGAAGGATGATCAAATGGAAAGAAAATAAGAGGAAAGAATCTAAAAAGTAACTTAGGTCCCTAAACACTCAGGGAGTACTCACAAGGAGTTTGGGAAATCACGGAATTATTAATGTTTCTCCTGCCTTCCAGGAGTTTATGATCTAATTGGAAGTGTTAGGTAAAAACATTTACTCTTGATATTGAACTGAATAGTTACAAATGGAGACATGTTCTGGGAGGTTGCATAATGACTGCTATTACTAGCAGAAAGTTTCTCTGAAAATAAAGAGGGTAATGTATAGCTCATTGCAAATTGTATTAGAAGTCTGAAGCATTCTAAAAAAGTTCACTATTTATGCTTGCTATTAGGAAATGAAGTTAAAGTTACTTCACAGTATTTCTGGGACTCATTAAATAGGTGTTTTTGTTTTGATGGGACCAATGTTTTCATCAGTATAGGGAATACCCTGGTGAGTGTTAACAAAATACAACTTCTAGTTTCAGAAAGCTGCATAGGGCCATGGTATCAGACTCAAATTGAAATGGATTTCTATGCCAGCATACTGACACAGAAAACCACAAATTAATGTCATCTTTATTACATTTTTAATATTATAATTTAATTTATTGAATTACATTTTTCATATTCAATATATTATTCTATTATATATTTATTTGTAATTTCCCAATTACATTTAATCTGGTTTGAGTTGCCCTGGGAGTTTTGAACCTCTGCCCTAGAACACTGAGATTTTACGTGTCTTTCCCAAAGTCCCCCCAGTCAGTATGTGTCTTAAACCCTGGTCTTCATCACTCCAAAATTCATTGCTTCATTGTTCCAGATTTTTCTCCATTATATCATGCTGTCTTTCATTGTGAGATCTTATGGTAGAATAGTATATCATAGCAACATGGCACTATAAAATTTTCAAATCTATCTATCATATATCCATCTATCATATTTCCATCATTATCACTCATCCATCCATCCATCCATCTATCTATCTATCTATCTATCTGTCTGTCTGTTTGTCTGTCTGCCTATCTGTGTGTGTGTCTATCTATCTACATGCATATATATATATATATATGTATGTATATATGTTCATTCAATAAATGTTTATTAAAAGTCTATATTCTTAGTACTGTGCTTATGTTTAAGCCTCAAAAGAAGTCATTTAATTAGGTGCTATAGGTCTTATTAGACCTGTTTTCAGATGAGGAAATTGAAGGTCGGAAAAATTAACCAACTTACCTGAGGTCACACATTCAGTAAGCGTCAGAAATGATATTTGAACCTATGCTTTTTTGAATCAGTGTCCAGTACTGTATCAACAAAATTCAATAATTATAAGGGGGAAAATTCAGGGATTATTTTGGCAGTTGGGGGAATGGTTGATTTTAGCAACAGAATTATGTCTCTTGTTTGAGGACCTAGACCTGGAATCTGGAGAGTTTTTTGTTCAAATATACTCTCTCAAAATTGCTAGTTGTGTGACCCTGGACAAGACACAATCTCTCCGAGTCTCAGTTTCCTTATATAAAATGAGGATAATAGGACCTGCAGTCCCTAACTCATAGATTTATTAGAAGGAAAAAATGAGATGATATGTGCAAAGTGCTTTGCAAACCTTACAGTTCTATGTATCATCCTTACTTCTACTTTTCCATTGCCTTTATCCTAGGACAGGGTGTAGTTCTCATCAGCTCAAATCTGAATTATTGTTACAGCCTCATATAAGATGTACCAACCTTCACTTTTCCCATTCAAATATATATTATATAAGGTTGTTGAATTAATCTCCTTAAACTATTCATCATATCATTTTGCTCCTTAAATTTTGTGGTGTTTCCTATAACATACTACATTGAACTACTAATATTAGCATTCAAGGCCCTCCTTTAATTTTAATTGTTGTCTATTTATTATTAAATCTTAATGTTTCCAACATATCTTTAAATTTCCTTCTCTACAAATATGATGCTCATTCCCAACAAGAAACCTTTTCTTCTCTTTGTTGACCCTATAAATGAATGAAGTGCTCACTAGATAACTGAGGGAATGACTTCAATCTGCCCTGCTTGACAGGCCTATCATTGGGATTTGTGCTGACTACATTAGCCACAAATGCCTCAAACATTAAGGAAATGCTGGAGGTGGTGGAGAGGGAATTAAGATTATACAATCATAGATTTAGAGCATGAAATCTGTGTTGGACCAATATTAATTGTGCAGATGTGAAAAGTGAGCTCTAAATGAGTTAGATGCCCAAGCTGCCTGGTAAGTGGCAGACATAGGACTCAAAAAATGTGTCCAGTCCAGGGCTCTTTCCAGTGCAGAGTAATTAGGAAGTTCCCTGAAAAGACAAGACTAATTTAACTTCTAAATAGAATATATTTAAATAATACACTTGTTTAGAGTGTTATTTTAGAAAAAAATTAAAATTCAGTAAGTATACCGACTAGAACTATTTAAATATTCATAGTAATGAAAGGTCTCAAGATAGATGGGATAAAATGCTATTTCTTGGACTTTTAATTCCTTCTCATTTAACATAGGTATAATGACATTTATGAAGCTATCATATAAAAATGAATGAAAATAGCACCATATACCTTATATTTCATGAGCTGTACCTTTCCTGAATTCTGAATCATCTTCTAGTAATATATTCAGTTTCGGGGTGAAGTGTTTTAAACCTTCTAAAGTATTAATGGGCTTTTTCCATTTTTAAGGTATAAACTAATATATTCTTCAAGGACTAAACGATATGACTGTATACATTTTGTTAGAACAAATGAAGTGTACATTAGTTCATTTAGCACACTCTCCTGAACACTCAACTTGTTGAAGAAAGGTTTCGAATGTCAGGTTAAGTGGTTCACATTAAGAAGTGAATTAGGCATTGAGGTAGGCCTTCTTATGAAATGTCAAAAGGTAAACTATGGGTTCTTTTTTTAAAACAATTATTATGAATATCCTGGTTTTTAATTTTACTTAGTGGGAGAAGGATTTTTATGTAAAGTCAATTTTGTTGAACTAGAAAGTGCCCCAGAAAACTTGAGGAGGATTTGTTCTTTAATAGCTTTAAGCTGTTCTAAAACTTCTGGGACTCATTGCATTATTTATCCTACAGTATTAGATTGCACTAAAATATTACAGCTGAGAATCTTGACAGCAGAAACATATCTCCTCCCAAATGCCTGTCCCATTCTAGTTCAATGGACAAAAAAATTTTCAGATCCTGGTTTCAGAGACAGTGCTGGCAAGTGCCCTTCATCCTGACAGATGAGAAAGTCTCTTTAGGAAGCATCAACAACCAACGGAACTTTGGTCAGCCCACAATTTGTTTGCAGGTCATTTTTTTTTAATTTGGATGAACTTCTAACCCAATGAATAAGCTAAACACAGATAATGTCTGTTATATAGCCATTGTTTGATTAGTGATATAAGAGAAGAAAGTGCTATTAAGGGACATTGTTTCTGCATTGACCTCTGGTAATACTCTTTTCAGAATATGAAAAATGGTACTCTCAGAATCTAGAAAGGAGAGATAGAACAATGCTCTCGTCAATATCAGTAGAGGAGATGTAGTTACTGTTTGCTTTGCCTTGTTTCTGGCAGCATTAAACACAGACAGTAGGTAGTGTTAGACTTAATCTATGCTAGCATTAACAAATGATATGAAAGAAAATCTCAACCATCATTTGTCTTTCCAGATGTGGCACAAGAATGTTTTGATATATTAGAGAATCCATGCAGTGAGTCACTGCTTCTATGTTAGCAAGGTAGTATAGTATTGGGAGAAGAGCATGGAAATGGGAGTCAGAAGATATGTTGAAATCCTGGTTCTTCTATTTACAAACAATATATTAGTAGTAGTAGAAGTAGTAGTAGTAGTAGTAGTAGTAGTAGTAGTAGTAGTAGTAGTAGTAGTAGTAGTAGTAGTAGTAGTAGTGGTAGTGGTGGTAGTGGTGGTGGTGGTAGTAGTAGAAGTAGTAGTGGTAGTAATGGGGTACAGTCTCTGGAACTCCCCTTGAATCTTCCCATTTAATTTGACCTTGCTTACTCAATTCTGTTACCCTTAACCTAGCCTGGCCCTCCATTGTCTGATATCTCCTGATTGCCTCCAGCTGTTTCCAATCCTTGACTTCTGCTCAAGACTCTCCCTAAGCCCCTCCTCCCATCACCCTAGGCTGCCAGACCACCTTCAGATCCCTCCTACAGTCTTTTCTGCATTTAAGTTCCATCTTGCCTCTATCAAGGTGCTCTGATTCAATCCAGCTCAGACTGGATTCAGAATCTCAGAATCCAGGTGAAATTCTGTCTGGTCTGCTTGTTAATACAAGCCTTACAAATGATGAGGCTTCTTAAGAGTCAACTCAATATGGTGAATGTTTAGTAAATTTTGTTTTTCTTTGACTTTAAGAAGGCTGGTGTTGAATTCATTCCAGCAGGACTCAATATGTCAGCATCTCCGGGTCCCCAGCACCCCAAACCTCAACAGTAGAAGCAGCAACAACTAATATTTATATTGTGCTTACTACGTACCTAGTACCAAACTAACTGCTTTGTAATTATCATCTCATTAAATCTTTACAACAACTGTGGGAAGTTTTCTCATTTTAGAGAGGAGGACCCTGAGGCAAATGGAGATTAACTGACTGGGGTCACAGAGCTGGTCAGAAGCTAGGCTAAATTTGAACTCAGGTTTTTCTGACTATAGTCACACTGTGTCACCCAGCTAACCTATGGGACAAGCCATTTATTCTCTTTCCAAAATGGGGGTATAAAACATATATTAAAAATGCATATTATTTATATACTATCTCATCTCAGAACTCATTAAGTCTCTTAAAATTATTGAAAACTTCCCTCCCAAAAGGCTTTGTTTATGTAAGTTATAATTTCTGATATTTATCATATTAGAAATTAAAACATTTTAATATTATTATGATTAAAAGTTGTCTTCAAAGACCTTCTGAAAGGATTTCAAGGAATTTCACCCCCCCTCTGCTAAGGGAACTTAAATGACACTCTGAATGATTATGATACAATGTAAACTGTCAGTTGGAGGGGAAAACTATAGACTTAATCCATTAGGTTATAGAATTAGATGTAGAATTAGAAATGAGAGGGGAAGGACGGAGAGGAAGAGGGATTGAAAGGGAGGGAATCAGGAAGGCAAGAAAGGAAGAGGGAGAAGAAGAAAGATGGAGGAGAGAAAGACAAACAAAGAGAGATAGAGAGAGAGGGACAGAGAGACAGACAGTGATAGGAAGAGACAGAGAGAGATGCTTAGGGTGATATTGCAATATATAACTGATGGGATTCCATGATCTCCAATGGATTGATTGGATGGATGTTGAAAACACTCAAAGGGCAATAGAGAGGTACAAGAAAAGAACAAGTAGTTTGGATCACATTATAAACAAGGATTTATCTGTAAGAAATGGTACAAAAAATATCATCCGAGAAATGTATGATTGGAAAATAATTGGCTGGTCCAAGTCCATTGTTACTTATGTAATAAAAAGAAGCTGTGAGGAAGGAATATGAAATGTTGCGTGAACTGCTAGTGTGAGTTTATGAGGTGACATTTGTTAGACTCATATGGGTAAGGCAAGAAAGGTTGTGACTGACATCGTGAGAGGACATAAGTGCATTGTTGTTCTGCTATTTCAGTCATGTCTGATATTTTCATGACTCCATTTGGAGTTTTCTTGGCAAAGATGCTGGAGTATTTTTCCATGTTCTTCCATAACTCATTTTACAGATGAAGAAACTATGACAAATAGTGTGAGTTGACTTGCCTAGGGTCACACAGCTAGTAACTGAGGCTAATTTGAACTCAGGTCTTACTGACTTCAGCCCTGAAGTTCTATTAACTGTACCAGCTAGTTACTCCTTAAGCACTGAGATCATAAATCCATGGAAATGCAGGAGTACTATTGAATTCACAAAATTTTTATGAGGAAAATAAATTGTAACTTGTAAAGTATTATCATTGTGAAATATTATTATTTTATTAAAAATTGTTCTCATTTTGGTAGGGAATGTTCTGAGTGAAAAAATCTTAGAAAAATTCTTAGTCTGATATTAATTTTAATATTTAATGGTCTACATAGTATTTTTCAGGTGAATAAAATAAATTTTTAAAATAAAGTACTGAAGATAAGCTCATCCTGTATAGGTTCACTGATGTCTCCTGAGAACAACTCCAGGAGTAGATGGGATGACAGAAAATGTACTTTACTTAGAGAAAACTAAACTATTTCCTTTCTCTACTGAGGCAAATTGACTTTCAGATTCAGTCTTCAGTCTCGATTATTCCTTGATGCATATTAAGAGATTTGCACTTATCAAATCCAAATTACATCTTAATATAATTGGAGACAGTTTCTACAAGATGAAATAGTTACTAAATGGACTTTTGAGAGTAGTCAAATAATTTGATGTAATTCCTGTGTATAAAGTGATCAATATAAAATTTTGTTATGTCTCCGTCTTTAACTTAAAATCCATACTCAGTTCTGTTCGTGCCTAATGATAATGAATTTAAGGTTACACAGATTGACAATGGACTTAGAACACCTCACTGGTAGATACCACCTTCTGTGACAATTGTTCAAGACATACATTACCATTCTATTTTAAATAGAAGTGTTTGATGTGGGTATCAAACCCACAAAAAGGACGTTGCCTTTTTACTGTGCTTAGTTTCATTTTATAGATTTGCACAAAATTGCAGGAGTTAACCAACAGCATAGGAAATCAACATAAATGTCATAGAACTTTTGGATGGCTTCATCTATAATGCCCAAACTGGTAATAAGTTCCTGTGCCCTTGTGAAGTATCTGACCTCCAAATGTGGATATGATCTGACCCAACTTCCTAATTTTTCAGAGAAGCTGTAGTTGATGTCACCTTCCTCAATGTAACAACCATTCTGTTATTTTCTATGGTAGTGATGCACAATTTCTCTGTTCCACATTTAGTGTGATGTTGTTTATTGTACTGGATTTCTTTTGACAAATATGAACAACCTGAAATTTATTACATCTTCCTTATTATGGTTTTATTGTTTCCATAATATATTATTTTTAAAAATGTGTATAATTTTTAATTGATATGAATTATTTTGTTCCTTATATTGCTTTAACTCCTCACCAAAGCTTTTGTTGTCCTTTATCAACTTTGTTTTCTGATCTCATTGAATTTTATTTATTTTTCTATCTTTAATTAGGCTATATGTTGTTCAATCTTATGTTCATAATAACTAGAAATGGATGTGATTTTCCAGTATCTTCCTTCAGGTCTATAATTGTTTTCTCAAACCTGGAAGAGATAGAGTGAATGGAGGCACACAAAGGGAAAAAGATTCCATTGCTGATATTTCTATTGGACATTGTGGTTGATTAACTCAGTTTGTTGGAATATTCTGCTAATGGGGATAGCTCAGAGGGTTTAGACTTCTACCCATCTTTACCTTGAAGTAGGAAGAACAGTTAGGAAGCTGTCGCAATCGTCCTGTCAAGGAGTGATAGAAGCCTGAACTATAGTGGCAACTGTGTGACTGGAAGGAAAGAAGAAAATGAAACTGAATGACTCCCTCAATTAATCTGGATGGGTTTCTTGGCTATCGACTGCATGCCTTTATAACCAATCATTCTAATATATTCATGTCATGGATCCAAAGAGGAAAGAAAGAAGAGGTTGTGGATTGGTGAACACAAACTCAACATTTCTTTTAGAAACTACCTGAACACAGACCTGCTGTACCAAGAGTGGTTCAATTGCCTTTGTACTCAAAGGGCAGCAAATTATCAGACACTGCAATGTCAGAGTTCTCAAACTTAGGGAAATAGTTACAGGTCTATTCATCCTTGATGAATAAAGTTGTCCTCACACATGCTGATAGGAAAGAAGAAAAGTCTTCAGATTACAAGTAGAAATGAGGATTAACAGCTTCAGATTCTAATCTTATAACCATCTACTGATATCGTGATAAATGTCAGTTAAAATCTTGATTTGGCAGGTTTTGCTAGCAATTCAAGGCCAAAGTGAAGAAATTGGGACCTTGACCTTTGCCCTGAAAGAACAGAACTCAATGTCAGTGTTTTCACTCAGGACACATTATAGACTCTGGGTCCTCAAAGAGCTTTTTATTCCTTCCTTAAATGTTTCATTATCGTCATACATTGCTTGTTAGTCTTAGTCAATTTTATGAATATTAATTTTTAAAGGGAATAAACCATGATGCATTTCCTTTTGTATTTTCTTTTATTTCAGGTCTACTAAAATAGATTTGATAGAGATTAAAGAACTGCTTCTACAATTCTAAAAGCTGCTGTCATTTTAGAATAGTCTTCTGGGTACTGACTAAATGAGTGTCCTGCATATGAACAAAATTGAGCTCTGAATTTAAACAAAACAAAACGCTGATTTCAAGTCCAAACAGACAATAAGTGATTTAAGGTTGTTGCTCTTTTGATAACGAAAGTCATTTCTTTTTCAAGATTTTTCTTTTCTTCTTACAATTGTGCTTGTTAAACAAAAGAGTAGTTATTTTGTTTTCTGTACAACATTAGTTAGATGATAACTCCAATTCAATTCAGAATTACTGACATGGGATTGATTTACTTTATTAAATCAAATTATCTTTTAATACGTGGGAGGGGGTGAAAAGTGCCATTGCTTACTAATGTCAGCTAAATCATGGTCATGGTATACATGTATTGGGTGTATATTGGGGCTATTTTCTCTAAACAACTCTGAGTACTTAGTGTGCAGCCACATAGAAGATAGGACTCAAATAGGATCTGGAAATAGGAGAAACTTGTAACATTGATTTAGAGATACTTAAATATTCTAGTTTTTTAAGAAATAAATTTTATTGGTATTCAATTTAACAGCTATTCAGAAACAAATGCTGTATATAAATACCTCATCGAAAGGAATTTCTTTGCTAAATTGACAAATGAAAAGTAGGACTTCAAATTTAAAAGCATTCTGCTTTAACACTTCATTTATTCAGAGAAATGAAGTGTTACACATATTTAAATTTTTTAGATAGTTGAAGTTCACCATTTAAAGTACCAATTTAAAAACTGTTATCACTTGAGGTTGAAGTTTTATTGTGGCTATCACATGTTTCACCAACTTCTTAAATAGAATGTTTACCTTTTCTTTTACTTAGAGTGGTCATGATGCACATCCAGTATTATTGCATGATATTCTGACTAGAGGAAGATTGTCAGTACAGTCACTGAGCTGTGCAGGATTACTTACCTTTACATTAAATGGCAATTTAATTATTTTTTCTTTTCATTCCCCTGCGTGCTTTTTATATTATGTATACGTTGTTGTCATTTCTTGCTATTATCAGTGTTTCTACCAAAAGGAGCTCATTTATTATCCAAATTATCAAATGGGTTTTAAGTGATAGTGTATGAGGAGTTTTCTAAAGAATAAAAGGCATGAGTCTTATGGACTTTGTGATACCCATTTTGGCTCCTCAAAGCCCCTCCCCCCATTTTTGTTTATTTTCAGTTTCTTAGTGGCATTCTTAATAGTTGAGGTGGCCACATAGGCAGCCTCCAAATAAATCTTACTGTATCTACATCAGCAAATTAATGTTAACATGGACTGTTAGCCAGGATGTGGAAATACTCTATTATACAGACGTGGACATCATAGTGGTATTCACAACTGAGATTCTGTGTGCCCATGAAGTCTGTCAGATGATGTTGGCCTACTTTCAATAGGAGCTTCTTACTGATTTCTCTGCGACTTTCTCTCTCTCTTTTTGAATGTTTATTTATTTATTTTTAGTTTGCAATATTCATTTCCACAAAATTTTGAGTTCCAAATTTTCTCCCCATCTCTCCTCTCCTTTCACCCCAAAACACTGAGCATTCTGATTACACCTTCCTCCAATCTGCCCTTCCGTATAACACCCCTCCCTTCCCTTGTCCCCAACTTCTCTCTTGTCTTGTAGGGTAAGATAAATTTCTGTACCCCATTACCTGTATTTATTATTTCCCAGTTGTATGCAAAAACAATTCTCAACATTTGTTCCTAAAACTTTGAGTTCCAACTTCTCTTCCTTCCTCCCTCCCTAACCATCTCTACCGAGAAGGCAAGCAATTCAGTACAGGCTATATGTGTGTAGTTTTGCAGATGACTTCCATAGCAGTCATGCTGTGTATGAGTAACTTTATTTCCCTCCATTCTATCCTCCCCCATTTGTTCTATTCTCTTTTTTGACCTTATCCGTCCCCAAGAGTCTTTACTTCTAACTGCTACCTCCTCTTATTGCCCTTCCTTCCATCATTCCCCACCCCCTGCTTATCCCCTTCTCCCCTACTTTCCTGTAGAGTAATACAGGATTTCATACCAAATTGAGTTTGCATGTTATTCCTTCCTTGAGCCAAATGTGATGAGAGTAAATTTCACTTTATCCCTTAAACCTTCCCCCCTTTCCTCTAAATTGAAAAAGCTTTTCTTGCCTCTTTTATGACAGATAATTTGCCCTGTTCCATTTCTCCCTTTTTCCTCCCAATATATTCCTCTTTCACTCCTTAATTTTATCTTTTTAGATATGATTCCTTCCTATTCAATTCACCCTGTGCTCTCTGTCTAGAGCTCAGGCCTGAGATTCAGGTCTTCCACCAGGGGCTTTAGATGGAGGGCAGGACTGCCATGCAGGGCTGATGTTCAGGTCAGCTACTCAATTCCCCTGGGGGGTTTAGACTGAGAGCTCCACAAATGGAAGCTGCTGCTACTGCCTGGAGCCATGGCTAGGGAAGGACCCTGCTCCCTTCTCACCTTTTGAAAAAGCCCTCTCACTGACCTTTGGCACTTTCTTAGGCACTTGTGAGTTGAAGGATCAGAGATCCTTCACTGCTGCTGGGGATTCCACCCCTGAGGGCTGCTTTGGTCCTGTTCCTCCTGGCGCTGTGCCACTATGACTGTGCTGAGCTTTGCTTCCCATCCAACGCGATTGACCTAGCCCATCAGCCTTCTAGGTTACCTTGGGCTGGAAATCTGTTTCACTCTGTTGTGCTGCGGCTTCTGCTGTTCTAGAATTTGTTGAGAGTCATTTTTACAGGTATTTTATGGGCTGTGGGGGAAGAGCTAGAGTGTGTGCTTCTTTCTACTCCACCATCTTGACTCTGTCTGTTTTCTTTTCTTTAGGTGCCCTATAAGGGTAAGTTCACAAGCTACTATGGCTGGTCTTGAAGTGTCACATGTAAGTGTCCAGGTGGGAGCTCAGACAGGGGAAGGAGTTGGGACTTGAGATGAAGATGCTGCAGTAAATGCTCTACCTGTAGAAGTGGAAGCAGGATTTGATAGTGGAGTTGTAGCTGGTGGTGATGTTGAAGTGGCTGTGACTTTGGCTTTTGTTACCATAACCACCACAAAATTCACATCAATTTTGTATTATTTGAGTGCAGTATCATCATTGAGAATTTTGTCTGCATGAATTAAGTCTTGGCCTGCTAACTTGAAAGGTATCCTTCCCCTTTTCAAATTCCATCTTCTCTTTCAGTGTCTTAATTCCTCAGGGTCAGTGTCAGTTTTGAAGGTGTATGATTGGATGGTCTTCTGAGGGCTTTGTATGGTGTCTCACTATTCCAAGTGCCAGGGCTGCTATGAGCTCATTCAGCCTCTCCGGCACAGAGGGAGAGAGGTCAAGGTAATAGGTAGGTTGGTAGGACCCCTACAGGATGGCCTACTTCTCAGGCCTTGGGCTACCCCTGCTCTAGCATTGCCTTTTCCCCAAGGCATGGGGACCAGCAGGGAATCTGTCTTCCTAGTCATATTTACCACCATCAACAAGCACATTATGTTTAGATATTCTTTAAGGACCCTAGATAGAACTTAATTGAGCAATTCATCCAGTGTTACTAAACATTAGTATTTACTAAATAGTAACTGTTTCTCTTTTACCCAGAAACCCTGAGAGTCTTCCCCTCCCAGTAGGATCTTTCTTTTTTGTTAAAGGGGCCATCCTTTGAGTAACTACTTAGAGACCTGTCCACTGAATGGTTATATCTCACTCAGAGTGAGACTCTGATAAGACTTTAGCCTGAAATAGACAGGGTCTCCCATTGCATCCAGCGCCATCTATAGTCATCCTGATGAACATTTGGTCACTGAACCCAGATGACTCTGGAGATTAAAGTGAGGCTGATGACCTTGCACAGCCCTCCCTCACTCAAATCAAAGTCAGTTGCAAGTCATGCCATCATCTTGATGTCATGGTCCTCTTCATGAACGAATGACAAACACACCAGCAACTAAATATTAATTGCTAATATCTGAGAAACTAGAAAAGCCTGCAAGAAAGGAAAAGATGAGTTGAATAAGTGGGAGGTAACATGAAAGAATAGAGAAGACAATTAAAAATATAATAATGGGCCCCACTATGTATGAGACCTGAAAGGCAGCAATATCAGGAGAAAAAATAAAGGATAATGACAGTCCTTCAAAACACTCCTTACTTAGGACCTTTCCTCTGATAGATGTATAGAAAATTTGGGCACTCTTCCAGAACAAAATTCAAGACTTTTCTGTGTTAGTCATCTTGCTAGATTAACTTTGCATATATATAAATGTTTGAATTAATCCCTCTTCTGCTCTATGACCATGTTCTTCTGATTAGTAACCCATGGCCTCTCTAGGCAACTGGGTGGAGCATGAGTAGAGTCCTGGATTTGAAGTGAATTTAAATCTAGCCTTAGACACTTACTAGGTGTATGACCCTGGGCAAGTCACTTAACCTCTGTCTTCCTCACTTTCCTTATCTGTAAGATGGATAGAATAATAGCAACTGCTTATTGTGAGACTAAAGTGAGATAGTATTTACAAAGTGCTTTGAAAACCTTAAAGAACTATGTAAATGTTAGTTATTCTTATCAGGAATGGCTTCAGAAATGACTTCTGATGCTGTTCACTTCCCTCCATATTTTTCAGTCACTTGAAATATATCCTCCTTTTCAATTACTTCTGTAATAATGAACTATAATCTAATAAACTCTGCCATCATACCTAGATGGGATGTGTTAGTCTATAACCCTACAATCTCACTTAGGATCTAGGTGTTTTTCTAAACCAAAGTACCGCTCTTTCATCACCACCCCACTTTTTGTGTTGTCTTCCCTATTAGAGTGTAAGTGGGTATAGACTATCTTCATCTTCATGTTTTTATTTCCAGGTTTAACATAGTAGTTGGGGACAGCTAGGTGACTCAGTGGGCTAGGTGGTATAGTGGATAGAGTGCTGAGCCTGAAGTCTTCCTGACTTCAAATCTTTCCCCATTTACTAGCTCTGTGACCCTGGACAAGTCACTCAACCCCTTTGGCCTCAGTTTCCTCATTTGTAATATGAGATAAAGAAGAAAATGGAAACCATTCCATTATCTTTGCCAAGAAAATCTCAGATGAGGTCACAAAGGGTTGAACATGACTGAGCAATAACAGCCCAGCGCTTGGCATGTAATAATTCCGTAATGGTAACACTTTCATTAGTTCATTCAACCCAATGTAAGGAAAGGGATAAAGGTTTAAATGATTACTTAACTACACGGTGGTAAATAAAAATGGATGAAAAAATCCTAAGCACTATGGAAAAAAACAAGCCTAGAAGGAAACCAAGAAGAAAGTATTTATTTGGAATTGACACAAGGAAATCAAATAAATGACAAAAGATAGATGGCTTGAAGAATGCAGCAAAGAGAAGGGATAGAGGGAAGGGAAATGTCCTAAGAAATCCTCATTAGCTCCTTTATTTGGTATATAGACTCCTTGAGAGCAAAGACTGTCTTTAAGTTTTTTGTTTTTTGTATCCATAGGACCATGGGACACTTAATAAAGTGGCTCCCACCATGTAAACACATAATAAATTCTAGTCTACTGACTGACTAACTGGCTTAGCAACAGATAAAAGGCTACTTAGATAGGGAGTATGTGTACCTTCTGAGGAAGAGGGAATATCTTAAGCTCCACAACAAAGAAAATCCAGTTTTTTGCCTCTATGAACAGTACAGAAGTCTATAATTACATGCAATCCTCCTCCTCCTCCTCCTCCTTCTCCTCCTCTCCTCCTCTGCTTTCTTCTCATTGTTTTGGTCTAGACTTGTTTTATTGATGTAGGGGACATTCATGAGGGAGTTCCCTTTCCAGTGCAGATTAGCAACTGTTCTGCCTCTCATAGTCTTGAAGTATTGGTTGGGGCACTAAGTCAAAGAACTTGTTCCTGGAAACACAGCTAGTCTGTGCTGGAGAAAAGACTTTAGAACAGACCTTTTTGTTTTTGAGGCCAGCTCTCATGCCTTATCTCTTCTCAATATTGAGAATTAAAAACAAGATGATAGCTGACAATAATAGAATGAAAAAATTAAGTGCTCTGTATACATCATCTATTTTGGTGATCACGATAACATTGTGAAGCAGGTATTATATTTATTGCGATCATGATAGAGAAAAAAACTGAGGCATTTAGATATTGCATGACTTTAAGTTTTTTGACTAATATGAATCAAAAGCTATGTTAGAACCGATATTTCTTTTCTAGGTCACGGTGATGTGGTCACCTTTTTGGTAAAATCTGTGGGCATATTGCCTTCCTAAAATGGGTATATGGAATTTGATAGATGGATTGTCAATACTTGTTTACTTATTAAATGAATTAAATAATTTATTTTTAGTTTGCAACATGCAATTCCATAAGTTTTAAATTTTCTCCACCTTCCTCCTCCCCAAGAAAGCATGCAATCTGATATAGGCTCTACATATACATTCTTATTTAACATGTTTTCTAATTAATCATGTTGTATAGAAGAATTAGAATGTCTGAGAGGAACCATGAACAAGAAAAAAACCAAAACTCTGCAAAACCAAAAAGAGAGGGCAAATAATATGCTTCAATCTGCATTCAAACTCCATATTTCTTTGTCTGAATGTGGATGGTATTTTCCATCGTGAATATTTTGGAGTTGTTTTTTAGATTCTTGCATTGCCACAATATGACTGCCATGATTCATTAATTAATACTAATTGATGTTAAAAATATTGTCGAAATTTTTTTGAAAAGTTTTGAAATTAAGGAATTTTATTAAGAAATTATTACACGCCAATTATGAAATCCTGGAGACATGAGTGGAGGCATGTGGACTTAGATTTATTTTTAAAATCTCTTCTTTTTGAAAAATGGAAGTTTGAGGCTTTCAAGGAGAAAGGAGAATATGAGTAGAACAGTGACCTAAGTAAATGACACTGAACAACAGGGTGCTTAATATACTAGATTGATAGGCTTGGGAAGGTGGTTAATACATCACAAGAGGACTGAGAAGAATGATCTTGGCGTGAAATTTCCAATCTGATCAACAGGGTTTTCACCTGAAAATGGAGAAAGAGAGAAAAATACCTAAGAATAAATGGAGAAAGAAGACACTTGTGGAAGGGAGAGAGAAAATGGGGGAGGGGGTTGAGAATGACTATTACTACAGTTGGCCTGAGCAACATAAACTCCCTAAGAGTGTGACAGTTTTGTTGTTTTGTTCTATTTTCCTTTCTTTGTGTCCTCATGCTTAGAATAGTACCTGGCACATAGTAGGTTCCTAATAATTGTTACTTGAACAGTTGTCTATAACAAATACCTCTGACAAAAGCACTGGCCAAGCTATAAAAGCAGAGATATCCCAGGCTGGTGTTTCTGAATGCATGAATATAAAAAGCATGTCAGGAAATTATTAGTTTCCCTTTCCTTTTCAAAGAACTGGGGATACTAATATAAAAGGGAGATGGTCTCTGCCCTAATGGAGTTTCTGATAAAATCAGGAAAGAAAACAACATATATAAGGGATTTGTGGCCTGGAAGGGTAGATTGTATTACACTGTCCTAAGGAGGAAGGACTAAAGATCTGGAGAAAACTCACTGTGTGAAGATGGAGTTGAGCTCTGAGAAAAATGACTGTCTGGATGCCTAGCCAACATTCTCTATTACCTCTATCTCTAGCTTCCCTAGAGGACCTACTTCGGGTGCCCATGGGCCAAGCAGTCTTAGCAAATTTTTTTGGTACTGTCTCATTTGATCCTCACAAGAATCCTAGGAGGAACGTGCTATTTTTGATTTTGTCATTCCATCTAGTGAACTCCTTGTGATCCCATGGACCACAGAGCACACTAGGACCTTCTGTTGTCTACTATCTCCTATCTGTTCATGCTTCTGCTCATTGCTTCGGTGACAGTATTTGGCCATCTCATTCTCTGCTGTCCCCTTTTTCTTTAGCTCTCAGTCTTTCCCAACATCAAAGTCTTTTCCAATGAGATTCATTTTCTTTTTTTTTAGCCTATTAATTTTTTTAAAGTTTTTTCAATATAAATTTATTTATTTAACTTTTTATATTCATTTTCACAAAATTTTGGGTTCCAAATTTTCTCCCCATTTGTCCCCTCCCCCTTCCCCAATACACTGAGCATTCTTCTATCACCAATCTGGTCTCCCTTCTATCATCCCTCCCTTCCCTTGTCCCCATTTTCTCTTTTGTCCTGTAGGGCCACATAACTTTCTATTCCCCATTATCTGTATTTCTTATTTCCTAGTAGCAAGAACAATACTTGACAGTTGTTGCTAAAACTTTGAGTTCCAACTTCACCCATCTCTCCCTCCCCACCCATTCCCTTTGGGAAGGCAGGCAATTCAATATAGGCAATATCTGTGTAGTTTTGCAAATGACTTCCATAATAGTCGTGTTATGTAAGACTAACTATATTTCCCTCCATTCTATCCTGCCCCCCATTGTTGCTATTCTCTCTTTTGATCCTGTCCCTCACCAAGAGTGTTGACTTCAAATAGCTCCCTCCTCCCATTGTCCTCC
>CM053772.1:183822770-183858833 GCA_028658325.1 Potorous gilbertii | reverse complement strand
CTTTTGCCAATTGAGTTAGCCTATTTTTCAAGGTGTTATTTTCTTCAGCACTTTTTTGCATCTCCTTTATTAAGGTATTAACCCATTTTTCATGCTTTTCTTGAATCTCTCTCATTTTTCTTCCCAGTTTTTCCTCCACCTGTCTAACTTGATTTTCAAAATCCTTTTTTAACTCTTCCATGGCCTGTGCCCATTGGATATCTATTTCAGATGTTTGGGATACAGATTCCTTGGCTCCTATGTCTTTCCCTTGATGGTAAGCATTGTTCTTCCTCATCAGAAAGGGAGGAAACATCTGCTCACCAAGAAAGTAACCTTCTATGGTCTTTTTTCCTCCCTTTTCTGGGCATTTTCCTAGCCAGTTACTTAACTTCTGAGATTCCTCTCCACCCCCGCCCAGATCCGCCCAGCTAGTGCTTGGGGTCTGAGATTCACATGCTGCTCCCCCGCCTCAGGGCTTTCAGTGGTGGGCCCAGCTGCTATTCAATGTGAGCTTAACTTCTGGTGCTCAGGTTGGGGCAGGGCCCCCTCCCAGGCTCAGTTCACTTAGGGGGTTTATGCAGAGATCTTCAGTAATGGACCTGAGGTCCTGCATGCTCCAGGAGCCTCTGGCCTCCCGCTGCCTCTGCTGCTGCCTCCCGAGGGGGCCTGAGTTATGAAGACACTCTGCTGCCCTCTCAACCAGCCCAAAATTCTCTCTCACTGACCTGTGTGTCTGTGGGTGGAGGGACCTTTGTGGCCTCCAGAGATTTGGTCACTGAAGCCTGCTCGGATCTGCTCCTCTAGGTGCCCCACAGCCAGGGAAGGCCTGGGCTCCACTCCAGTCTGCTGAGCAACGGACCTTTGGTGTCAGTTTTTCAGGCCTCCTTGGAACAGAAATCTCTTTCACTCCATTGCTGCATGGCTTCCACTGCTCCAGAATTTGTTACTATTTCTTTTTACAGGAAATCCATGGGCTGTGGGTTCAAAGCTAGCATATGTGAATCTTTCTACTCTGCCACCTTGGCTCGAGTTTCATTTTCTTATTATGTGGTCAAAGTATTTGAGTGTCAGTTTCAGTATTTGACTTTCCAGTGAATAGTCTGAATGAGTTTCTTTAAGAATTGACTAATTTGATCTCCCTGCTTTGTCCAAAGGACTCTCAAAAGTCTTCTCCAGTACCATAATGAAAAAGGGTCAATTCTGTAGATTTTATCTTTCCTTAGTCCAACTCCCACATCCATACCCTACTACTGGAAAATAAAACACACATTTGACTATATGAATCTTTATCAGCAGGTTAATATCTCTGCTTTTTAAGTATACAATCCCGATTTGCCTTAACTTTCCTTCCAAAGAGCAAGCATCTTTTACATTTCATGGCTGCTGTCACTGTCAGCAGTGATCTTTGAGCTCAAAAACATCAAATCTGATATTGTTTCCGTGTCTTCCCCTGCTATTATTACTCACATTTTAAAGTTGAGTAAACTGTGACAAATAGAGATAAGTGACTTGCCTAGAGTTACACAGCTAGCAAGTGTCTGAGGTTGCATTTAGCTCTGGTCATCCTGACTGTAGGCTCAAATATCTATCCATTGCAACACTAGCTATCTCTCTAGAAGTTACAGAAGGTAATACCACAGCTCTTGCTTATATTTTTTCAAGCATGACAGGATTGTGGAGGGAGAGATAGGATGGGAGATAGGTTGGGAGATAGGATCAATCAATTGTTTCTTTCCCCCTCATCCAACCTATAATCCGCAAACATTTGGCTCCTACTTCTCTAATCTCTGTTATTTGGAGATTTAATCTTCTTCCAAGAAAATCTGTTTCATCCTACTTGGATGTGTCCCTCCCTTGATTTTATAGTTCCATTTTGGCCTCTGGAACTCCTGCTTATTGTCCACAAACTCCCCTCTAGCCTTGATATCATCTCATATTTTTGCCATCAGAAAGTGCTCAAGGAATTATTATTCTTTCCAGAAGGCACCAAATCTCGATCTAGTTCAGGTTTCTCTTTCATTCTTCCTTTCTTCATTCCTCCTAGTCCCAAAAGCGATGCTCCAGTTCCTCTATTTATGCCTATGATCTGAATTTCTTCCTGTCCTTTTAGGAGTTTGCTGCATTGATCATTCCTTATAAGTCTTTTGGGGTTTAATTTTATCATCCTTAAAAAATGCAAAAACAAGAAGAAATCTGTCACTTGTTCCTTCAATTCCACTGAGCCCTGTATCTCTTCTTCCTTTCAAATCAAATTTCTTAACTGTGAAGTCCACATTTGTACCCTCTCCTTACTCCTTACCCACCTATTTTTCAACCCCTTAAAAACAGATTCCTGAACCCAATAATTCAGTGAAATGATCTGTCCAAGGTTATTGAACCATTATAGTACATAGAATACAGTGCATAACTTAAAAAAAAAACACTGGTGAATTTTTGTGGTTAAGTGAATAAAGCAAAAGTGTCATCTAAACTGAAGTTTCAGCAATAATGTCACAAGGCTATACGCTACTCAGTGTTGTTAACAATGGATTATGTAGAGATATAGACAGCATGGTGAACACTCCATGGATGGCACAAAGGCTAGCTAATATGTTGGAAGACATAGTCAAGATCCAGAAGAGCATGGCAGCCTGGAACAATGAGACAGATCTAATATGAGGTAAGAGAAAAAAATTTCCCTGTGAAATAATGTGGTGAGATTGGAAAGAATACAGGATTTGGACTCCATTTGAATCACATATCATACATTTCAAATGACCATGGTCAGTTACTTCACTTGTATAAAACTATTTCCTTTTCCACAAAATAAGTATCATCTTTTTGGATTTAGAAAGACAACTCAGAGACTGAACTTGCAGTCAGGTATATTTGAACATGACCTCAGACACTTACTAGCTATGTGACCTTGGGTAAGTTGTTAAATTTCTATCTGCCTCAGTTTGTTTTTTAATCTGTAAAATAAGGATAATGGTAGCACCTACCTCCTGGAGCTATGAGGATAAAATGTGTTAATATTTACAATACACTGAAAACTTTAACTATGAAAATGCTATGTATTGTTATCATATAGGCAGGAAGGGTGTTTGTAAAACTAAAATGTCATTAAAATCAAATCAAAATAAAAATAACCTATAGGTTAAAAGGAGGTGTGAATTGATAAAAGTTTATGTAAAATATTTTGTGGATTTCAATTAATGTCATCTTACCAAAATTCAGTATTTCCGATGTTAATTTAGGTTGAATTAACATGAGTATAGTTTTCACAACAAGGGACTTGTTGTCTTTTCTACTGTACTCTTGCAATAGTCGGGCTACTTTCAGAGCATTATGCATGACACATTTTAATACAGAAATTGATAGAATCATCCCATCAGAGAGGATGATGTGCCCTCTGATAGAGAGCTATGCAGTTAAATGAAAAGATTCAAGGATGTCTAGCTTGGCCAAAACGTCCAAAAAACCAAAACTTGTCCTGGGGCATGATTGCTCTCTTCAAGTATTTGGCAGATTTTTATATGACACAAGGGATTAAATTTATTCTGTGTGTTCCCAGTGACCCAAACTTGAATCAGTACATTCTGGAATTTTGCTAAAGATAAGAATGATCTTTATCACAATTAAAGACATCTAAAATGCCCTATATTATCTTGTGAGGTAAACGGGGGTTGGACAACAAAGTAGAACTTTGCAGAACAGTTTCCCCCATTAGACACTTTAAAGACTTTATGATTCTGTGAGTGTAATGAACCTTGTTGGCCAAAGGAAGGTTAAGGATACTATTCTCTGCCTCTCTCTCTCAAAATCCTACCTTGGTATTCATGAATAACTTACTTATTCATCTTTTCATTGTAAGAAGTGTGACCTGTGTCAAAATTCCATTGCATCATATGGGAGTGTGGTGTTCCTATTATAAGCAGCACTAACAGTAATCGATAGTGAAGAAGATTGATATTGGGTGACGGAGCTTGTTAGTTTTCGATCACTGCTTTAGAATGAACCTGACTTGATAATGACTTCCATCTCATAACTGTTCTGTTCTATCCCATAAGAAATAAGTAGATTTGGCGATTCCTAAGGGACTGGCTCCTACAAGAGGTACATAATAATAAATAGAAGTCAGTACTAGGAAGGCACGAGATAGAATAGACTAGAAAACTGAAATTTGTGATTACCCCTAGAAGTGATCTCATCTGTTCTGTACCATATTTACCATGCTTTAGGGAAAAGTCTTGCATGCCTTTATCTGCTAACACTTCCACACAGGTTATACTTTCCTTATTGAATAAATCCAGCAAGAGATAGGAACCTGGGTAAGAAATGGAATCATGGGTTCTGTCATGTATTTTTGTTTTCCATCCAAAAAAATGTACCGTTCATTCTGTTTTCTCCATGGGAACCTGACTCCTTAAAATTGGTATAATACTTCAGAATCAGTGTGATAGTTTGATAGTGTGAGCACTGACAAGGCAAATAGGAAAAGGGCTCTATCTTCTGAATGACGTGACCATATGGAACTGCTAGTAGATAAATAAGACATGGTTGTCAACACTGATTCAGAAATATGAGTTACTTTTGTCTTCCAAAGGAATTAGGGGGATTCAAATACTTAAATGATGCAACTCAAAGCAGAGTCATTAAGAGTTAAGTATTGGTCCTATACCTGTTAACACTTTTATCAATAAATAAAATGAAATATTTGTCAAATTTTTAGAAGAAACAAATTTAAAAGGGAAAACTAAAAGTGTTGGATGACATTATCAGGATCAAAAAATGATAGGAAATTTTTGAATATAATTAGATGAAAATAAAAATCAATAAGGGTAAATGCCAATTCTTTTACTTCTTAAATCAAAAAGGCATCATTAGAAGTACAAGAGGAGATATGTGGCTAGATAGCAATTCATATGAAAAAACCAAGTTTTTAAAGTAGATTCTGATCAGAATATTACTCAGCAGTATGACATGAGTTTACAAAGCTAATGAAATGTTAGGTTGCATTAAAAGAGGTGGTAGTGAGGATCAGGGAGGTAATAGTCTCTTTGTATTCTGCCTTTGGTAAATCATGTCTTGAGTAGTGTGATCAGTTGTAGATACCACACTTGGATGCTAATGAGCTGAAAAACATCTGGAGAGACTACCAGAATAGTGAAACTCCTCAGACTCATGCCATATAAAAGGAAATAGAAATATTTACCTTGGAGAAGACTTAGCAAAGACATGATAGGAATCTTCTATGTACAGGTATACAGAATGGGCTGCCTTGGGAAGTAGTGGGCTACTACTTGATGACTTTAGGTAAAGACTCAGAGGCATCAAACTTGTGACTCACAGGCCACAAACAGCCCACCAAATTGTAATGTAATCAAGAAATATTTAACAAATAAAGAAAAAACCGAGATACACATCTGTTTGGGTTTTATATAACTGGACAAGATGACACTTTGGGAATGTTATTGAGAGAATTTTTCTTTACTTATGGGTTAGGCTATCGAGGTTCTATAGTCCTCTCTAGCTTTGAGATTGTGTTTCTGTACTTTTCTGTACTTTGTGTGTACTTCTGTACACGTTCTGTACTTTGTGAACACATTCATTTCTTGATGTCCTCAGTTATTTGTGATTCATTCCTCTTGAAGTTACTTTTTCTATGCATATAGTCACATGTGTATATCTAGGATTCTTTCAGTAGCACTTTTTTTTACTACTTTTACTATTTTGTTATTTTTTTGATTACATGCAAAAACAATTTTAAGAATTCATTTTTTCAAAACAAATTTGAGTTCCAAATTCTCTCCCTTCTTCCCCTCTCCTCTTATTGAGAAGGCAAGCAATTTGGTATAAGTTATACAAGGGCCAGTCATGTAAAAACATTTTCATATTCATCATGTTGCAAAAGAAAACAGACCAAAAAATAACACAAAAAAGGAAAATAAAAATTAGTAGGCTTTGATTTGCGTTCAGACTTCATCATTTCTTCCTTTTTTTCTTCATGAGCCTTTTTCTTCATAAGTCTTTCAGAAGTATCTTAAATCAATATATTCCTTGGATCATTCACAGTTTATCATCATATAATACTGCTGATAGTATATACAATATTCTCCTATTACTGCTCATTTTACTTTGTATCACTTTATGTAAGTCTTTCCAGGTTTTTTGAAAACATTCTGCTCATAATTTCTTATAGCACAATAGTATTCCATCACAATCATATACTGCAATTTATTTAGCCACAGAATATAATAATCTTGAGGAAAAATGCATTTTTCTCTCTTCTTGATAAATAATATCCTGGGCACAGTAAGCCCTTGACATTTTTTAAATGGTTTAGAAATGGTCAAGAAAATCTAATTATGTATCTAAAATAATCCCTGTCAAGTATCCTTATAAGCGTATACTCCCATGAAAACTTTTCTATTGTTATTATAAAATAAATTAAGAGCTTATTGTTGTAGACTGATTGTTTTGATATTTATTTACATGTGCTATTTTTGGTAGAGATTATGATTTTTGTCTATTGCTCTAAGAATAGAACAACATTCATTAATTAATTGATCAATTTCATCCCTTGTTGCGTAAACATACACATCACCCATTAGTTACCAACTTAAGTTGCCATTTCAGCGATCTACTATTTTGTTAACTTTGCCCCTTATACAAGCACTTTCATAACACTTTGACTCAGGATGAATTGTAGTACTTTTTTAAAACCACTTCTAATGGATAAGTTTGATCTATTGCTATCATTATTTCTCTGTCATCTGTAATTATGTTCTCTTGCTTTAGTGAATCCTTTATTATGTTTCTCCTATTTTTCTATCCAAGGCTTAGTTTTTTTTGAAGAGCAACTTGCATATCTTTCTATTATCCATTCTACAAAGGTGACCAGTACAGTACAGCTATGTTGTGATGAGCCTGGACTTGGAGGTATGGTACAAAAGATAGATTCCTATGTTGAAACTTCATTTTTTCCTCTTACTACAAGTCTGATCACAGGCAAGTCATTTAATCTCCTTAGAATCATATGCTCCTTACCTTTAAAATTAGAGAGAACTCCATGGACTCTGAGTCTTTTATAGTTCAAGATCTATGAACTTATGATCCAGTGTATTTTGCCATAGAAGGTCGAATAGTACGAACAAGAAGTAAGTGGAAGAATACTTTCGTTCCAGCCATGTTATGATAGCTTTCTTGGCATTTAGTACCTTTGGAGACCATGACTTTTGTTTCTAAGCTTTCACTATTTCATAAATCTCTCATGATCACTCAGTAGAAAGTACAAGGTACTGTACCCTTCCACTTCCTCTGATCTCAGAGTCTTTTTAGCTCTTTGGGAATAAAGGTCATTTTTGCCCAATCCCTCTTTATTTTCCTGCCTTTCGTCTGTCACTATCACCTGATACCTTAAGTTGACATCTTTTCCCTTAAAATGGTTGAGCCTCACTCAAACTAATAACCTATAGATTGGTGTGAAAAAGAAAATGAGGTACTTGTGTGTCATTCAACAGCTTACATAAAGAAGCTTACTTAGCTATGACATCCAAAGGATATTCTACAAGTATACTTCCACACTTGGATCAACGCAACCCCATCCCCCCAATTGAAAAGAAGCATATATAGTCAACAGGGAAAGTTGTGGCAACTCACATAGTCTTTGGGCATTTAAAAATCTGAAGAGCCCTGGCTATATGTTGGTGAGATCTCTTTTTTTCATGTCCTTAGGCAGCCAAGAAGCTATAACCAAGTCAAAGGGAAAACTTCGGGAGTTTTCATGGAAAAACCAGTCTAGCCAATGTTGCATAAGAAAAGAAAAACTCTGGTAGCTATCAGTCCTGTAATATGCCTCTTTCTCTTTTGACTCTTATCTGTCACAGCCTCCTAACAAAAAAGAATCATTTTCTAGAGTTCGTTTACAAAGGAAATGATAATATCTAAATGCAAAGTGGTGAGAAGGGGAACCTCTAGAATACAATACTATAATTAGAAGTGCACATTAAAACAAATGAATAAACAGAATAAAAATTATGAAGTCCCAGAATTAATAGGGCCTAATATTACCAATCTAATCTTTAATGGAAATTTCCTAGGCCTACATTTGCTTTTATGATTTTTCTTTGTGACACCAGGAAGTAGTGGCAATCCCCAGAGCACCTCTGTGTCCATTTTAGTATTCACAGTCATTATAAAGTCTTAGCCTCTCTGCCACCCAATTAGTATAGTATCTAACACATTTCCAATTGTATTCTAAGTTTTGAATGTTTTATCTACATTCAGATATATTTGCTCAATTAACTAGATATTTACCGTCTTTTAATTCAAAGGCAGGAAAAAGTTATAGAGAGCTATGCCATAGTATTAAAGTTTATGTTATCACTTCAGAAAAAAAAAATTTCTGAAAACAAATGAACAGTATCCTTGCCACTGTAATAAAAGATTAATAGCAGAGAGCAAAGGAAAGAGAAGGAGCAGAAAATCTAATCTGACTAATCCAGTCCTGTTAGCATAGGAGATGCTAAAGTCCAAAAGTAAAATACAAACTATACTTATTTCACCTAATAAAAAAAGGTTCATTAAAAAAAAGTTCAACAGGTTCATTACATCTCTGATCTACTTATCCCATTAAAGAAATTATTAAAGATTGCTCCGGGATGTGGCCAAAGTAATGAGGTACTTGGCTGAATGTCTTGTAAATGTCATTCATACAAATAATGGCTTCCGAGTAGCCATGTTAAATATTAAAACACTCAAACATCTTTTAATGTACATTCATAGTGCCTCCTTTGAGGAAATGGAGCATCTTCATTTAGTAGTCTTTATATGTATCTGCTTATAGATGTATATGTCCATGAATGAAGCATATATGCATCATCTGCTATCCAAGGAACTTCCTTTTTCAGCTTGGTTGTAGCATTTCCTTTAAATTTGCAATAATAGGAGTCTGTCTGCTGCTATATACAAAGTTATCAGTAGGGATCCATTCAGGTGCAGGCAATTTAAAGGAAGCTAGAGGGTGGACAGGTTTGACAATCAATCGGATGTAAAAACATGCACATAAACACCCATGGAGAAATTGAATGCTACAAGTTATAAGACTGCAGAATTACATCTCCCTCTGTTTCCTTTAACCCTTTAGTATGATCTCTAGAACGAGCAATGGGTTGAATCAGAGGACCTGGATTTGAATCCCAGAAACTGATACTACGACCTATGGGATCTTGGGCAAGCCATCTTCCCATCCTTGGTCTCTGTTTCTTCATCTGTATATTGAGGAAGCTGGAATAGATAATTTTTATTGATCTAATTTCTTTGATCTGGTGATATATCTCTTTGCTTCATTTGATCTTGGTACTGATCCTAGGTTCTGAACAAAACAATCTTATTCTGCTCATTTAAAAAAACTCATTGTTCTATTTACCTAGACTTGGAATCTGGCTCTGCATGAGCAATCCAGTGCTCCTGTCTCTTCGCTGAGTGGTAGCCATCTTTCTTCTTTTTTTTTTCTTGTTTAGGATTGTTAACGACTTCAAATAAAGTCCTATTTGGAATGTGTCATGAACGACAGATTTTCAATGTAATTCCAAGTTCCAGTGGATACAACCACGTTGAAAAGTCTTTGAATACCAGGTCACAGTGTGGTGAGAATCAGTATAAAATAGAGGGACTACATATGAGAGACAGTTAAGGAATATTGTTCTCTAAAGAAGCAGATACGAGAACTCTCCAAAGAGCAATAAAAAGGTATATGACAGGAGTGTGCAGGTTACTCACATTGTTTTCAAGAATTATGCATTCATAGCAAAACAGTGAAACAGACCTCTGTGGACTACATACTGACTTAGAAAACCACAAATGAGTACTTACTATGTCGGATTACATTTTTATTTACTTTGTCAAACATTTCCTAATTACATTTTAATCTGATTCTGACCATACTCAAGAGTTTTGAGTGTCACATGTTTGCTATCTCTGGTATAAAGGATGCCATAAATTATCTGTATGACTGAAAAAAAGATGATCTTTTCATGGAGCTAACATAAGGAATAGCCTATATTCTCCATTGATATTCCTGTGATGCCAAGAGAACTTAGAGATGGACCCCAGGAAGTTATATGGATATCCTTTAGTAAACATAGGAAGGAATGGACAAGAAGGATACTGGGCAGTTATGTGATTTTTATTGGAGATAATTCTTGCATTAATGATATCACAGGGTCATTGGGATCCTAAAATTCCAGAAGCAGCCTAATCAAGTACAAAGAGGTTCATCAATTGAATTTAGGGTATTTGGATATTTAGATAATGCTATTTATTTAGATAATTTCAACTTTTAAAGACCATCTCAAAGTACAGAAGGAGATTTCAATGTGCATCAGGGGTGGAAATACCTTTTTTGAGGTATCTGAGCATAGTAGATTTCACTAAATTGTGACATCCATCCCGTGACTTCATGCAACAGTACTGTAAAACAGTCATATAGCTGAGGGCTTCTTAATATGAACAATGATTTGTACCAATTCATTTCTGAAGAGGAAATGACAATAGTAAGGCGTGAAAAATGTTATTGACATCAGAAACTTTTCATGGCTAGGGGAAACCTTCTATGAGAGTTCCTTGGTGTCCATTTCTGGTGTATAATTGATATCTCCATTTGTGTTTATGTCACATAATTATGAACACCTTAATAGATTGAAGAATGACTAGCTGTAATGAATTAGTCATCTAAATATAATCCTCAGTGTTGGCTTTCCAGAAGCTACATTTCCTGGAACCAAGAAGGACAGATCATCTAGGTTCATGTCATTTGCACAAATCTCTACATAATATATATTCTATAGATATATTTGAATAACAATATTTATTATTTACATAACACTTTACAGTTTATAAAATGCCCTAAATATCTTTATCCTCCCAATCACTTTGGAAGACAGGTGCTCTTTTTGAAGAGAGGGAAACTGATGCAGGCAGAATTTGGTAACTTGCTCAAGGTTATATAGCTGCTAACTGTCTGAGGTCAGATTTGAATTCAGGTCTTCCTGATTTCATGTCCAGCATACTGTCTACTGTGTCACCTAGCTACTCCTAAAATTTTGAGAAAAATATATCTATCATATACATAATGCATTTAACCCAAACTCTCTCACAAGGAATTACAAATTGTTTCTATCCTTTGTTTAAGCAGCAAAATTACCCAGACCCTTTCAAAACTGCCTAAAATAGGTACCTCTTCTATAGTATATAAAAAATCAAGAAAAGCTTTTTCTTGAAATAAAGTGCACATTAGAAATATGAAATTATATGATCATAAGCAATATAAAACTTCAATTTACTACTTTACTCTCTAAGTTAATAAAAGCTTGACTGATAGGGGATTGTGATCTAATTTTCATTTGGCTTTCAGCTTAGGAGGAAAAGGCAGAAAATAAACAACTCTGAGCTTTCATGTTGGCTATTAATTTTTCACTTAACAAATTTCCTTTCAACAGTATTGCTAGGGATAAATTTATTTTATTAATAAAATTTATCCCAAATTATTATTACAGTCTGGAGCTTTTTTTAAAAGGAAAATGGGCTTAATATAATAAAAATGTGCATTAGTTATAGTCATATTGAAAGAGACTGATATGAATTGTTTGTTATTCATTCATCTCAGTTATGTCCAACTCTGTCCCTTCATTTTCTTTTTTTGGCAAAGGTACTGGAGTGGTTTACCATTTCCTTCCAGGTCATCTTACAAATGAGAAAGCAAGGGAAACAGGGCTAAGCATCTTGCCTTAACATAGCAAGTTAGTGTCTGAGGCAAGATAGGAACTCAGGAATGTGACTGACTTTTGGTCCAGCACTTTATCTACTTCACTGCCTAGATGCTCATGATATGAGCTGCAGCACTTTAAGGGCTAATATTAAGTTTACAACTGAATTCTAAGGATTTCACATAATTTTGAGAAAAATTAAAATTTCTCTTCCCTCCATTCCTTTGAAAAATCTCATATAATGCAATTTATTTAGTATAATTTAGGATTTTAAAGGCTAGTTTGAAATAAAATGCAACTTGTGGCCTCAAAGAAGAGTAAGGAGCTCTGGTAAAATTTAACCAATACTTGAATGCTTTCAAGAACATAATTCCATGCATATATAATCTATAGTGGAGAAGATTTGTTTTCTATTTATTATCCTGTCATGAAGGAAAATGAGGGCTCATGTCTCAACATAGTTATACTTATATTTCATCTTCCTGCCAACTTCATTGTGGATCCTTTGACACATCAGAGAAAAAGATAGAATCAGGAAATACACCATCATCCATTGACATGATTATCTTTCAAGTTCCAATGTGAAGTCTGAAACTTATTGTTGGCCCTTTGGTCATCTTTGGTACTCCTTTTGAATAACACAAAGCAAATTTCATAAATGGAAGAATGCTTGGGTTGTATATTCTGTAGTCAATTTTTTGTCTAGTCAATTCACCCTCCTGGCAAATGACAGGAACCATCAACAGGCCCAATAGGAGGGAAACTGCCAAACAGTTAATTCCCTCAACATGTGAAGGGCTATCTTCCGAGGTGTGAGGACGGAATGAGGAACTTCTTGTTCTAGGGCAGAGTCGAGGTACTGACCTGCTCTGACTTCCAAGATTTTGTGTCATTAAGAGAGAGGAGGCTAGAAAGGTCATGACCTGGGGGACTCAGGAGAAGGTGGGTTTGTTCATTTCCAGTGTGGAGAAGAGGATTTCCTTGGTTCTGTCTGATCCCAGAGGGTAGAGCCAGGAGCAGGGATTGAAGCAGTCAAAATGCAATGGAAGCTAGGTTTCCGGAATACCTGCCCTACTCTTAGAAGTTCCAGAGGAGAAAGTACAGTCTGGAAGTATGATCTATCCTCCTTGGAGAGCTTCAAGTGACTCTTGCATGTTAGAATGATGGGTTGGACTTATGACCTCTGAGTTCCTTTGTAAAAGCAAGCACCACAACATACACAGGAAGACCTTCTATCACAGATTCATAGATCTGCATTTATAGTTACCATAGAGGGAAGCACCAACATCTGGATTTTCAGACTTAGGGGACTCCTTAGTGGCTTCCCAGAGTCCCATCTAGCCAAAGGAACACTTTCATTCAGTAAATCCCCTGAATTCAGTATTCTTAATGGTATTAGGTTTTTCTGTGAAAGAAAATTTAGGCTTATGTTTCAATACAGAAAGAATCACTAAGAAAAATAAAAATACAGAGAGAGACAGAGAGAGAGAGAGAGAGAGAGAGAGAGAGAGAGAGAGAGAGAGAGAGAAAGATTTAAGATGGCAAAAAAGGAAACATTTTCCACATATGAGACCTTTTCAATAGTGGAAGGGTCTGCTCAAAAAGTACTGAATTTCTTGTTATTGGAGGTCTATAAGGAGAGGTTAGACAACTACTTCTCAGAAATCCAGTATTGGGAATTACTGGTTAAATATTGGTTGGGTTAGATGGCTTTGGAGGACATTTCCTTTTTACAGATAATATAATTTTATGATGGACATGAAGTAGCCTAAAGAGCTTTTCAGGGAATAAATGTATTTTGTATTTTCTTACTAGTTCAAGATATTTTCATGATAGGAAAGAATAAATTTGTACAGCTATGGTACTGCTGTTTTGAATAAGAGACTCCAATGAAAGTATGAAAAAATCATGGGATTTTAGAACTTCATTAGGACTTAGAATCACTGAGTTCAGATCATCCAGTTAACAAATGAAAAGACTCATGAACTAAATAATAGGTCATAAATTTGAGCAGGTCACAGGTTCAGATGGAGGTTTCATTCTTTATTTGTTGAAGGCAAAACTGCCTTCCAAGAGGAGATATCTGATACCTCAATCAAATTTATAAAACAAACAAGATATTCTGTGGCCTGCCATTTTTAACCGGGGAGAATACTTCTTGCATTGAGCTATAGAACTAAGAAAACAATCAAAACTATAAACTATGTGGGCAATAAATATATTATTGAAAGATATAAATTTGATTCAAGCTAAAAGAAAGCAGATGTCACCACATAGGAAATGTGTTGTGGTTGGTTGAAGAGAAGCAGTCACACCTGTGGGACTTAGATAAAACAGCAAGCCAGTTTAGAATCTGACATTCTATAGCTGGCCAACCTTATAGTGTAGCTGTTCCAGTTAAACCCCTGAAATGAAATGATTTGAGTAGGATTAAAGGAGAATCTTATACCATCTCTTCCCTCTGACCGGAATCTTTGTGAATTTCAAAAGATTGGAAGATTTAGATATTTCTTTGGCATTAATATCAGTTTTCCCAGAAGAGGCTGACAGCATCATTAGTGTCAGGAAATGAGACTAAACTTGAAGTGAAAGAAAGTAAACTTCAGGACTTTATAAGGGAACTAACCCTTATAGCCCAGGAGAAAGCTATACACATTCATGGGAACTCAAGAAAGGGAGAAAAATGGACTTCTAGACTCTAGCAACTGTGAGTTTGTTCTTTATCACATATTTTCTCTAAGCATGAACCCACTCTCCTTAGGGACCTTGTATATGCAACAGGCGATTGACTTTGGGGTTGTGGTGTTATCACTTATTCCTACTATTTGCCAGTTAAATAAAAATCCCACTGGAAAAGCTAATTAATTTGACTGATTGATAATCAATGGAAAGTACATCTTATCAGAACACATGAGCTTTCATACTTGAAAAATCATTTATAAGCTCTTAGGGTTACCTCTGGAATGTTATGGGGAAAAGCTTGATCAGTTTCCCTCTAGAGACTAAGTGATCCTGAGAGTTAAGATAGCAGTGCCACAAAAGATGTTTCATTGGTTAATTTATCTTACTTCTAAAGAAATGCTGACCAGACTTTCTGCATCTTTTGATGAATGACCATAAAATTATTAGGTAACTATTTTGCAAAATAATTGAAAGTCGTTAGTTACAAAAGAAAAAAAAAGATCTTGGCAAGCTGAAATGATGAGCCAAATATATTAGGAGGCATAATGGTATAAGAGAAAGATAATTGTGGAACTGGGTTCAGATTTTACCTTTGACATTTAACTATCTATGTGAGCTTAGTCAAGTTATTCAATTTCTGTGGACCTTAGTTTTCTCATCTATATAAAAAAAGGAGGCTGGGCTAGATGACCTCTGAATTCCTATTTAGTGTTAGTATATTGTCCCATAAAATGAGATGAATAAGCATAAATTTTGAGTTCTACACTTGGATTCTAAATGTCAAATATACAAGTGCAAGATGGAATCTCTCTTCTGACCCAACCAGGGCTGGACATGGGTAAACAGGAGTTCACATGAAGAAGACTTAGAAGTATTAAAAATCATAAAAGGCAATAAAAGCCCACACTATGACATAGTTACCATTCTTCTCTCTCAAATATAGCATAATGCAGTGGTGATAAAAGCATAATGCCTAAAATGAGGGAGCAGGTAGTACCACTGTACCTTGTCCTTAGACTGCCACATTTGGAGCTCTATATTCAATTTGGTGTGTCACATTTTTGGGAAATAACTTTGGCCAGATGGATCAGGATGGTGAGAAGATTCAAAATGATGCCTATTGACGAATGTTACATGTGAGTCAAGTATTTGTGATCAATGTGAGTCTGAATTCTAAATCCATATGGATAGACTCCAGGGAGTCTGAGGGATCAGAATGTGGGCAGAAATATCTCAGTATTTCCACTTTGATAATCTTTCAAAATCATGCAGGATTAGACAGAGAGTTATTTCCGGAATGTAGAGGAGTTTCAAGTGGTTGGATTCTGAGAAAGATTACTGCTTCTTTAGGTATTTATTCTGTATTTGAATAGAAGTTACTCGTGGTGGTGGTTGTTTTTTATTTTTTGTTGTTGTCTTTAAAATAGAAAGCTGCTATTATTGGGATACTTCTAAGACCAGAGATAGATTTGACGGCACTTTTTTTTAAGCAAAAAATCACTTTTAAAGTCAAAGATGTTATTTTTAGCTTAGGTTTGAGCTGTGGTTTATAATATGCATTTTAACCAGCTTTCTTATAAGCCCATATTGTAGAGTTATTATAGAGGAACACACAAACTCTCCCATGTCATTTCATTGACTCCTTCCTCCTCTTCTCCTTAACGTTGTCAAACATTGCTTAAAACCCCCCAACTCCTCCCCAACTTTTCAGCTATCTTGAGAATGGACAGAGCTGTCTAATTCAAAGCATTAAATAAGCTTTCACTGAAAGGGTAGGCTTTGGTTTCCTTGCTCACAAATTGCCATGGGAACATAAGTGCTGCTGAGCAATTACATTTTTCATCTGAAACATTTCAAGCAATTTGGCGCATCTGAAACAATGACATTCAGAACCTGCCAAGCATGAAGGCCCAGAATGGTAAAAAATGGGGTGGCCAGACTACTTCACAATTTTGCCATCTACCAAATTTTTTCAGAAGTTCCCATTTCACAAATTACTTCCTTAACAGAAATTGTATTTGAACCAATGATGTTTTCTAACATTTTAATTGCCACAGGCTTTGTCATGAGGAGTGAGCAAAGGAATGGTCTAGGCAAAATATTCTCACTTTAGATCCAAGGAATAAGGTACCATTTCTGAATTCCATTGATCTCAGAGGGAGGGAATCTTCTGTGCTCCGTTACTTGTGACCATGTGGGTAAAAGTTAGCATGTTTTGCAATGAAGCAAGAAAATCCCATGATCAAGAATAAGATAAACATCCCATAGCAGAGTCTCTCTTTTGTTGATAAAATGTCAAAGAAATCTTAAAAACGAGACCTAGTGACAACAATGAGATTTTATGGTAATTTGGAATGTGAAAATTTAATCTTTGCCATATTACAGTTTTGTGTCCGTGTGCATGCATGCATGCGTATGAACGAATGGGCACAAGCATACTTAGCAAATGGCAGACAAGGTAAAATGAGGCTTCTCTTTCTTTAGCTATTGGACACTACTTCTGTATTTTATCTGACTTGAATGCCACCCAGTCAAACATTTCTGTTTCCCGGGTTGTTCAGTGATGCACACTGAGTTTCGGACCATGGTGCATATGTTTCGTGAGTTGTAGTGTGCCTGTGTTCATTCTTCTCTTTTAGGTCTCCACTGTTGGAAGCTATTTCAGTCTAGATGAAGGGATGGGGAGAACGGTTTGGAGTTTCAAAACCAATCTGTTCTAACTGAATTAAAAGGATATTTCCTTTTATCACCACCTCTTAATCAACCAGTTTCCTTCAAGGGAGTAATTTAAATATACCTTAAGAATTCTGAAACAATAAAATTTTTCTGTGATTCTAATTTTTCTCATAAGTAAAAAAGCAAAACAAAACAAAATGGAAAAACCTGTTAGTTTCCTTATGTTCCTAGTCATTTCAGATCATTTCATATTTTTCCTAAGAATTTAAGCAACGTATCACCTAATTCTCTCATATGAAGTTTGTGGCCTTGTACCATAATGAGAACATAGTGTATATAAAGCAGCCAGTGAATATATTGGGAACAGATTGCTGAACTTTGGAATTAAGAAGACCTGAATTCAAACGCTTTAGATATTCGCTAATCTAAATAATTATAAGGCAGACCTTGATGTCCAGGTCTTTGCAATCTAATAGAAAGAGGAAAATGTGTTTACAAATAATTGTGATTACAAGAAAAGAAACTGTGAATAAGTCTGGCAAGGAGCTATGGAAACTTTATGGAAGAAGAAACAACTTCTTTCTGGGAAGAAGAAGAGTAGTCAAAGAATCTTTCATTGTGAAAATGATCCTCAATTTAGAAAGAAGGGAAGGATTTCAAGAGGTTGAAGTGAGGTGAGAGGATTTGATTCCATGCAGGGACACATCGATTGGAGAGTTTCATAGTTGAATGAGAGAGGAAATATAATGTTATTTGTTTTAGGATGAGTAGTATATTCAGAGTTACGTGAGTTAAGACGGCAAAGGTTTTTAGGTCAGGACATAATTGTGAAGTGATTTAACTGACGTCATACTTGATTGGAATTGGAAAGCTGCTGTGTTGCTTTGTTTTTTTTGTTGTTGTTTGTTTGAGTAGTGGTGTTATATAATCATCAAGAAATCAGACTACTTAGGCAAAATGCAGAGAGGATTTCAAAGCAAAGAGACTGGAGCCAGAAAAAATACTAGTAGGCCAGTATATAATAATCTAGGTAATAGAAGTACTCCTGCTGCCAACACAGACCCAACCCGTCTACGAGAGCAGATAAGTACTAGGGTGTTGTCCAGGGTATTATATCAATTGTCAGACATGGATCTGAACCCAAATACTTGTCGCTCCAAAGCCAGCACTAAATCACGTTGCCGTATTCTTATGGACTTAACATGCATTATCATTTTTCATATTATTTGTGTGTATGCCTTCTTTTCTTTTTTATATATGACATGAATTGCAAACCCAACAATGTTCTTTACTAATATAGAATACCTATCCTTATTGACAGCTCAGAGGAAGGGAGAAACTGCCCATTTGACTTTCAGTCCATGCCCCAAGTGTCCACGTTCAATTAAACAACCACGTATTGAGTGCACAGGGTTATAGATTTAGAGCTGCAAATTCCCTCAAAAGTCACTTAAGTTGAGTCCTTGTTGTATAGATTATAAAACAGAGGCTCAGAGAAGTTAAGCGATTTATCCAGCATCACACAGGAAGCAAGTCATATAGGCAATATTTATAATGTTTCAGATATGCTAGGTGCTGTGGATAAAGACACCAAAAAGCAACATTAAAACAAAACAAAATATTTCCAGCTATATAGTAGTAGCAAAAATGCTTAAGGAGGGACTCAAACCTATTTCTTTCTGACTCCACATCCAATGGTTTAATCGTAACATATTGGTGTTTCTCTACATGTTTACTATTGTATTGCAGAAAGCTTAGTATATACTTGATAAAACTTCAAAAACAAGGTGAAGGGCTAGGACAAAAGTCAAGTATTTACTGGTTGGAGAAGACCATGACTGGCAAACTCCCAGATCAGTGATCTAACAGCTCCAGAAGGGGGGTTCAAGGAGTCTCAGAGAAATGTCAAGTATAAAGTAGTTCCAAAAGACATCATACAGCATCATAAAGCCATTTTCACTTGAATATCATGATACTAGAATTCTGAGTGAAAGCTGGCATTTAGAAACTATCTTTTTAAATTACTATTCTTGGGCAATGCATAAATATCACCTCAATATCATCATGAGAAAACTTTTGCTTTCCCTTTTTAAATTAACAAAAGCAATTCATTAATTTTGTGATGTACAAAATACAGTAATAAAAATGAATTATATGCCTTGAGAAGAATGTGTCACCTGATCATTTATATGACTGTTTCATTTTTAATCAGGGCTCTGACTCAAATGATTTTTTTCATGGTGACAGAACAAAAGAATGGTTAGAAATTGACCTTGGCTATTGCTTTCAGAAAATGAAAAATTTTAGTGGTGACAGGATGACAGACTTGAACAATTAGCAAAGGAAAAGCAGAATTCCTATGAACTTGACACACTTGGAATTGACTCCTTCATAAATATGCCATTTTACCCTATATAAAAGTTGTTAGGTTTATTAGAAGGATTGAAAAGTTTTTGAAATTATGCGATCTTTATTTTTTTTTTGCTTGAGAAAAAGAAGTGATGGAATTTTGCATATTTTCTTGGAGGTGAGGAAAGATGAGGCCAAGTTAATATCACTATATTATGTTATTTTGAGATAAATTCCAGGATTCAGAACCATGGACAGAAAACAAAGAAGGATTTTTCTCAGAGTCAGAGGAACTGTGTAGAGACAGAAATAAAATAGAAACTGAAATGACACTTATGCCTTAACATTTTGCAGTCATCTGAGTTTTATTCTTTTTGTCATGCAAATAATAGACATGTTGAGTTATATATTGTAGCAATCTGTTTATTGCCCAAAATGTATTACAGCACTAAAACAAAGAATTCAGCTCTAGCCCTGAGGATTAACCATCTTAAGTCACATGCTCTGACATTTTAACTACTAGGTTGCCTTAGGAACTCCATGTGGTTCAGTGGTTCAGAATCTTATTCCTTGAAAATATACATGGGAATAAGAGTGTTATAACTGCTAATCAATTGTCAGAACCAACGACACTGGCAAGTCCCTGGCATAGCTATTTGATCTTGTCACCTGTCCTTGTTCTTATAACAGTCACTTCTTTTTCTTGGGAAAAGACAGATTCTCACACACCTTGGGAGAATCTGGAAAGAGCCAACTAGCCAATACTAAAATATTTTCATCTGGTCAGCAGTGTGCCCTGATAAATTGTTGCTTAGAGCAACCCATGTATACTTTCTTATTCTGAGTAATTTTGTCCACATTTTACCATAAGCCCTCCATATCAAAATTCATCAATATACTAAATATTGTCATTTTGGATCTTTTAAAAAATATGTGTAGCAGAATTTTACTGTATGCAATTGAAAATTCATTGATTTACCACAAATTCAGTTTCCAAATATAGAATCTTATGCATATAAAGGTTTCAAGAATCATAGAATTTTAGAGTCAAAAGAAGCTTTAGAGATCATGCAATCTAATCACCTAATTTTACAGATGACGAAGCAGAGGCCCAGGGGATTAATTAACTAGGTCAAGATTTCACACCTAGTTAGTGACTTAGCTTACTAACTCCCTGTCCAGGGCTCTTTCCAATAAACCAAACTGGAACTGAAAGCAAGCTATGGGAAAAAAATATTTTATAATAATTTACATGGAAGAGATAGATGCAACTAATCACTTATTAATTAAAGCATATAATCAAAGAACAAATCTTAATTATGAGATCATAGAATAAGAGTTGGAATGACAACAAATGCACTTCTCCTTGGAATGAAGGCAGTTTTTTGGTTTTTGCTTTTGTTTTTGTTTGGGGAGGGAGGGAGGAGATACTATTCCAATCACGGTCAGTTGCTGTCACTCTATCTATTATTTTTGCTTAATTATTTTTCTTTGGTGCGGTGAGGGTTCAGTCTTTGGCAAGGGTGAAGAGCATAAAAAAACCTTCAATAAAACTTAGTTTGTTTAAAAAAAAAGAACTAGAAGAAGTTTTAGAGACCACCCTGTCCCTATGCCTCATTGCACAGAGAAAATGTAGGAAGAATACATATAAGGACAACTTGATTTCAGCATATTCTATGCTGGTTCAATTCTTAGCATAAATGAGGACAAAATATTTAATATTATGAGATAATGGGGTCATATTACAAATTATGATCTGAAAGGGTCTCAGTACATTTAGTCAAGTCCATTTTATAGGTAAAAATCCTAATGTCCAGAAAAGTTATGATTTTTCTGAGGTGATTATTTTTTGAGAAGCATATCATTAAGGTATTAAAATTATAAAGGTTTTGGATGGTATATTAGAAAGAATCATGATAAAATTAATGTTTCTTTATATCACTCAGAGAAAAATATCCTTAGGTCTGGTAATCTTCATCTTCATCATCCTATCATCACTCTCATTAATGTCAATTTCTATATTTGCTTTATCTCATGGCATACTATTTTATTAGAATGAAATACCCTTCAATAAAAGTGATATTATCAATATAGGTGTAGGACCCATAGGCATAGTTCACATCTCATGGCTTCCTTTAGGCATTTTTGACATCTCTGGTGAAAAAAATATGCCATCTCGGCTGTCTATTTGTTATAACTTATTCTCAGATAGTCTCATATTTTGTTTAATTTCTTTTCCTAAAATTCAGATATTTAAATTTTTTACTTCTTGTCCTATTCATCTGTGTTTTTGTAAGTGTTTGTATCTTTTATTTGTTATCAATTCTAATCAGATATTTGGACAAAACAGCTACAAAATATTACTTTATTTCTAATTTTTCTGTTGTGAGGCCTCTGTTTTTCATCTTTGATTTTAGTAATTGAGGTTTTCTTTTTGATACAAAAGGTTAGATACTGCTTTGTCTATTTTATCAATCTTCTAAAATAAACTCAGTTTTTTTTGGTTTCTCTCAATCTACTTTTTACTAAGTCATCAAAGTGATTTTCCTAAACTGTACATGTGGCCATTCCACCTACCAGTCAATAAATTCTAGTGCCTCCATATTATCTCTAGGAGTTTTTTTTTACAACCTGGATTCTTCCTGCCTCTCCAGTCTCCTTAAATAAAATGTACACTATTAGACTAACATACATCATATATTTTATTATAATTACAGCAGCATGTTTTATTACCCACTAATATAATATAAATATATTAAATATATACATACATGTGTGTATGTGTGTGTGTGTGTGTTTGTATTTCTTCTATACTTCTATACTATCCAGAGTGGCCAATTTGCTATGCCAAATGAAGGATGTTCCAAGTTTTAGCTTCGTGTTTTTGCAGTAGTTATTCTCCATGACTAAAATATTCTCCTCTTTATGTCTGCCTCTTAGAATTCCTGACATCCATAAAGACTCAGCTTTCCTTTTCTTACACCAACCATGTATGTATCTTTTTACATATCAATTTTTATATTTTTTATCTTCTCTATTAGAATATACATTTTTGGAGGAAAGAGACTATTTTCCCTTTTCTTTTCATCTCCAGTACTTATTATAGTCCCTAATATTTTGTAAATACTCATTAATTGATTGGCATGTTTTAAAGTTTCCAATACGTGAAAGAAAATAAAGAAAAGCACAGAAAAAGAATGCAGCAAAGAAATTTTGTTAAAACATTGTTAAAATTTAGGTAACTAGCTGGTACTGTGGAGGAAGTGTTAGGTTGTCCATTGTCATTATCCTTAAATAATTTATATACTGTTTTTATGATTTGTTCCTTTAACAAACAATTCCCTTCAGTTGTGATATTTAGGCTGTTGCTAATTTTAATACTTTTTAGTGACCCTTTATTTAATGCAATTTCTATTGCACTATGGTCAGTATCTAGTTTGTATATTAATTATCCTTTTTGCATTTGAGGCTTGTTATGTTCTAAGACACGATCAGATTTTATAAAGATGGATAGTTGAGAATTATGTATGCTTCTTTTTTTTCCATTATTACAAGAGTTCTATCATATATAATTTTTCTAAGGTTTTATTTGAGTAATTAACTTCCTTATTGTTTATTTCTTTTGAGATTATCTAGATTCAATTTGGTTTCAAATTATTTAAAATAAGAGTCATTCCCCTATTATAAATATAAGAATAAAAACTTCACAAGGGAAGAATTCCAGACTGCGTAGCCATAAGAAAAGTAACATTTCAAATTACCACTATTTGCAGAAATGCAAATTAAACAATTCTATGGTTCTACTTTTTGTTTGTCAACTTGGCAAATGTAACCAAAAAGAGAAAATGATAAAAGTTGGAGTGTCTGTAGGAAAATTGTCACATTGATCTACTGTTGGTGGATCTATGAAAAGGTGTAACTGTTTAAGAATTTGGAATTACACATAAAAAATTACTAATGAGTATGTGTCCTTTGACCCAATTATTAGGCCCAGACCAAAAAAAGAGATAAATAAGGAAAGGTTCTAAATTATAAAAATATTCATAGCAACTTTTTTGTGTTTGGAAAAATCCCTACAACTAAAAGACACATCAATTGAGGAATGGCTGAATAAATTGTGACAAATGCTTGTGACAGATTATAATTGTGCTATAAAAAATGATGAAATTTATGATTTCAAAGAGACATATAAAATCATATATAAACTGATGTAAAGTAAACAGATGCAGAAGAAAAATTTATACTAGAACATAAATATTATCAAAATGAAAATTTGGAAGACTTTTATAAACTGTTGAAGAATGAAATGTACAATCAGGAGAAAATGTATATGATAATAACATTGTAAAAGGATTTTGAACTTAGAATGTTGGGAGAACTGCGGTCAATGCACTGACTACCATTGATTCCAAAGGATCCATAATGAAATATGGTATCCTCTTCCTGACAGAAAGATAACATATTTATAGAGCAAAATGGGATGCATGCATATTGTGTTCATTTATGTATGCATACATACATATACATAGACCATATGTGTATGTATAATATATATAGAACTAATGAGAGAATCTATTTTCTTGACTATGTGTATCTGTTGCAAGGAATTTATTGCTTCTCTTTTTTCAGTTGTGTGAGAGGACAAAATAGATTTTTATTGATTAAAAATTATTAAAACAGTATAATTGAAATGGCATGCTACAGACGTGGAATGCTATATGCACTGGTCACTATATTCTTAGCTTTGCTTAATTGTTGTAAGAGACTTCTTAAGGGTTGGCAGTGGAGATTGTCTGCAAGTGTTTCTAATATAAAAACAAAACATTGATAAATACACAAATAAATAAATAAATAAATGGATTTGTGCATGGATGTATTACTGCAATTGTCTTCATATTACTAACAAGGAAAGTGAGGCAGAGAGATTAAGTCTTCCAAAGGGGACTGAATGCTAACCTTGGAATCAGTAATATCTGGCTCTTCATTTTGCCCCTGATCCTAGCTATGTGTTCCTTCGTGAGTTATTTCACCTCTGTCAACTCATTATTTTTCACCTATAAATTGGGGATAAAAATAAATCTAATTTATACCTCAAAGGTTTTCTGTGAGATTCAAAGGACATAATATGTGTCAATTGCTTAGCAAAATTGCCATTATCAATGATGTTGTTATTGTTAAAAATTAGAATAGAAAACAAAGTAAAAAAGAAGAGAAACAAACAAAATAGAAAAAGAAATATCCCTGACTTCCATTTCCCCATCACTACCACTTTCTGAACAAATAAATATAATACCTGTATATTTGCAGATGGTACCACTATGAGAGGTGTTATTCAATCAGTACTAGAACCATTGCTAATTACAAAACATTGCTAACATTTATGGTCTTTTAAACACAGTTTTACACAGTAATTGCATTCTACAAACAATAAAAAATCATAAACCCTATCTCTAATAAATGTTCTTTTTTTGAGCTGCCAAATAATCAGAAACATAAAATGAATATTTAAAGGAGGATAATTGGGGAATCAGGGAATTTTTGAGTAGAGGTAGAATTTGTAGCAATGTCCATTTGAAAGATAATATAGATCTGTTAACAAAATGTCTTTTGTCAGATGGGATTGACAATATCATCAAGTAGTAAAAATGGTGTATTTCTTTAAACATGATGGTTTTCAGTGACATGGCATTCGCATATATGATTATTTCTGTGATTATTGTGGGAACAGGTTGAGTGAAAACAAATCTAATTATATCTGATCTTAAAACTTTCTATCATGGTAATTTCAGTTTCATGTAAAAATAATTGCAGTTTCTTTGACATGCATATATATTTGTATGTGTATATATATATGTATAAATACATGTGCATACACATATACATACGTATACCTTTACTCCTTCAAGGTGAGTTATACAGAGAAGATGTAAACATCCTGTATACAATTAAATTTTATTGTGTTAACATTTTTATTTTAGTCTATAGGTAATGTCCAATTTTCAGAGTGCTTCATCAGAGCTACTAAATGCAGTTTCTCTCAAACATTATTTTTTCCTTTAATAGACCAGATCCTGTTAGGGAAAAATAATGTTACCTTATGAAATTCCTATTACAGCACAAAGATTTTTTTTGCAAAATGACTCTTTCTTTATCATTGAAATTGTTTGTTAATTCTCTTAAATATGTTAGGCGTCAAAAATAAAAAACCACCCAACAACTCTGAACTTACATTTTAGGGTATGAAAGCAAACTTCTTCCTTCTCTCTGAGTATATGTTCATGTACATACATATGTATGAGTGGATGGGAAGAACTGAGGGATGACTAATAAATATTATATTGGATTCAGATGTAGATTTTGATATTTCAGTCTTATGGAAATTTAGGATGATAAATGTCTACTTTGGAAGCCACTGTGGGTAGGATAAAGTTGAGCCTAAGTATACTAATGCTCTTCCTTGCACTGGAGAATCCCAGGATCTACTTATACATGCTTATAGTGAGCCTTAATCAGAGCTGACCATTTCACATACTTCCCATTACTGTCTCTTTAAAGATTTCCACTTCTTTCCATTTGGTGATTAATAGTTTGGGTGACTAAATAGTTCTTTTTGGAGCCTATGTAAATAACATCTACTTCATTTATGCAAGGGATCTTCTTGAAATGTATTTGGCATTTATTTCTGTATATTTTAATGTTCAGCTAGGGAATATGAATTTACTCTCCTGGAGTCCAACAGGCTTTGTGAAAGTAGATTTTGAATGAAAAATTATACATAACACTTTGTGATTTGACACTGAAGTTCAATAGACAATTTTGAGAAAATTGTACAGCTTGAATAAAATTTTCCAGCCTATGCCTAATATCTGCCTACTATAAATCTCTGAGAAAGGAAAGGGAAACTGTCACTTCTGTTTCGGTTGCAATTTTTTTTAAATGCAATTTTTTATGTAGCATTTTATAGTTTTCAAAGACCTTGGCATGTATGTTACTTGGTCCTCAAGTTATAATTATCTCTGTTTTACAGATGAGGAAATTAAAGCCCAGAACCAGAGAGTAAATATGAGGCAGAATTTGAACTCAATACTTCCTACATCTGAGTCCATCATTCTCTCCATTATACTACCTAGTAGAATCATAGTTTGTAGATTCCTTCACACCCCAAGAATGGAGCAATATTTTGAAATGACCTTACTTAGAATATTTCTTAATTTTCTTATATTCATAAAATCCAAACCTATAATTGTAGTTATTTTGTGAAAATTTTCAAAGTTTTTCAAAATGTCTGATTCATATTATCTGAGAAAAAAACAAAAACAAAAACAACTTTTGCATGCTATAATGATGCCTCATCATGCTATGGAGATGCCCCTGCATTTTTCAATGCTATTATAATGGAGTACATAATCTGGCAGGTCCAACTGACCTGGAATCACTTTGAGTACAGGCTTGACAAGAAAATGTATGTCTGCTTTTCAAGGATCAATCTAGTTAAATTTGAGGTTAGTCATTACCAAATATTTTTTTTTACCAGTTTTTCCACACTAGTTTCTAATTTTGGCCGTAATTCACTAATACTGTTCACTAAAAGATGGAGTTATTTTAATCTGAATTGATGTGGGGATATTAGAGCCAAAATGACCAGAAGTGTATGCGTGTGTGTATAAACATATTTATAATACACATATGTGTAGGTACATATATGTTATTTGTATTTGTACACATACATATATGCATATGTGTATGTATATACATATGCGTATGAAAGCACATGCACACAGGAATGTTGTGAGGATGAAATAAAGCAATATTTTTAAAATGCTTAGTACAGTTCCTGGCACATAGTAGGCATTTAATAAGTGCTTGGTACCTTCTTTATACAGCTCTAACTCTATGATCTTACAATTTTGTTAGGAATATATAGGCATGTGTTTGTGTGCATGTGCTCAAATTTGCTTATCTGGATGAAAGTTACATTTGGAAAAAAATAAAGGATCCAGTTGATCCAGTTTCCAGAAAAAATGTATAGGGTTAAACACCACATAGAAGAATTCCCTGAAATATCTGAAATAATCAGTAATAGAAGGCCGTAAATAGATATAGGAAAGAGAGAAAGCTAAAATAGGAAATTCAAAAAGAGAATTTGAATTGTCCCACATATAACTGAACAGATAGTTAAGAGAAGACACCAGTATCTTTCAAAGATGCCTCTCAACAAAATTAATTGGGACTTTGAGTAAGAAAGAATCCAGTAAAATGAGATTCTTTTAGTATTAAGCTTTGTAATAGAATATCCGATCTAGTCTCTTCTCAAAAGGTATGATGAATTGGAAATGTCCTGTGGACAGAAAACAAAGGGGTGGTTCCCTTAGATGGGTTCCTAACACTGCCTCACATAGGTACAATTTCTCAAATTAAAGAATTTTTCCCTCAAATCTGATCCTCTTTCCAAAATTCTTATTTCTGTTTTTTCACTTTCCCAGGATCAAAATTGTAGAGTTCTCTATGACTCTTTCTTCTATCTTAATTCCTAATTTCAAAGGAAAGTCAGTACAGCACGTTGGGAAAATAAAGAAAATAGCAGCAACATTAGCAGCAACATAACACTGATGTGGAATCGAAAGATTCAAGTCCTGATTCTGACCAACATTGTTTTGTGAACTTGGACAAGGCATGTTACCACTCTGTGCCTCAGTTTTCCAAAATGTAGAATATGCTAATAGTAACCATACTGCCTCTTTTACAGAGTTGTCAAGATAAAAAGAGAAGTAATATGTTTTGAGCTATAGTCAGTTCATAATGCAAGTTATTATTTATAGTTCTTATCTAATCAGTCACCACCTTTATTCTACCCCATTTCCAACTAATAACCATCTCCACCTTTCCATTTCCACTCCACCAATTCATTACCTGTCATTTGGACCATTGTAATAACCCCCTAACTGGTCTCCCTGTATCCCTTCTATTCCATTTCCTATTATAGATATCTATTCTAGACATCTCAGACAAATTAATTTCCCTAATGTACATTTATATTCACTAATGTTCTCTGCTCAAAGACATTCTATTATTTTTGATTGCTTTTCAAGTAAAGTCTGAATTCCTTATGTTGGTATTCAAAGTCCTCCACAATCTGACAAAGTATCTCTTTCAAATCTTCTCTCACCTTGCTAGCCTTCATACTTCCCATATTCCAGCCTAAGCATCCTATTCATTGTTTAATTTTAATGAAAGACTCAGTAAAATGGTCATTTCTATAACCACAACAAAAGAGGAAAAATAGACTTGAACAAGTAATTGCATTCCTGTTCCTTCCTTGGCTTGAGCTATTCCCTCAGATGACTACTCCCCTATCTGTTCACTTAGCAAATGCTTATTGAACATCTATTATGCGCAGATCACTGGGTAAGGTTCTCTGGCAGGAAGGATAGATAGAAAAGTTTTTGGGACAGGGAGCCTGTGGTCTCAAGGCCACATGTGACCTGTAGATCCTTGGGTGTGACCTTTTGCCTGAGTCCAAGTTTTACAGAACAAATCTGTTTATTAAAGGGATTTGCTCTGTGAAGTTTGAATTCAATCAAAGGGCCACAGGTTCCCCACCAAACTTCAGCTAGAATGTAGCTCCTGCCTTCAAGGATCCAAGTTACTTTTGAACTATGATGTAAGAGTACTCTTGTTTCATTATAGATTGGATTCGATGATTTCTGTGGACCTTCTAACTCTGGGTTACTGTGCTTCTATTTCTGAAAGACTCCACAAAATGGGTTTGGCTTCTTCCAAAACCTTCTTTTATATGTGTAAAGGAAAGTCTTTACCTCTACCATGTGAAACAAAATATTCTGGTATTCACAAAATCCTTGGATTAATTATTATTACAGCTCGATTTGGGCATCCATTGACTTCTCTAAGAATACTCTTCATAGAGATGACTGCGCCCTCAGAGCTATGCATTCCTAATCTCATAGATTTTAGCATCTGATCTTCCCTGTCCTTAAATGTTAACTTTGCTGAAGAACAAATTGGCACTACTCTCCAAAGCCCCAAGATATTTCTAGAGCTACCCATTTAGAAGCAATGTTCAAAGACCAGCTCACAATTCAATAGTTAATCATTCCAAAAGGACAAGTAGCCCAGATGTTCCAAACTCAGATAACTCTCCCATTCCCAATATTCCATATCTTCTCTGTTATTTCCCTGTTTCAACCTCCTATTTGGTAATCATTTCATGCCCCATGACAAACCTTTCAAGACCTTTATCTTCATTGCTATAACACACAATGGTTATATGCCTACAAAATTGCTCAACATTTGTGTATGTATGTATGTGTGTATGTGTGCAGAGGTTATCAATTTTGCACAGTTCAACTTGATTCAATCAGTTTTTTAAGGGTCTACTAATTAATGGCCTACTACGTGCCAGGCACTAGGCTAGTCCAGCTATGATAACAAATATATATTAAAAAAAGTTTCTTCCCTCAAGGACATTTCATTCAGAAAACCTAGTATTCCCAGAACTGCTATGTGTCTTTCTCAAGATTTCTGAAACTTAATACTACGAACCCCTTGCTGGGAAGTTTAAATCTTGTTATAACTTCAGTAAAATAAAGAACTCCTCTTTGTGTTAATGACCTTGATATAATTAAACACTTCTATTAGTCACCCTCTAACTGTCTCTTATCAAGACTAAATAGTCATTGTGCAACTTCCTTTGGTGTACTGGAGCATTTTGTAGCTTTGGGGCATAATTTCCAACCTAAATAATCCAACAACAGAATTAATCACTCAGTGTGAGAACACTAAGTTTTCAAGGGTGCCCACAAATTCCAGAATCTATACCTTATTGCAAAGCCATTTAAAGAGTATGCTATAGAACACAGCTTATTGTGTTTTCTGCTTTGTCAGCCCCACTCTTCTAAATAATGAAATATATATTTCAATTATCTATCCTGTTTACTCAAAAGGGATGTGAATATGTATAGAGTCTGAAATAATGGCATAAAGAATAAAAAGCATAAAAATTCTCATTGTAACTGACCATTTTGTGATGTGAGCTGCTGCATTTATATTAACATAGATTTGCTTCCTCTAGTTGATAACTTCCATGTTTCTAGATGGAAATCATTTTGTTCTTGATATGCTTTTCAATATAGCCAATCAACCTCCGTTCATATTTTGTCACTAAATGTCTAGAACTTATGTTTTAGCACCAGGTTGAAATGCAGATAAGTGTAACTCCATTCCCAGCTAAGAACCTGAACTACATGTGACTTTAGAAAGTCATAAATAAAATATTGAAAAGTTAATTAATAGAAAGTCTTTTTTTTTCATTACTAGGGAAAATTAAATGGATCCAAGCTGTGTAGTGTCCTGGTACAGAAAGATAAAGTAAACTAATGCATCTTTCTGTACTTGCAGAACAAGTGTACTTTGTCAAAAGATGTTCTCCTGTTCAGTAATACATCACTATACTCAGCACATGAGTGGTGGTACCTTACCTCCTCTGCTGTGCACCCTGTGCATTCAGTTCTCTGCTTTGTATTTTTATGTTATTGTCTAGTTTTTACATTGTCTTCAAAAGGGAATTAAACACTTAAATGAGTCCCATTGGTTCATTTTCTCTCCTTTAATGCCCCTAGGTCATTTGGATAGCTTGTTTTTGAAAAGGTTTCTATATTGTAGCCATGGCCTTTTCAACATGAGAACCATTTCTTCCTTTCATTGTATAGCCCTTTATTTTCAAGCTCAACAATGCCTATTGATTGGTTTCTTGGGTTAAAATAAATTGATTTGATATTTAGAGGAACTTTCTGTATTCAAACTCTGACTCTTTTACTCTCTGTAAGACCTTGGGAAAGTCATTTCATATACATAAGCCCCAGTTTCATCATCTAAAAGAGTGGACTACATGATTTTTAAGGAGGGTTTCACTTTTAAATTTGATGACCTATGAAAGTAGATAGGTGGTACAGTGGATAGATGGTTGGTTCTGGAGTCAGGAAGAACTGAATTTATATATAGACTCAAATATAGATGCTTATCATCTCTGTTACCCTGGGCAAGGGATTTAATCTTTATTTACCTCTCTTTCCCCAAACATAGAATAAGATAAAAATGGCACCTATATTGTCAGGTGGTTGTGAGGAATAGATGAAATTATATTTGTGTAGTGCTCAGCATAGTACTTGGCACACAAATGCAGTGTATAAATACTTTTTTCTTTCCTTTCCCTGCTTCCCTTTATCACATATGATTAATGACCCTAATTGTCTTTCAAGCTGTAAACCTTTGAGTTGCATCTCTGTACAATAGAGGAAAATGGACAAAACCTTTGACTGGAAGGTATTTGTAAAGATAGGTTCATCATTTCACTGAGCTAAACTCACATAACCACTGAATTTTGAGATATTTTATTAGATTGCATATAGTTCTTTAGGTATTAACTATCTTGCATCTAATCTTGCCTAAGAACTCACTGGTAACTACTCATTTGACCCTGTTGTCTTTATAGTGTGATGAAGTTTCCATTCCAAGATTCCCTTCACAGTGTCATGTCTAAGATTCTCTTTGCATTTCTAGACCCATGAACATTCTGAAAGCATTTTTCATTCTTTGTAGATAGACACAAATATTTATAGCTTATCTTTTTCTGCATTGCCTTGGAGGGTTGTATTGATTTTTCATCAAAGGTCACATAAACTGTCTATAGACACAGGCTGGTTTGAAGAAGATGGGAAAAAAACGAAGAGGAATTCAGTCCAAAAATGTATTAAATAAACTAGTTTAAATCAGCAATTGGAATTCATTTAAGTGGCCATTCTTAAAGTGTCTCAGTGTTTGAGTTCAACTATATTTTCCTTCAGTTTTCTAACTCTGTGTGCATGGTGTGCGTGCATGCGAGTGTGTGTGTGTATCAAATACTGGATATAATTGACCTTGGAATAAAGGAAACAAAGCCTCCAACCCTGTTTCTGACACAAAAAGCTTGTATAATTCTGAACATATCACTTCATTTCTTAGTTCTTTGGGCAACTCTCCAATAATTAAGTTGCAGAGAAAATACCACTCTGATGGTAAGTGGAGTTTCATCATCTGAGGCTTAAAATATAACAATGAAATAACACTGTAATACACTATAACTAGCTTATATAAATGATAACTACAATAAATACAGTAAACCTTAATTTAAAACTAGTCAGTAGAAAACCTTGAGAGACTTTTTAAAAATCATAAGCACCTATCAGATACTTATCTTTTAAACTATCAACAAGTGATGGTTTAGGATCATAGGAAAACATAACATTCAGAACCTAGGATTTAGAGATTTAGTCCTACCTTATCTTGCAATTGAGGTAAATGAGGACCAGACAAATGAATTTTCCAGTGATATGGAAAATAGAGAGTAGCAAAGCTGGAATGTCTTGTAGGGAGTCCACATTCAGCCTAATGTTTCATATACTCTTCATTTCCTAAAATTTTAGTTGAGGCTTTGAAATGATGTCTTGACTGATGAAACTTCAACATAAGATCTTTCTTCTGTAATCAGGGGTAGTTAAAGATGTTCATTATATTACAATGACTACTATGACAGAGAACATTCATGCAATTTAGAATGCTCTTTAAGTATAAAAATTGAGGCAAGAAAGGGTTTTAGGTTAAGTACATCCTCTGATACTTGAATAGATGTTTGAGCTCATTGATATAGATACTCATTCCAAAGACACTAATCACACTCCCTCTATGTTTGACTGGTCCATGACTCAGGCCCATATTTTCCTGTAAATTTATCCTGATTGTTTACTTAAGATATTGACATCCTTACTCTTGACATTTTATTTTTGTGTGAATATCAACTGATAGAATGTGTGGACTAGCCATCCCTAGATCTCTCTGTTCTCAGACCATTTTATTTTTTTCTTCACATACTTCTTGCTATATCTGCATCTTTTCTGAGTTATAATGAATAGCCTCTCCATTTTCTTTCAGCTAATCCTCAACTGCACACTTGTTAAGTATATGCTAAACAGAAAATAAAATTAATCACAACATCCCTTCCCCAGAGCATTAGGATTTAAACACATTTTTAGGCAGCTTGCTATCTGACATATTACTATTATTTCTATTAATAGTACATTTATTAGATGTCCTCTTAAATATTTGCCATCTTCATTTATTTCATTTCAAAACATTGACCACAGTCAAAAGAATTGAGAAGAGACAGAGGAAGAGGGTCTTTGATCTGTAGATTAGTTTAACTATTTATATATACATAAAATAAGCAGGACTTCTTATATGGTGGCAAAATCATTGATTGTTATGTGAAGATGTGTTGAGAAATAATGTAAATCTTTTCTGAAGCCCATACAAAAGCATTTTTATTATTCTGCTACATTAAGTTAGTCTTAAGCTCACTTGTCAGTGAAGAAGACAGACAACAATTTAGAAACTCTTTTGATTTTTAATTGAAAGTTAAGATTCTTGCTATTCTTTGTAGGTAAATTTCTCATAACTACAGGTATCTGGCAAAAAAATCATTCTTCAATTTACCTGGTCAAGTTACTAATATTAAACCCTTTTGAAAGAAAAACCAATAAAAATGTGAAGTTAAAAATACACTAATTCTCTCTTTAAGATCCTTTTTTGAATATGACAACATGGTTTACTAGAAAGAAAACAACTACACTGGACTGGGAAATTGAGCATCTGGATTTGTGCACCAGCCATGCAACTAACTAGTGGTATTTTTTAAAAAATAATTCTATCAACTTCTATGTTTCTGAATTGTTTTATCTATAAAATTAGCAAATTGGATCATATGCTCCTTAAGATTTTTCCCAATCTTAAATTCTATGAGCACCACAGTCACCTGAAACTCACATAAAATCTCCAGGTTTGTGATATAATGACTTCCCATGAAGTCATTCAATTTTCTATGATCTTGCTCCAATATACTTTACCAACCTTATCTCTTTCTACTCCATTTTCCATACTTCCATTTTTGTTGCAAAAAAAATAGACTAGACTACTAAACTTCATCCTAGCTTCTATCTTTTTCAATGCTGACACCCCATCTAGAATTCACTGCTCACCATCTCTATCTGTTGATTTTTCTCCCATCCAAATCATATGCTTCCCTTTCCATGGATCTGCCTCTTATTTTCTGCCTCTTATTTTCCTCACGCACTAGTTAAAGTTTCTCTTTGCTTTGCATCTTGGTATATTTCCTCCTTCTTCAACCCTCTACCAACAGGCTCTTTGAGGGCAGAAATAATTTCATTTTAAAAATCTTTTAATTAAAATACCATATATGGAATGTTTGTTGAGTTTTGAATTGAGATGAGTCTTTCATCTATCTTTTTATACTTCTTAGATAGATGACTTCAGAAACCATCCTGGAATTTCCTCTGAGATGTAAATGCATCTCAGATAAACTTTTGCAACAAACTGTGCTTGGCATAAACAATGCATTTATTGTCCCTATTAGTGGAGTGAAAGTTTAGATGAATTTTCTTATTGCAAATGATGAGAGAGAGAGAGATATACAGAGAATTTTCATGAGATAATTTACCCCATTCCACTTCTCCCTTTCTCCTTCCAATATAATTCTCTCTCACCCTTAATTTTTTTTATATATCATCCCTTCCTATTCAACTCACCCTGTGCCTTCTGTCTGTCTGTCTGTCTGTCTCTGTCTCTGTCTCTCTGTCTCTCTCTCTCTCTCTCTCTCTCTCTCTCTCTCTCTCTATATATATATATATATATATATATATATATATATATATATGTATAGCATATGCATGTGTGTGTGTGTATAATCCCTCCAACTACCCAAATACTAAGAAAAGTTTCAAGAGTTACAAATATTATCTAAGTAGGAATGCAAACAGTTCAACCTTATTAAATCCTTTATGATTTCTCTTTTCTGTTTACCTTTTCATGCTTCTCTTGATTCCAGTGTTTGTTTATTCAGCTCTGGTTTTTTCATCAAGAAAAGACTGAATGCCCATTTTTCCCTCTGAAGTATTATACTTAGTTTTGCTGGGCAGAGGATTCTTGGTTTTAGTCCTAGTTCCTTTGACTTCTGGAATATCATATTTCAAGACCTTTGATTCCTTAATGTAGAAGCTGCTAGATCTTGTCTTATCCTGATTGTATTCCACCATCCTCAAATTGTTTCTTTCTGATTGCTTGCAATATTTTCTTCTTGACCTGGGATCACTGGAATTTGACTACAACATTCCTAGGAGTTTGTCTTTTTCTATCTCTTTTAGGAAGTGATCAGTGGATTCTTTCTTGATTTTCAAAATCCTTTTTGAGCTCTTCCATGGCCTGAGCCCATGGGATACTTATTTCAGATGTTTGGGATACAGAGGCCTTGACTCCTATGTCTTTACCTGATGGTAAGCAGATCTCTTCGTCCTCAGAGAGGAATGGTGGAATCATCTTCTCAAGAAAATAACCTTCTATGGTCTTAGTTTTTTTCCCTTTTCTGGGCATTTTCCCAGCCAGTTACTTGACTTCTGAGAGTCCTCTCCACCCCCTGGCCTAGATCCGCCCAGCTAGTGCTTGGGGTCTGAGATTCAAATGCTCCCAGCCAGTTACTTGACTTCTGAGAGTCCTCTCCACCCCC
>CM053772.1:183754739-183822270 GCA_028658325.1 Potorous gilbertii | reverse complement strand
GGCCTCCTCAGTTTCCCTCAGGGGGTTTATACAGAGATCCTTTGTAGTGGAGCTGGGGTGGAGCTCCAGCCTGCTCTGGGAGTCTCTGGCTGAGCTGCCTCTGCCTCTGGCTGAGCTGCCTCAGCCTCTGCCACAGCGGCCGCTTCCCAGGGGGTCCGAGTCCCGGAGATCCCCTGCTCCCCTCTCAGCCTGTCTCTCTCACTGACCTGTGCGTCTGTGGGTGGAGGGACCTTCGCGGCCTCAGGAGATTCAGGTCCGTGACGCCTGCTGGGCTCTGCTCGCTCCTCTCAGTGCCGTGTGGCCAGGGCAGGGCAGGACAGGGCTCCGCTCCCGTCTGGGACTCCATGGACCCCTGGGGTCGGCTTTTCAGGGCTCTCTGCAACGGAAATCTCCTTCACTGTGTTGCTGCGCGGCTTCCACTGTTCCAGAATATGTCAGGAGTTCTTTTAACAGGAAAACCATGGGCTGTGGGTTCGGAGCTAGCACATGTGAGTCTTTCTACTCCACCATCTTGGCTCTGCCCCCGGATTCTTTCACTATTTATTTTATTGTCTGGTTCTAGAATATCAGGGCAGTTTTCTTTGATAATTTCATGAAAGATGATGTCTAGGCTCTTTTCTTGATCATGACTTTCAGTTAGTCCCATAATTTTTAAGTTGTCTCTCCTGGATCTGTTTTCCAGGTTAGTTGTTTTTCAAATGAGATATTTCACATTGTCTTCTTCTTCTTCTTCTTTTTATTCTTTTGGTTTTATTTTTTACCTTCTTGGTTTCTCATAAAGTCATTAGCTTTCATCTGCTTCATCTAATTTTTGAAGAACAATTTTCTTTCATGAGCTTTTGAAACTCCTTTTCCATTTAGCTAATTATACTTTTAAAGCATTCTTCTCCTCATTACTTTTTGGACCTCTTTTGCCATTTGAGTTAGCTTATTTTTTATTCATTTTTAGTTTTTAACATTCATTTCCACAAAATTTTGAGTTTCAACTTTTTTCCCGATATCTCCCTTCCTGCCACGCCATAACACCTTTCATTCTGATTACCCCATCCCTCAATATGCCCTCCCTTCTATCACACCCCTCCCTTCCCTTCCCTTATCTTCATCTTATCTCTTTACTTGTAGGGCAAGATTGAATTCTTTACCCCACAACCTGTATTTCTAATTTCCCAATTGTATGCAAAAACAATTCCCAACATACCTTTCTAAAACTTTGAGTTCCAACTTATCTCCATTCCTCTCTCCCCACCCATCCCCACTGAGAAGGCAAGCAACTCAATATAGGCCATATATGTATAGTTTTGCAAAAGACTTCCATAATAGTCATGTTGTGTAAGACTATATTTCTCTCCATCTTATGTTTTCCCCCCCATTTATGCTATTCTCTCTTTTGACCTTTTCCCTCCCCAAAAGTGTTTACTTCTAATTACTCCCTTCTACCACCCTCCCCACACCACTTGTCCCCATTCTCCTCTACTTTCCTGTAGTGTAAGATAGATTTTCATACCAAATTGAGTGAGCATGTTATTCTCTCCTTAAGTCAAATATGATAAGAGTAAGCTTCACTTTTCCCCTCTCTTGTCCTCCCTTTTCTCCTCCATTGAAAAAGCTATTTCTTGCCTCTTTTATGAGAAATAATTTGCTCCATTCCATTTCTCCCTTTCTCCTCCCACTATATTCCTCTCTTACCCCTTAATTTTATTTTTTTATATATCATCCCTCCTTATTCAGTTCACCCTGTGCTCTCTGTCTGTCTACCTATCTATTTCTCTGTATAATCTCTCCAACTACTCAAATATTATAAATATTATCTTTCCATGTGGGAATATAAACGGTTCAACTTTAGAAAGTCTCTTCTGATTTCTCTTTCCTGTTTACCTTTTCATGTTTCTCTTGATTGTTATGTTTTAAGGTCAAATTGTCTACTCCATTCTGGTCTTTTCATCAAGAATTCTTGAAAGTCCTCTATTTCTTTGAATGACCATTTTCCCCCTTAAGTATTATTCTCAGTTTTGCTGGGTAGGTGATTCTTGGTTTTCTTCCTATTTCCTTTGACTTCTGGAATACCATATTCCAAGTCCTTAGAAGCTGTCAGATCTTGTGTTATCCTGATTGTATTTCCACAATACTCTAATTGCTTATTTCTAGCTGCTTACAATATTTTCTCCTTCACCTGAGAACTCTGAAATTTGACTACAATATTCCTATGAGTTTCTGTTTTTGAATCTTTTTCAGGAGGTGATTGTTAGATTCTTTCAATATTGATTTTTCCCTCTGGTTCTAGACTATCAAGGCAGTTTACTTGATATTTTCATAAAAGATGATGTCTACGCTCTTTTGTTGATCATGCCTTTAAAGTAGTCCCATAATTTTTAAATTGTCTCTCCTGGATCTATTTTCCATATCATTTGTTTTTCCAATGAGATATTTCACATCATCTTCTATTTTTTCATTCTTTTGGTTTTTTTTTTTATAACTTCTTGTTTTCTCATAAAGTTAGGGTCTTCCATCTGCTCCATTCTAATTTTTAAAGAAGTATTTTTTTCAGTGAACTTTTGAACCTCCTTTTCCATTTGACTAATTCTGCTTTTTAAAGCACTCCTCTCCTCATTGGTATTTTTGAACCTCTTTTGCCAATTGAATTAGTCTATTTTTAAAGGTGTCATTTCCTTCAGCATTTTTTTGTCTCCTTTAGCAAGTTGTTGACTCACTTTTCAAGCTCTTCCATGGCCTGAGGCCATTGCTTATTTATTTTGGAGGTATTGGATGCAGAAGCCTTGACTTCATCTGACAGTATGTGTTGTTCTTCCTCAACCAAAAGGATGGAAGAAAACACATGTTCACCATGAAAGTAAACTTATAGTTTTATTTTTTCCCCTTTTTGGACATTTTCCCAGTCAGTTACTTTACTTTTGAATCCTTTCTCAAGAGGAAGGCATAGTCTGGGAACATGAAAGTTCGCAGTTCCTCCAAGATGGCAGTTCCTCCAATGAAGGGAGAGGAGTTTAGTCCTTTCCTGGCCTGCACAGTGGTCTGGGAGCAAAAACTTTTCTGCCCAGAATCTCCAGATCTCCCAGTGCTCTTCCTCTTCACTCCAGGGCCTGACTAAGGGCTGAGATTCAGATCAGCTCCTCAATTCTCCCAGGGGCTTTTTAGGCAGAGGTCATTGCAGTGGCTGTTGCCAGTAGAGGCAGACCACGTTCCCTTTCCCAGATGAAAAAGCTTTTCTCACTGAGTTTTGAAGCTTTCTTTGGTGCTTGTGGGTTGAGGAATCTGAGAACTGTTGCTGCTGCTGGGTATTGTTGCTCTGAGGCCTGTTCCAGTACTATTCTTGCTGGTGCCAAGAGGCCAATGGTGGGTTGTGCTCTGTGAGCTGTTCTCTGCTCCTTACCTTGTGTGATAGCCCTTTTCTGTTGACTTTCCAGGCTAACTTGGACTGGAAATCTCTTTCAGACTGTTATTTTGTGGCTTCTGTTGCTCAAGAATTTGTTTATAGTCATTTTTTATAGGTTTGTGGGGGAAGATTGTGGGGGAAGAGATATAATATATATGTCTTTCTTCTCTGCCATCTTGGCTCCTGAGTTAGCCTATTTGTCAAGGTGCTATTTTCTTCAGCATTTTCCTGGGTCTCCTTTAGGTAGCTGTTGACTCACTTTTCATGCGTTTCTTGTATTGCTCTCATTTCTCTTCCCAATTTTTCCTCCACCTCTCTTACTTGATTTTCAACATTGTTTTTGAGCTCTTCCATGACCTGAGATAATTGCATATTTATTTTGAAGGTTTTGGATGCCTTGACTTTCATGTCTTCCTCTGATGGTATGCATTATTCTTCTTCATCTGAAAGGATGGAAGAAAATACCTGTTCGCTAAGAAAGTAACCTACTATAGTCTTATTTTTTTCTTTTTGGGGGGTATTTTTCATTCAGTTACTTGAGTTTTGTGTTTTTTGTTAAAAGGAGTGTACACTCTAGGGACCTGTATGTTCTCAGTTCCTCCAAAGAGGCACAATCACAGGAGAAGAGTTTACTCCTCTCTTGGCCTTTGCCTTGGTGTGGGAGAAACCACAAGCTTTTCTGCCCAGGATCTAAGAGGTGGGTTGCCTCTCCACAGCCTTCTTCAGCTCCACCATTCAGTGCTCCTCCTCATCCCAGGGCCACCACTCAAGCCTGAGACCCAGATCAGTGGCTCATTTCCCCCAGGTCTTTAGTTCAAGGGCTCCAAAAATGGACATTGCCATGCAGTGGATGCTTCCACCCTGGTACATGTGGTCAGATCATGTTTCCTTCCCACCCAGGTGAAAGAACTTTCTCATTGACCTTTGAAGCTGTGTTTGTCATATGTGGGATGAGAAATCTTCATGATTCGGTGCCCGGAAGCCTGCTCTGAGTCTGTCTGTGCTTGGTCATGTGACCAAGGATAGGCTGTGCTGCACTATGTGGGCTGCACTTCTCCCACAGACCAGTAGGATAGACCTTTCTGTCAGTCTTCTGCACTGTCTTGCACTGGAAATCTCTCTCACTCTGTCCTTTTGTGGCTTCTGCTCCAAAATAATGCTTTTAAGTGCATAAAATAAGATATATACGTTCATGCAGGAAATCAATCCCCTTGAAATTCCATTATTAAGACATTAAAAAAGGGCTTAGAGATTCCAGATTAAAAACCCTGATACAGACTTTCTAAGGACCAAAGAATCACACACATTGTCAACATGAAGTTTGTTGTTGTTGTTGTAAAGTACACCTACTCATAACTAGATTTAAAGTAGAATACCATAATTGATTCCTCTCTGACACTAAATTAAATCTATCCTCCTTAGCCCTTCATTAAAAAACTCTCTAAAATCTGCCCACTTGTCTTTGTTCTGCTCATGCCTGAATCTACTACACCAATCCCTAAAAGCTCACACTTCTTTGGTCCTTTTGCTTTGATCATGGATTTCCTAAACCTGGAAGAAAATCTCTATCTTCACTTTCTTCTAAATCCACCTTGAGAAAATTTTACCCTTCAAAGACTTAATAATTTCCAACTACTTTAGCAATCCTTCCTTGATCCATAGACCATAATTATTTTCTTACTAGACCATCTCCATACATTTTGTTCCTTATCTTTGCATTTATCATATTCATGTCATTGCACTGTGTACCTTCAAACTCTCCCTTCTCATTTTTCAAATCCCTTTCACGTATTTTTCCTCCCATTAGAATGTAAGCTTTTTGAAGGTGGGGACATCTTTCTTTCTCATATTTATATTCCTAGCACTTAGTACAGTGTTTAGCCAATAGTAAGGACTTTATAAATGCTGATTGCCTAAAATGTTGCCTAAAAGACTCTCTACTCAGTCATAGAGGGGTCTTGGATATTCTTCCATGGAAGTTCCACCCATATAGGCAAAATCATAAAAGATTAACTTATTGAATTGTCTAAAATAGGCCATTTTTAAAGTATTTGGCTGAAATGCATGTACATACATACTAATGCATACATATGTGTCTGAGTGTGTGTGTGTGTGTGAACTAGGTACATATTACACACACATAGAGTACAGATACTTGCTATTTCTTTCAATAAACTCTTCATAGTTAAATGTTGCAGAATAGTGGGGATTGGGTGACAAATCAGAATAGTGGATCCTAGATTTTTAGTACTTCATGATCATCATCATCAAAAGATGGTAATAACTGATGTATAGCACATTATGGTTTTTGAAGGGCTTTTCCTTATGCAAAATTCACAATTGCTTTACCAAGCACAAAAATTCTTTCATAATATAAAATTTTTTGGCCATTTATTACTTTAATAAATGAACACCTAAGGGGTACAAAGATAGATTTAAATGGGTTTATGATCTTGGACAGGAAAAACAAGTCTTACTTTCATTAAGTTATAAGTAAAATTTAACATTTTCTTCAATTATTTAAAAATATTATTCTGAGGAGTCCATATCCTTCACTATATTACCAAAATGGTCCATGACAAACACACTTGCCCCTACCCACCCATTGCCACTGACCCCCACACACTCACTCAACCATCCATACACTCATACATATTCATTTAGGAAAGATTGATTTTTTTTCCTCTCCTTTTTTACTTTTTTGTACCCTCAGTGTTTAGCATAGTGCCTGGTACATAGTAGATCCGTAATAAATGCTTATTGACTGACTGAAAACATGTAAAAGTTAAGAATGCTTTGCTTAAACAAAGAAGAAAGGAATCATTTGTAGCAGAGTTTATGCTTCATTGTTTTGTCATTCTGTCATGTCCAATTCTTTGTTACTCCATGGAACATAAAATGCCATGCCTTCTATCCTCCACTATCTTTCAAACTCTGTACAACTTTGTATTTGTTGTTTCCATGATGCTATCTATCCATTTTATCCTCTGCTGTTGTCTTTTCATTTTGCCCTCAATCTTTTCTAATATCAGGTCTTTTCTAATGAGTCCTGTCTTCTCTTTATGTGGCCAGAGTAGTTAAGCTTTAACTCCAGTATTTGATATTCCAGTGAACAGCCTGAACTAATTTCTTTAAGCATAAACTGATTTTTCCTCTTTGGTATACTCTCAAAAATCTTCTCCATCATCACAATTCAAAAGCATCAATTCTGTGCCAATCAGTTTTCCTTATAGTGCAACTCTTGTAGCTTTGACTACATAGACTTTAATCTGCAAGACAGTATCTGTATTTTAGGATGCTGGCTAGATTTTACACAGTGTTCCTTCTAAGGGTCAAGCATCTTTTAATTCCACTGGGTAACTCTACATGGCATAACCCATAGTTTCATTTAATACCCTTTGCCATGACAAGGCAATGATTGTGGGTAGAGGGTACGGAGAGGTTAATGCTTCCTTAGCTATCATTTTTTTCTCCTTCCTAATTAAATTTTTTTCAGTTTTCAATATTCACTTCCACAAAATTTTGAATTTCAGATTTTCTCCCTATCTCCCTTCTCCCCCACCATAGAACAGTATGTGTTCTGGTTGCCCTTTCCTCCAATCTACCCTCTCTTCTATCACCACCTCCCTTACTTAGCTATCATTTTTGATTCTCATTTTAAAACATCAATACATCTTAAATTGCTAAACATATAAGAATAAATCCCTCAAGTTTAATTTATTATATTTATTACATTATAAATATTTCTTTATTATAATATATTAATTATTTTAATTGTTAAATAAGAAATACACAAAGTAATTGAAAGCTTTCCCTTATGAGAAAATTATTATAATTTACCACTAGGAATGTTATATATGCCATGAGACCTCCCTGTTCTCATTTTGAACCCTTCAAATTTTCCTCCATACCAAAAAGCCAGATCTCTGAAGCCTTTAATAAGAACAAGAGACATTTTAAAATATAATAACCAACAACTGAGGTAAAAAAAAAAAAGACTGAAAGAAAATCCTTTCACTATTCTCTTATAGCAATGTCTCTCTTTTGAATCAGAGGGCCCTAGTGGGAACAGCTAAGAACAATGACCAGAAGGTGAAATAGGACTCTACTTACCCCCTCTCCATTGGCTCTATTTCATGACATTCATAATATAACTATCTTTTCTTGGTACCACCAACTGTATTTCTTTCATCATTATTTAATATCACAAATCTTTTATAGATGAAAAAATTTTGCCAGAGGGGATAAAGAAGAGAATATCCTATTAATGTGAGCTTATTATCATCTTCTGTCATTCACTGTAAAACCAAGACTTGTGTTTAGATCTCAGAAATTAGGGGGCATATGATGGTCCTCTGTAAATGAATGCATTTTGAATGATTTTGAATTTGTGAAAGGATTAGAAAAAGTTAGAATACTATAGCTAAGGTAGTTAAAATATTGTATAACCCTTATGTTCAAGACATGTTTGTCAAGGAAGATTACTTAGAGATGGGAAATAGAGGTGTAACTCTGCTTAACAATCATTGACAATGTCTTGAATAATTCCTGACACCAAGATTTCTTCTAGTTGATCAAAAATGATTGTGTCACCTTTATTTACCCATGCTTTAGCTTAGTGAAGGCAAGAGAATGTTGCATCCCAATGGGCTATGCAAATTGGATAGAGGAAACAATTTCCTGTTACTAGGGCAGAATTATTTCCCTCCTCACTTGAAACTGACTCACTTCTTGGGGAAAAAAAGGCTATGGAGAGGGGTAGATATCAATGTCATTAAGTCTTTGACCTTGGGATGGAGAATGCATTATCATATTTTGCTTGCAATCATCATTGAGTAGAATGATGGAGCAGACTTAGCACCTACTAAGAAGAGATTTGGCAAGAAAAATATGACCTGATTAGAAAGGAGATGGTGGGTCTTATCTACTTTGTTAGGTGAAGAATTTGGGAAATGGATAAAAACACTGGTGTAGTGGCATGTTAGAGTAGTTAGGGAAACTGAAAATGTCTGGAAGTCTCTCTTTGCCAGAAACAGAGCAGCTGATAAATTCTTGCCCTGCCTTAATGATAGCTTCATTCTTTGAAAAGGGGAGGACAATGTAATTGGAACTGATATTGTAACCATGATTCCGTTATGTATAAAGTAACTACTGAAGGTGAGATAATGGGGATCTTAGGACACACTTGCATACGACCAACTTAAAATTCATTAGAAAGGAGAGGAAAGTTAAGCATAGGCTGATACATATTCTTTTTAGGATTTGAGGTTTATCAAGGAGTTAAAAAAATATAGTTATAATCTATTGGCAAAAATAGCTATAGAGAAGTCAGTGTAATGGTGATGGTAGACTACCATAATTAAATTGTGGATGCACAAACATAAATAATCATGATAGAGAGGAAAAGAAGGAAAAATTTGGAAGAAATCAATATGGTCATACAGAGAACTTGTCAACCAATAATTTAAAAAAATCTTAATGACATGTAATATTGCATTTAGTTTTTGATGTCAAATTATAAGAATGGAATTAGGCTTTATATTTCTCCTCACTCTTATCTCTATGACATGATATTGATCCTCTCTTTTTCAAAGTGTTTGTCAAATAATATTTCGGAATGCCTTGCTTCAAATGTTTAATTTCATTAATAACATTGTTGGCAAAGTCTTGATCATGCCCATTTGAATCTTGGGTGAGAAAACCTCTCCATCATTCTCGTTACAGCCTTACTGACTCTGGACAACTCAGATTCCTTAGTTGGCCTTTTAGTTGTGAACAAATGTCTTCTAATCTAACATACCTATGGCCTTCTGGTGGATTACCCTGTCTACGCATGCTGATAACTATTGAGTTCTACATTTTTGTCCCTATGTTTCTTCTGGTTCACATTTGCTTTGGGAATAAAATGTTTGCAAAAATAATAGTTATGAAGCCAGATAATCCTAAAAATGAGCTACAGCTAATAAGATTTTCTAAAAATATGGAACTTTGCAGATATAAGTGGGAGTAATTAATAAAGAACAGGTATGATCCCTAAGGGTCAGGGATAGAAAAAGAGGAATGCAGTAAAGAGAATAAGGACTGGGAGAGTATCAGAAAGAGTGTGTAATGCTTTAAGCTTGTGTCAAGATAATTTAATTCCATAGGAGTGCATACTTGCAACCCACACAAACTCTTTATAGTTTGTGCCCCCAAGATTCTTTCACAGTTGTATTGGTTCAAAAATAGAGTAGTTATTGTATGAAATGGCTCAGTGCATCACAGTAGCTAAGGATGCTTTCTTTCTTGAAGTAGGGTAGGGTGAAAAGGATCAAGAAAGAAGACAGGGACAATCTTTCCATGAAAAATTATTCTTTAGTTTCCTTTGTAATTAGCTATTTTTCTGCTAATTTTAAGATACCTAATAGCTAACATTTAAGTTGTTATTCCTGGTTTCAAAGTTCTTTCCCTCTCTCTGTCTCTATTTCTATCTCAATATCTCCCTGTATCTCTGTATTTCTGCATCTCTCTCTCTCTTTCTCTCTGTTCCTCTCTCTCTCTCTCTCTCTCTCTCTCTCTCTCTCTAATTGTTTCTATTTCTCTTATTTGTGTTTGCACTTGTAGAGATCTAAGACAAAGGCTGACCAACTGAAGCCTATCCTCACTCTCTGTACCTTTGAAAAACACCTGTTATTTATAAAGATGGAAGAGCTAGGCTTAGAGGAGGACAAAGGGTGGGATATACGCCATGAGAACCTCTGCAAAGAATTGAATTGATCTTTTTGATAGACTTTCGAGGCTTGTCAGAAGATGTTTCCCTTAGTGCTTTACTCTTTTTTCCTCTTTCCTCGTACCCCCCGCCAGATACACATACACACACACATTCAATCTTCATAACAGTTTCATTAGGTTAGTTAGAGAAAGTATGGTTATTGCTATTACACAGATTTGAAGACTAAGGCTGAGGAAGGTAAAGTCACATGTTGAATCATATAACTAGTTAGAGGCAGAGCCAGGGTTTGAATCTAAGTCTTCTGCCAAATTCAGTGGTTTTGTTTATTACTACACACTACCTCCCTGAGAAAAATCAGACCAGAAAACTCATCAGGGGAGCATTCTTATATAACGTTGCCCTCTGGATACCCTATTTTTTCAAAAACAAATCAGATTGATTGCAATGGTCAATTTGAGATCAAAGTTCATTAAAAAGAAAAGGAAGCAGGCTATTCTCTCGGTATAGATGTATGATGCTGTGAGAGAATCATACGTTTATGGTCAGACAGAGTCACCTGTTTGGTTTAGTTTAGCTTAAATTTGTCTATGCTACAAATGGAGGATTTAGTACATGGGAATATTGGGGAAACATGTTGATAAAATATGTATAAATTGAGATTTTTAATTAGTGAAGGTTATAGTTAATGACTAATATGTTTAATTCAATGATGGTGATCCGAAGTATGATTGGAAAGCTACATTTAGTCTATTATTTGACCAGTGTCAATATTTTGTTCCTTGTGGATTTAGATCTTTGTCCAGTGTAAAAATTGTTGATATCCCTTCATAATTGACTCTTCTTTCTACAAGTGCTTCCCTTGCTTAATCTGTAGTATTTTAATATTAGTTTGTGCACTGCTTTTAATAATGGGCATATACTATCTAAGCAGAACAAGAAATCACAGTTGCCATATAATTAAAAAAACTAAATCCTCTCTGTTGTAATGCAGAAACATTATTCTCTTGCTATACTTTATTATCTTATTTGCCTTATCAAAAAGAGCCAGACAAGTGAAGTTCAAAGGAAAAACCAGATGCAAATATTTGTATTTTTAATTTATTTTAAATGTTGCAACATTCTCAATTATAAAGGCTAGTAAATATTCAGAGGGGACAGAGAGCAATAATTATGAACATTTATACTATGAAGAGAATTTCAGTCATTTATTCAGATGAATTTATTTAACATGAATTAAGGTCCACACATCATTAGATAATTTTGTGATGCTGTGTATACAAAAGACTTTAAAATACATTTGAATAAAATAGTTTTTTCTCAAGTTATCATAATATGATTGTCTCAGAAATCTATATTTAAAAGTGTACTGACTATGTGGAAGTGCAATAGATAATTAGATCTCTACTATATTTCCTCAAACACTATCCCTGCAGCTGAAATATAAGACCACTCCTCTCTTTTATTGCTATCACATTCTACCTTTAATATGCCCCTTTGTGTGCACATCTCCAAAGTAATGTGAACTCCATAAATACATAGATTCGATCATTAAAAATTGCATGCCCATCCCCTAGAACAGCAATTTCACATTACTCCATACTTCCACTGAAAGTATTCATTTTCCTAGCTCATTAACTGTGAACGGATCAGTGTGGTTCTTAGTTCATTCATGTTTTCTTATCTCTCACATTTGGATTCTTCAATATAGTTGATAAATTGAACTTCATAATTTGGTACAGATTTACATTATTCACTCAAGATATATAATAGGGAAGGTAATAGAAGAAAAGTGAAATATCCTATAATTTCATCCTGTCTCTGTCACTAGTTAGTTGCATGACACAGTTAAGTCACTTGACTTTTCCTGGTTTGAATATCCTTATCTATAAAAGGGGCAAATTGAATTAAGTGCCCTCTAAGATCACTAAAGTTTCTAAAATTTTATGATATTATGGCTATACCCTGACTGGATAGGAAATCATGTTTCCCAAAGTGAGAGTCATTTATGAATCAGGATCTCTTAGTAGTCAGGCCATTGACTTACAAAAAAGTAAAATGATACCAAATCAGAAAAAAAATAGGAATTCAATGACTGCATGTTGTTACAGTAGTTCTAGTCTCACATATTCAAATAATCATTGATGCTAGTAAAGGGAAAGTATGTAAATGAAATAGCATTAATTTGGCCTGTTACTATTTTTATAGAAGTTGAATATAAATTAATTGATTCAGTGAGGAAAGTAAAACAACCCAGAAGAAACCATCTCAGACTGGAAATAGTTGATTTTCTTGCCCAGGAGAGAGGAATATAAGCCAAAAACCAGTGATGGTCTCAGACCCAGTTGTCAAAATTCATAGAAGAGAATGGTAAAATGCCAACAAAAACAGCAAAGTATAGTGGAGGAAATTAGAAGCACATAGAAAACTTTCCAAAGTATCCATTTAAGGCAGATTATGTCACAAATATTTATTTATAGGTGAAATAGTAATAGTGGTAACTACTGATATTAATATAGTATTTTAAAACTTGCTTGTTAAATTTAAAAACTTTCTTAGCTGAACCAACCAACAATTATATGAGATTAAGCATTTCAGGTAAAAAAGTATTGCAGTAACAGAGCAACAAATAGATGAAAAATGGAACAGATTTATTAATATTTTTGTAAGAAACTATTTTCATCCTGAATAAAAACCAAACCATTAAGGCCTCTAATATCTTAGCAGCCAAGGTGGAGGAATTGATTTTCAAATATTTGAAAGAGGGGGAGGTGCCAAATGACTACATCATTGATTTTTTTTGAGAGAAAATAAGTGAGAACACATCAAGAGCTACTTAGTCCACTTTGTCATCTATATAAAACAGTTACTAAAATGGTTTATATATACATCAATATATTAGTTGGAAATGTAAGGACGTAATGTATTTGCTAGTTCTATCAAATAATTTTCTATATTAGACTACATCTTTATAATTGTAGAACAGTGGTTCCAACTATTCTTACTGATAATAGACAAAACAATGGTATTTGACTTTAGAGTCAGATGTAACCTGAAAGGAAAGCCTCTGCTGCAGGACAAATTTTGTCATTCATATGTACAAATGAAATATGATACTTTGAGAGATATTCTCATAGATTATCAATATTGAAAGGCATTAAAAAAGAAAACATATAGTGTTGGTGACTCATAGAAAATCTTATTTAGAACCCAAATACAATAGATATCACATCTAAATGATAAAGTCTTCCAGATACTTGTTTTCATGCCATTTTCCTGATTTCGTGGAGTCCAAGAATTATATAAAAATTTCTTCATGGCTAATCCACAACCACTTAAAAGAGAGCAACACATCTAGAAACAATAAAATGAATGAAGACTACTGCTTTTCCTGCCCATGACTTACAATAAGATAGAGGGTAGAGGGCCCATGGAATTGGAACTTCCATACACACACACACACATTTTCTATTGGATATGCAGATAGACAATAAGGTAGGAACAGAACTACATTTTAAAAAAAGAGATTGCATGGTACTTTCAAAGATTACAAACTGCTCCCTAAAACAAATAACAATTTTTTTAACATCAGTATTCTTAAAGTTTTGTAATATGTATACAAACTATGAAGTACCAGGAGATTCAAAATTGTGGATGGTACCGGTAATGGTGAATTTATGTATATTTGATGTCATTATGTTACAGCTTAATAGTTAGCAATGATTTGCACTTAATAAGTGGTATGAAATATATCATCCAGGAAATCTACAATTGAAATAGACAAAGAATTAGTCATAAAGGAATAAGAAATGAGCAATAGAACAAATATAGTGCTACACTGGTGCCCCATAATTATTTATATACTCAGAGGAAGGCCACTAGCACATTAAAGATTTCCTAGAAAATATGAATGAGATGTTAAGTTGTGGATGAGATATTTGTACCTTTGGAGAGAAAACTTAGAATGATAGGACATTAGATATAGAAAAATATTAAATAATTACATATATTTTGTAAGAATGTTCTTATAGATGCCTAAGGTATACGAAAAAATCTTTAAGATGTCAATGGGAGGGAACACATTAAATGACAAAGGAGGTTTTATGTGAATTATTTGACAGTTCTGTGAAATAATCAGTGTTAGACTATAAAATTTACTTATCTTTTTACTAATTATATTCAAGATTGAAAATAGCAGATGAAAGATATGTAATAGAATATTCTCTAAGTATACAAAGAAAAATTCCATAGTTAGGATACAATAATGGATATTGTAACTATTATTCTTGACCAACCAATAAAATCATTTTATGTCTAATTGATGTTTCCTTAACTGTTCTAGTAAATATTTTCTCCCTTGAAATTAAACTAACAAACAGTAATAGAAATGATACGAGGATTTTGAATATCATAATGTACCTGGTTTCTCCATATATTGGGAGAGTTGGAAAGTGACGGCCATAAAGTCATTAATCTGGTTGTTAATAGGTGACTTTGAATCACCAATGCCATTTTGTTTTACAATGTAGTGTTTGGAGCGACTGGCCATATAGGCACAATCTTAATCTTCAACAGAGTGTAACAAGAAGACAAGGTTATGCTGACCCCATGTAGAATATGTACATAGGAGTGAAAAAAAAGAGTATGTGAGAAAAAAAAGAGAAAATTTGAATGATTAGGTGTTTTACCGAGAGATGGTAAGAAAACTACAGAATAAGAAGGAACACATAAGAAGAATAAATACTTGTTTTAATGGGGAAAATATAACAAGAGAGAGTACATTTCAGGAAAAAAAAATTTGGTGCAATTTTTTATGTGGTTGAGCAAACTTTTAGGTATATTTTCATGAATATTAACAAAAGATTGCTCATATCTTGAATGATATAAGAAAATGGAGTAGGAAAATTTTGAAAGGAATTCCAAAGGATCTGTATTGGAAAGGTTAAGGCAAATCATTGAAGGAGAGTAATAAAGCGATGATGTGTTCACAGAAGAAAAAAAAATTAATTGGTAATTAAAAAAAGCTGTTACCCATTGTTCCACTTGAAGAAAGTATATTTAGAACTAGAAATACTAGTTGTAAAATGGATAATTTCAATTACATTAAACTAAGACACTTTTGTACAAATAAAACAAATACAACCAAGATCAGAAGGAAAGCATAAAATAGGGGGGGGAATTATGGACAGTTTATCAGATATGTCTTGTATCTGAAATATATAAAGAACGTTGTCAAATATATAAGAATTTGTATCTTTCCCCAACTGATAAATGGTCAAAAGATATAAGCAATTTTCTAATGAAGAAATCAAAACAGTCAGAGGGTAGGGTGGAGCCAAGATGGTGGAATGAGAGTACAGACTCATTCTACCACAAATTCCTTCAGACAACTCTAAAAAGAGAATATGAACAAATTTCAGAGTGGCAGAAGTCACTAAGAGATGGAGTGTGACAGATTTCCAGCCCAGGACAGCCTGGAAGGTCAACAGGAAGGACGTGTTACACTGGGTTGGAGGAGCACAGAGTGCACAGGTTGCACCAGTGCAGACTCCTCCATAGTAGAGTGGAGCAAGAACCACCATGGCAGAAGCAGCTGTTTGGATTCTCAAATATATCAACCCAGGACAGGAGTCCAGTGGAACTGAATGAGAGAGAAGCACAGGACCCCTGGTAACAACAGCAGCCACTTCTGAAGACTATTAACTCACAGATTGAAGGTCTGAAAATCACCTACTTGAACTTCTGGAGTCAAGATGCCTGAGTAAAGTGTAAGTGTTCTCTCACTCCACTTGTTGACCCTAAAAACCCAGAGAACATTGCCTCTGGAAGAATCCTGGAATAGTGGGATCTATTTTTACCCCAAAAGGTTAAACAGTCTCTCAACTTCAGAAGTTGGGGAGATCATAAAGGAGAGTTCCTTTTGCTGTGGCTGAAGGAGACCAGGGCAGGGCAACAGTTGTCCCAGAAAGCTTCACCTCAACAAACCAAAAGGAGATCCTGAGCCCCAGGTAGGTGGAGCCCGTAAGCACCAAGAGCAGGACCCCAGGAATGCCTTAGCATAGTTAGGGGAATTGGGCACATGCCAGCACAGAAGGGAGCTTCATCAGCCTCTCCAGGGAAAATCTGAAAGATTTCACCCGATCTCTGCCTTGGCACATCAGCCAGCTGAGCACCAGGTAAGCTGCAGTATTCCAGCTCCTTGCTGAAAGAACCAGAGGCCACAACACACAAAGCTCAAGTTTTCAGCACAAGAAACATTGGTCAGAGCCTCCTGTGCCCCAGAAGCAGAGATCCAGTTTAAAAGCCGGGAAAAAAGTCAATCATCATGAGTAAGAAGCAATTCAGAAAAACAAAGACCACAGAATGTTACTATGGGGAAGAGGTTAGTATTGAAAATGTACTTACATCTGAAATCACAGAAGAGAATCTGTATTGATTTCAAGCTGAAAGAGCATTCTTGGAAGAGTTCATGAAGGATTTTAAAAGTGAAATTAGAGAGGTAGAAGAATAATTGACCAATGATTTTAAAAATAGTCAAAAAGGATGTACTGAAGAATTAAAAAGGAAAACTGGGCAAATGGATAAGGAGATAAAAAACCTAACTGGAACAAATGGACAAATGAAGAAAAACAATGTGAAAGTTAACTGAAGAAAACAATTTATCACAAATTAGAATTGGGTGTGTAGAAGCTAATGGCTTTATGAGACATCAAGAATCAGTTAAACAGAATATAAAGAATGAAAAATTAGAAGAAAATGTGAAATATCAAATTGGAAAAACAACTAACCTGGAAAATAAATCCAGGAGAGAAAGTATAAGAAATATTGGTCTACCAAAGAGCCTGTTCAATATCTTCCAAGAAATCATTAAAGAAATCTGCCCTGAGGTCCTAGATCCAGAGGACAAAATAGTCATCCAAAGAATCCACCAATCACCTTCTGAAAGAGATCCCAAAATGAAAACGCCAAAGAATACTGTTGCTGAATTCTAGAACTATCAAGTTAAGGAGAAAATATTGCAACTAGTCAGAAAGAAACAATTCAAATATTGAGAAACTACAGTCAGGATCACACAATAACCTGCAGATTCTACATTAAAAGAAAGTAAGAATTGGAAAATGTTATTCTGTAAGGCAAAGGAGTTTGGACTACAATCAAGGATCAGTTACCTAGCAAAGTGGAGCATAATATTTCAGGCAAGAAGAGGGCTATTCAATGAAATAAGGGATTTCTAGATCTTTCTGATGAAACAGCCAGAGCTCAAAAGAAAATTTGATCTTCAAATACAGGACCCAATAGAGGTATAAAAAGGTAAATAGGGGGAAAAACTTGTTATTCCTTATGGGCAAACTTTACATTCCTATAAGGGAGGATGATACCTTTTAATCTTGAGAATAGCATATTTATTATGACATTAAAAAGGGATATACATAGATAGAGGGAGTGGTTATGAATTAACTGATATGATGATAAAAAATGTGATTTAAAAGTACAAAGGGATGGTAATAGGAGAAGATAAAGGAGAGAGAAAAAGGTAAAATACATCACAGCAAGAGGCACAAAACATATTATAGTAGAGGGAAAGAGGGGAGAGAGATGAGCACTGTTTGAGATTTACTCTCATGTGATTTGGTTCAAGGAGGGAAAAACAAACTCAGTTAAGTATAGAAATCTAACTAGCTCTATATGCAGTAGGGTGGGAGAAAGAGCAGTAAAAGGGAAGGGAGGTTAAAAGGGAGGGAAGAAGTAGTAAGGGAAAAGGGGAATAAAAGAAGGGGGTTGATAGAACAGAGGGAAGACTGAGGGATACAGTGGTCAAAAATAAAAATGTTGTGGAGGGGAATGGAGAATGGAACATAAATAGGGAGAAATAGGATGGAGAGAAAAACATAGATAGTAATCATAACTGAATGTGAATGGGATGAATTCTCCCATAAAATGGAGACAAATGGCAGAATGAATTAGAAACCATAATCCAACAAAGTTCTGTTCCCAAGAAACGTATTTGAAACAGGGAGATACAGACAGGGTAAAAGTAAAAAATTGGAGCAGAATATATTATGTTTCAGCTGATGTTAAATAAAAAAAGCAGGGGTATCAATCCTAATGTCAGACAAAGCAAAAGCAGAAATAGATCTAATCAAAAGAGATAAGGAAGGAAGCTATATCCTGCTAAAATGAACCATAGGCAATAAAACAATATCATTACTAAACATATATTCTCCAAGTGTTATAGCATCCAAATTCTTAGAGAAAATGTTAAGGGAATTACAGGAAGAACTACACAGCAAAACTATACTGGTTGGGGATCTCAACATCACCCTCTCTAACTTTGATGAATCTAACCTAGAAATAAACAAGAAAGAAGTTAAACAGGTGAATAGAACTCTGGATAAGCTAGATATAACAGATCTCAGGAGAAAATTGAATGGGGATAGAAAGGAATATACTTTTTTCTCATTGTCCATTGCACATATACAAAAATTGACCATGTCCTAGGGCATAAAAACCTCACAATCTAGTGCTGAAAGGCAGATACAGTCAATGAATCCTTTTCAGACCCTAATGAAGTAAAGTTTATATTTAATAAAAGTCTATGGAAAGATAGACCAAAAATTAATAGGAAACTAAATAATCTAATGCAAAAGAATGAGTGTGTTAAACAACAAATCATAGAATCAATCAATAACTACATTCAAGAGAACTATAATAATGAGACAACCTACCTAAACTTATGAGATGCTGTGAAAGCAGTTCCTAGGAGAACTTTTGTATCAGTGAATGCCTCAGTGAATACAATAGAGAAAGAGGATCAATGAATTGGGCAAGCAGCTGAAAAATCTAGAAAAAGAACAAATTGAAAATCCTCTAGGATATATCAAATTAGAAATACTGACAACTAAAGGAGAGATTAATGAGATTGAAATTAAGAAAACTGATAAATAAAACTTAGTTGGTTTTGTGAATAAAACAATAAAATTAATAAACTTTGGTCAATTTGATTAAAAAATGAAGAAAGCCAAATTAGTAATATAAAAATGAAAAGGGTTAACTCATCTCCAATGAGGAGAAAATTAAAACAATAATTATAAATTACTTTGCCCAGTTGCATGCCCATAAATTTTACAGTCTAAGTGAAATGGACAAATATTTAAAACAATAAATTTCCCAGAATAATAGAAGAGAAAGTTAAATATTTAAATACTTCCATCTGGGAAGAAGAAATTGAACAAGCTATCAATGAACTTCCTGGGAAAAAAATCTTCAGGGCCAAATGGATTTACAACTGAATTCTATCAAACATTTAAAGAACAGTTAATTCCTATCATAGACTATTTGGGGAAATTGGCAAAGGAGTCCTATCAAATTTGTTTTATGAAACAAATATGGTTCTGATACCTCAACCAACAAGAGTCAAAACATAGAAAGAAAGTCACAGACCAATTTCCCTAATGAATATAGATGCAAAAATTTTAAATAAGATATTAGCCAAAAGATTGCAACCACTTATCAAAAGAATAATACATTATGATTAGGTAGGATTTTTACCAGAAATGCAGGGCTGGTTCAATACTAGAAAAACTTTCAGCATCATTGATCATATCAACAACAAAATTAACAGAAACCACACAATTATCTTAATAGATGCAGAAATAGTTTTTTACAAAATATAACATCCATTCCTATTGAAAATACTGAAGAGCATAGGAATGAATAGAGCCTTCCTTAAAATAATAAGCAATAGCTACTTAAAACCATCAGAAAGCATTGTATGCAATAGGGACAAGCTAGATGCATTTCCAATAAGATCAGGGGTGCAACAGGTATCTCCATTATCACCACTGTTATTCAATATGTTACAAGAAATGTTAGCTTTAGCAATAAGCAGGAAAAGATATTGAAGGAGTTAGAATAGTCAAAGAAGAAACTAAATCATCACTCTTTGCAGATGATATGATGGCATGCTTAGAGAATCCTAGAGAATCAAGCAAAAACTACTTGAAATAATAAAAACTCTGGGAAATTTGCAGGTTACGAAGTAAACTCACATAAATCATCTTTATTTCTATATATTACTAACAAAGCCCAACAGCAAGTGATAGAAAGAGAAATCCTATTTAAAGCTAGGGGTAGACACTGTAAAGTATCTGGGAGTCTACCTGATGAAACAAATGCAGGAAATAGATGAATACAATTACAAGACACTTTTCACGCAAATAAAGTCAGATCTAAGTAATTGGAAATGCATCAGTTGCTTGTGGTTAGGCCTAATTAATATAATAAAAATGACATTTCTACCTAAATTAATTTACTTATTTGGTGCCATACCAATCAATCTACAAGAGAATTATTTGCTAGAGCTAGAATACATGATATCAAATTTAATCTGGAAGAAGAAAACGTCCAGAGTATCAAGGTAATTAATGAAAAGGAATGGTAGGGAAGGTGATCTAGCACTACCAGATCTCAAATTGTATTATAAAGTAGCAATCATCAAAACCACTTGGTACTGGCTAATAAATAGAGGGGTAGATTGGTGGAATAGGTAAGATATTCAAGACACAGTAGTCAATGAATGTAGTAATTTGATAAACTCAAGTACCCCAGCATGTGGGATAAGAACTCACTATTTGATGAAAACTGATGGGAAAACTGGAAAATAGTGTGGTGGAAACTGGACGTATAACAATGCCTGACACTGTACATAAGAATAAAGTCCAAATGGGTACATGATCTAAATATAAAGGCTGATACCAAAAACAAATTAAGGTAGCATGTGATAGTGTATTTGTCAGATTTATGGAGAATGCAGAAATTTACGACCAAACAAGAGACAGAGAATATTATGATGTGCAAAATGGATAATTTTGATTACATTGACTTGAAAAATTTTGCAAAAACACACCCAATGCAACCAAAATTAAGAAAGAAGAAGAAAACTGACAATGAATTTTTACAACTAGTGCCTGTGATAAAGGCCTTATTTCTAAAATATATAGAGAACTGAGTCAAATGTACAAGAATACATATCATTCCTCAATTGATAAATGGTAAAATGATATGAACAGGTGGTTTACAGAGGAAGAAATTAAAGCTATCTATAGTCATATGAAAAAATGCTCTAAATTAGTATTGATTAGAGAAATGAAAATTAAAACAATATAAGGTTTTGTATATTGAGGTAACACATCATACATATCAGATTGGCTAACATGACAAAACAGGAAGATGATAAATACTGGAGAAGATGTGTTATTCATTGTTGGTGGAACCGGAGCTGATCTAACCATTTTGGAGAACAATTTGGAACTATACCCAAAAGGGTTACAAAAATGTATATTCCCTTTGACCAAGCAATATCGCTTCTAGGACTTTATCCCAAAGAGATCATAAAAATGGCAAAGGGTTACACAGGTATAAAAATATTTATAGCTACTCTCTTTGTGGAGGCCAAGAAATGGAAATCAAGAGAATGCCCATCAATTGGGAAATGGCTGAACAAGTTTTGGTGTATGAATGTAATGGAATACTATTGTGCAATAAGAAATGATGAAGAGGGGGACTTCAGAAAAGCCTGGAAAGACTTATACGAATTGGTGCTGAGTGAAATGATCAGAACCAGGAGAACATTATACACAGTAACAGCCACACTGTGCAAGGACTATTTCTGATACACTTAGCCCTTCACAGCAATGCCAGGACCTCAAACATTCACAAATGACTCTTGAGGCAAAATGCCATCCACATCCAGAGAAAGAACTATGGAATTGGAATGAAGAATGAAGCAGATTATCTTCTCTTGTGTTATGTTTTGTTTTTTTTTTCTCATGGTTTCTCCCATTCATTTTGATTCTTCCATGTAACATGACTAATGTGAAAATGTGTTTAATAAAAATGTATATGTCGTACCCATGTAAGATTACATGCCATCTCAGAGAGGGAAAGAAAACAGAGGGGGAGAAAATTCAGACTCATGGAAGTGATTGCTGAAAACCGAAAACAATTAAATTAACTAAAAATATCAAAACAATGCACGGTCACATAAAAATGTTCCAAATTATTATTCATTAGAGAACTGCAAATTAAAGCAGACTTGATATAATCATTTTACACCTACCATATTGGCTAAAATGATAGAAAGGAAAAGTGACAAATGTTGGAGGGGATGTAGAAAAATTGTGACACTAATTCATAGTTGTAGAACTGTGAACTCATTCAGCCATTTTGGTGAACAATCTGGAGTTATTTCCAAAGAATTATTAAACTACTTATACCTTTTGACCCATCAATAGCACTATGTGATCTATTTCCAAAGATAATTATGGCAAAAGGAAAAGAACATATGTTTTTTAATATGTTTATAGCAATTCTCTTTGTGGTGGCAAGGAAGTGGAAATTGCAGAGAAATTAATTGATGAATGATCAAATGAATTGTGGTATATGATTTGATGGAATACTACTGTGCTATAAGAAATAATGACCTAAATGATCTTAGAAAAACATGGAAAGATTTGGACAGGTAATTAAAGTTTAAATGAGCAGAACTAAGAGAACACTGTATACAGTAACAGCAATATTCTTTTAAGAATGACTAAGTCATTTTGACTATTAGAAATACCCAGATTAACTGTAAAGGATAGATTAAAAAAGCTGTCTGAATTGAGAGAAAGAACTGATAAGTAGAATATGTATAAAATAATTGTATCTAAACCTATTTGTGTATAATGTTTGCTATCTCTAGGGTTGGGGGGAGAAAAAAGAAATTTACATGATAATTTTGTATATTTGAAAGAAATAGCAAATTGTGCATGGTAGATTTCCTCTTTTATGTGAAATCATCTTTTTTGTTTTTCTATGTTATAGAAATGCTTGTTTAATGTTATAAATGAAAAATAAACTTAATAATGACAAAATTAAAAATATAAATTTTTATTTCTTATTCTCTCTCTTCTTCCTGCCTCTCCCCCACCCCCTGAGAAGGCAAGAAATATGATACTTAATATAATATAGTCTTGTGAAGTCATGCAAAACAAACTTACTCCTTAATCATAGAACTAAAAATATTCATTTATGCTATATAACATAAATGTCATTCTTTTTAATTTTCCTGAAATGTCCTTGTGTTAGCCTTAATAAATATGGACTACAGCTTTATAAATGTTTTTTCACAATTCACAAGGCTTACAGAAATTATATTTGCCCTGTTGAAAATTAATTCTTCCTATCCTTGTTAAACACATTCCTTTTCTCTACTTCCTACTACTCCTTCTTCCACTTGACTAAGGAAGTTCCAAGATCTGTCTTCTTATGGCAAACATATTTACTCTCAGAATTTATGAATAAATTCTCATGAAATCCAAACAAGAAGGGAATAACTGGTTGCCTTGGAGGTAGATGGCATTCATTCTAGGCTTGCTGATGGATTCTCATTAGACTTCTTCCTGATTTTCTCATCAAGTCTACTTCAATTTCTTTTAAGCCATTGGCATATGGGCCACGGTTCTTCTCATAACTGACAATGATCAAATTTATAAGCCTATACTGTTTTTGTAATTTAACTGCAGAATTGAATTTGCAGTCAAACCTACAATAAAAGAGCAATATGTAGAGGACCATTGTTCCAATCTGCAAATATTTCAGCTGTTGCTACTATCCATCTTGAGAGATTATGGTCTTTCCTCCAGTGAATAGGGATTGCTATTAATGTCATAATATTTCACTAGGCCTATTACCACTGAGAGGTCCCCATTTCACTTCAGCATTATCTCTGGGTCTGCAGAGAAAGCTCACTCTCTCACCCTACAGGCACTCTAACTCTATTTACTGACTCCTAAAATCTAAATAATAAATACCCTAGAGTCTTAAAGGTTAATATTCCTTAAAATATTCAAGAAAGAATTTCTCAAGAGCTTTCTAATTATTTGTGATTTTGTCACACAAATATTGTACCAAATTCTGCTAGTCATGCAGAATAAACAAACATGGCCCAAGGCCTTCCCAATAAAGTTAAACAGAAAATCTCTCATTCAAATCAGAAGAGTTTACTGGTTATATCAGAAAATGAGAGAAGCAGAGATAAAGAAAGAAACAAAAAAATTTTTACAACATTTTTGGCCACAAAATAAGTAGAAATAAAAAGCCTTAGAGATCATCTTGGGTGGGAGGGTCACTGATCTACAAACTACAGTCTGAGGCCAAATGTGGTCCTCTGCTTCTTATTTGTATCACTAGTGAGCTATGAATGGATGTAAATATAAAACGTCAAGACCATTCTTAGCTTGCAATCCCAGAGAGGCCAGATTTGCCCTGCAAGCTCCTTTCCCAACCTCTGAATGTATTTTAGCAATCATCTTGTTCATCTTCCTCATTGATTTTTTCCCCAAGTTGTAGCTAGCAAAAGTAGAACAAATATTCAAACTCTTGTCTTCTGGTTATACATTTTCTTGTATTACCACGCCATTCAATAGGAAGATTTTAGGCATTAGGAAATGAACTTGTGATTTCACTCTTATTGTATTCTCCTGGATGAGGAAATTACCTTTATTAATGCTGATAAAACTTGCCTTTCCATTTACATACTTAGAAAATTGCATAGGAGATTGAAGATTTATGTAACTTGTCCTAAGTTTCACAGTCAGTCTCTGAAGGAAGACAGAAAACATTCAAACAAGTGATACTATGCAAGTATAGGAAATGGAGGAACATTTTTGGATTGATAAATATAGGCAGAAGAAAAGAAATTAAACTGGTGAACATTATATCAAGACTTTTATAAAATGCCAAGATATATCCACACTCAAAGATTTCTTGCTAAGAATTATGGATATGAAGCTATTAGAGTTTCTTGACTGACTGAAAATACTTTTCATGGAATAATCTACTGAGATATAATAGAATTGTAAACTGTTTAGCAGACAATTCAAAAGTTATACAATATATAAAAATTTGGAAATGTAGAAAATTCTGTTCAATTGACAGACTCATGAACAGTCCTAACTGAGAAGTAATCATACCCCACCAACAACTGTTGGTTTAATTTGACCTGACTTGGATCCATTTTCATTGATCCCACAGTGGTAGGTATTCTGTTCTACCGCAAATCTGCTGGTAAACTTTTTGTACTTACTTTGATGCATACATGTTATTTTTCTTTTTCCTCCCCAAAAGACTGTAGTCTCCTTTGAGGAAAAGGTTTCATTTTCTTTTTTCCCTATTTTCCCAGAGTTTAACAAAGTAGCTAGTACATATTAAATATTTAATATCTGCTTGTTGAATGAAGGGATGAATCAATAAATGGACAAAAACATTTTATAAAACCTGCAGTGTGGATAAAGGAAAAAATAATATATTTTCCAGAAACTTTTACTTTTCACCTTATTTTCGGATTTTTAGTCTCAGGAAAAAATTTGGGTAAAATAATTTATAGCAAGATCATAGATTAATAATAATAGAATAAGTAGGATAAGTCAAAGATATACTTTAAGGGGAACATTTCTCAGATGTAATAATAGGAGATTGTATAAAAAAATTAAATGTCAATATAATGCATTCTATATATGCACTTTCAAACCCCTACACACATATACATATATTCTTTCTTCCAAAGACTTCATTTCTTAAAAAGAAAAATAAATTACCATTTAAAAAAAGCAATTTTCCAAATGTTTGATATGCCAATCACAAACACTTTCTAAAGCCAGCAGGGATACTGATTAGTATAATAGAAAACAACACTAAACTTGGAGTTAATATCCTTGACTTCAAATTTTGCCTTTCCCCAAATTTATGTGTCTATCAACTTGACCTTGAGCAAATATTAACCTCTCTGATCATCAGTTTCTTAGTTTCTGAAATGGAATTAATGTTTACACTGACTACTTCATAGAGCCATTGTAAGAATTAAAGGACTATATTTTGAAAGCATGTTAATATATTGAAGCAATACAATTTTAGGCTTCCTTAGACATGGATGAAGTTTTATTCTTTTTTCTTTCTTTTTAATTAGATTGGAGGTTTAATTGTTATAGAAAACAATAGACAAGGAACTTTCTTGATGCATGTTCTCCGCACTTTTAGGCTTAAAGTGAGGGCATTGGGAAGTTATGACCTGCCTTTGTTCACTCATCTTGTAAGTGGGAGAGACACAACATGAACCCAGGTCTTTATGGTGATGAGGTCAAATCTTTCTCTCTATATATTCAATGGTATCTCATAACAGTGTTTCCTAACAATCATTGTTCAGTTTTAGGCTCTATTCACTTGAAAAACAAAAATGATACCAACTTACAAAAATACTTGGAAAGATTTAAAGAATTCATGTATTCCTCATAAAAATTTGACATAATTATTGTCTTTAAGGTCGAAGCAAAGTAGAATCTTTTGCTGTTTTTGTTTTAGTGTAATCAAAAAGTATAATTCCTCCATTTGAATGTGATTAAAAGAATCCCACCTATTGTTGTACCTGCAAAGATTTGTAGGAAGGTCCACAACTTTTGTTAATGAGGCACTGGCTCTCAAGGGATGTGATGCCCTCTGGCTCTAAAAAGTGTATAAAGATCATGAGGTAGAGTTTTATTTTGGAGTTTATTGATTGGAAGTATTTATTTGGTCAGATGAGGACTCTGGGAAGCCACTAAAGAGTCCCATGACTTTGAAAACTTACATGTCAGCGCTTCCCTTTGTGGTAACTATGGTTAGACAGCTGGACCTGTCTGTTGAATTGTGATGTATGCATTGATTATGGTCAGGCAGAGGAAGCCATGTCTGTTGATCTTTGATTTCTCTGTATTTTCTTTGAAGTTCAGGGTACTGATTCACCTGAAGTAGGTGAATGATATATGCACTTGGTTAAAGGAGTTATACATGTGCTTGATTTAAGTGATTGTTAACCCCTCAAAAGTTGTCTTTCCTTTTATGAATTCAGATTTAAGAACCTGTGAGAGCAGCCCTCCATATATGTTGAGGTACTTATATTATGTAAGTACCATTACATTATGGTCATGACTATTCGATCTACTAAATTCAAAGAAAAGTATGAGGACTGGGGTAATTGCCTTTTATTTCCCAGTTGTGGTGACTATGATTTGGTGGAGCCAGGGAGATGAAAGTGTTTAGAGCCAGGACTTAAGTGGATTAACCTAGACTGTGCTAGAGGGGTGAATACCCTGAGATTGTATTGTATGCAAAGCCTTGGAACAGATCCAGAAAACTGCCTGCCAAAAACAACCTAGCAAAAGTTGAGTACTGCCTGTGTGCTGACCTTCCTGAGGTGAGAATGGGAGCCCAGAGCTGCTTTTGCACAGACCCAGGTAGGAGCTGCAAGCAACTGACTCCTGCTGGAAGAGGAGGAACTCAGTTCAGCTCTGGGGCAAAACTGGGACTGAGCAGCAAGGCACAAGTATGCTTTCTTTCAGCTTTCTCCTGGGACAGTTTGGGACCCAGGAGATGAAGTTGTCTATGATGGGTGGTAGGAAAGTGCCATGTACCCCCATGAACCCCACCCTAATGGTGCTGTTGCCCAGCCTCCCCTCAGACCTTGGAAGTGGGGGCTGAAATGTTAAATCTGACTTGGCTTATTAAAGCCTACACCTGAGAGTGCATTGTGGGGAGGACACGTACTTCCATAAGACTTTGCTTAGACATTTCTGTTTGTGATTGAGGAAGGAGGAACTGGTTGCTCTCTCTTCAAAGAATGATATTATGTTATGCCTATACATTTGTGTTTGTTTAATGTCATATGACCACACTGTTAACAAGATGCTATGTTGTATTTAATTAAGAAATGTTAATGCATATGTGTTCCACAATCCGTGGCCATTTAGATTGTAAGATCAAGGATCCTGGAAGGGTGGAGTGTAAGGCCAAAGTATAACCTTTTGCTGATTTTGTTTTAGTATAATCAAGAAGTACAATATCTCCATTTGAATGTGATTAAAGAGAGTCTTTTCCACCCATTGTTGGACCTGGGAAGATTTGTAGGAAGGTCCACAACTTTTGTTAGGCTTTTGTTTTCAAGGCATGGGTTTTCAAAGGATGTGATGCCCTCTGGCTCTAAAAAGCGTATGAAGATTATGAAGTAGGATTTTATTTTGTAGTTTATTGATTGAAAGTGTTTGTTTGGTCAGATGAGGACTCTGGGAAGCCACTAAGGAGTCCCCTGACTTTGAAAACCCACATGTCGGTGCTTCCCTTTCTGGTCAGACAGTTGGACCTGTCTGTTGAATTGTGATGTATGTATTAATTATTGTCAGGCAGAGGAAGCCATGTCTGTGGATCTTTGATTTCTCTGTATTTTCTTTGAAGTTCAGGGTACTGATTCACCTGAAGTAGGTGAATGAAATATGTGCTTGGTTAAAGGAGTGATACATATGCTTAGTTTAAAGTCATTGCTAACCCTCAAAAGTTGCCTTTCCTTTTATCAATGCAGATTTAAGAACCTGTGATAGTAGGCCCTCCCTGTGTATGTTGGGGTGCTTACTGATACACTGTCTTGTGCTATATATTGTTCTAGTTGATTTTCAAACTTTGTTAAAACTTTAATTAGTGACTGGAAGGAGTGAATTTTTAATCATATCTTTAATGACATTCAAAGAACAAGGTTTTGATGCATATATGACTGTTTTAACCTGACCCCATAAGAAAAAATATTATATATAAAGGAGACAGATCAGATGATGGAGGTGACCAAGTGGAGCTCCTCTACTGATATATTCGTTTAAGAAAGTGTTATCCAGAAAATGCCACATATACAATGCATGATGACAGGATCCCCACATTGTTAAAGTTAAAATTAAAAAGTAATATTCTAAATTCACAAAACTCAATGAATATAAAATAAATTTAAGTAATTAAATGTTCAAATAATGTTTTTAATAAGTTTTTAGCACTAGTACTTCCGAAATTGTTCAAGCTTAAAACTACATGAAGACTTTTGAGACACTTTCTGTATCTATACATGATATTTTACAGAGAATCATATCTTTTGATCAATATATTTGCTACTTGGTGATATGTGATTATGCTATAGATGTTTTACATGTAATCTTATCTTTAAAATACTAAATTTGATACACAGACACAGACAGATAGACACAGGCACACACACACGCATGCATACACATACACACACACACACATACACACATGTTCTACTTTCCATGCCAGAGTGACACTTGCCTGTGCTTTTGTCATGTACTATGAGGAAACCAGGTTCATTTCAAGTGTCTAAGATAACACTCAGCTAATTAAGTAGTAGTTAATATACTAATAGGAAGAGGCAAATGTTAGAAAGAAGGTAATTCTTAGAAAGGAGATCTACAAGTCATTTGGTCCAACTTCCTGCTAAAAAGCAAGTAATTTTTTTTACCCTCTGAATTAGACATGAAATATAATGATGTAGTGAAAAAAATAGATTTAAAGTAAAAATGCCTGAAGATTTGTAACCTTGGACATTTTCTGTAAATTTTCCAAGTCCCAGGTTGCGTATCTGTAAAACAGGGATGATATTTGCTTTACCAACTTTGCAAGGTTGTTATAGGGAGAGAATTTAGTAAAACTGCAGAGTACTATATAGAATTGATGCATGAGTACCAATTTTGTCAGTGTTTGTGTTTGTGCTTCAAGGTTTTGAGTAAAAAAAGGGAAAAAAAGAAAAAAAGTGGATCGTTAAACGTCAGAAGGAAACATAGAGAAGCAAGGAAATTGTGAAAGTTTCTTGTGGAATTTATTATATGCTTAAAAGAAGTATGAGATCTACATAACAGAAATCTACCATTTCATATACAATCATCCTTCTGTTCTATACACATAAAATACTCATTTTACTCGGTTTATCATCTGAAATTAAAAAAAATATATAAATTTTCTCCTTTTAAGGACTTCTGGGTCCATTATTTATTACCAGCAATGTTAAAGATGCTATTTCTTGTAATGCAGTGAAAACTCTTCAACTTCAGTTTCTTCTTTTGTCCTGTACAGACACAGAGAACAAAGGTGAAAAAACTCAAGAGTGAAGGAAAAAAAAACAAAAACCCAAAGCCTTTATGTTGGAAAAGTAATGAAATTATACAAATTCCCTGCTATGGATGTTGTAGGAACACTCTAAGGGCAGTTAATATTGTTTCTTCTTGAAGTAGAGGGTAATTGGCTCCTCTCCTGTAGTGGGAGAAGTCAGATGCTTGGTTCACCTCAAGCAGGACTCCCAAACAACAAAAATTGTATCAGAGTGGCATTCTAATACTTTTACATACGAATAATAAGCATTTGTTTAATGACATACTTTTATGCTATGAGAATGGGATAGTAGATGGGGTGAGGGAAGTTGTCACATAATAGAGAAAGCAATAGGCAAGAGGCAAAAGTTTTGGGTTCAGATTCTCACTCTTCCACATAAATATTTTTGTGACAAGTCTGGCTTTAGTTTTCTCAAATACAAAATGATGTGTATGTGTCATGTGAGCTCTGAAGAACCTTAAGCCTCTAAATCTGTGAAATTACAAGTGCTTTCATCTCTCAACATGTCAGTTAACCTAACATGTAAAATTAAACTGCTGAACTGGATCACATCTACTATCCCTTCCTTATTAAAATCCTCAGAGTATTAAGCTCCAGAAGAACATAATCAGGTGAAATAGTCTGAAATATTAAAGGTATAGTAGATTTCAACCTACAGAATATTTTTTTCTGTAAGAAAATAGACAATTGCAGGTTTTAGCACCTTATTTCATAGTCATCGCTGTCTCTTCAATAACTCATTCCAATATTTTGTAATTTGCAAAAATGTGCCTTTGTGATCTCACCAGTTCTTAACTACTTTGTAATGAGTGTGTTTGAACAGATGGAAAATGTTTTCAATTTCCGAGAAAGCTACAAATGGATGTCACCAGCTATTAGAAAAGCTCAGGTGGCTCCATTTGGGGAGACAAGGTATTGTCATAAACTTCTTCATTTTTTAATGAAATGTTTGCTCATTTATTTTTTGATGGGAAGTTGAAGACTTCACAAGTAAAAACAGATCCAGGCCAGAGTTGAAAATTATTCACTGCTAAATAACCCAGAACCCCAATCTTCAGCATTTTACTTGAAAATAATAAAGCTAAATCAGGTCATTTTGTTGGGAACAAAATTAATTACTGTAAAAACAATTTTAACAAAATTGGAGAGTAAGGTATTTTGAATTTTAGTTTAAACACACATTTGCTCTTCAATGATTATCTTCTCTTTTTCCTCTCCCTCTCTCTCTCTCTTTCTCTGTCTCTATCTTTCTCTCTGTCTCTGTCTCTCTCTCTGTCTGTCTCTCTGTCTTTCTCTCTCTCTGTCTTTCTCTTTCTGTCTCTGTCTCTCTCTCTGTCTCTTTCTCTGTCTCTCTCTCTGTCTCTCCTCTTATCTCTCTTCCTCCCTCTTTACTGTCAGACTCTACCTTTTGCTCTGATCTTGTATTTCACACAAAGGAATCTTTTCCTTTAGTCTTACCTATCTACTCCTTCCCCTCAAAAAGTCCAACCCAAACAGAATGAAAAAGAATGAAAACTCTGCTTAAAATACAATTACTTCAAGTGCCTTGCCTTTTCTCACAATAAAATATGTTACATTGTATTGAAATGTAGAAATCTAACGTAACATTCACATTTCAAATATTTTAAGAGAATTTTTCTTTCACTGAAGTGGGTATTTACTTTATCACTTTGGACCATAGCCTTAGTTGACAGGTTCTTGAGTTAACAAGAACAAAGATGCATCACACAGTAGTAGATCATGAGCATTTTAAAACTTTGCTAAGCTGGTCCTCCAAAAAAGCCATATCCAGTTTGTAACTAGGTCTTAGGTAGGAGTTATAGTCTGAAGTCCTTCCCCCCTATAGGCTAGGCTAATTTTTCATTGAAAGGTATTAACACTATCTTTGAGGTGTAATTGATTCAGGGGGATGTTCTGGAACATATTTCTCACCATCTTCCTCAGTCTTTTTTTCTTGAAGCAAAACATGCACTCTTCCTTTAATCATCTTATGTGAACTGGATTCAACGATTCTTTTCTGAATACTTTCTAGTTTATTAATGTTTTTCTTAAACTGGGAAACTCAGATGTAGGGTTGCAAATAAAAAAAAAGGTGAAGCATGGAACTTTATTATGTTTTCAATGTGAGAAAGAGAATACAAGAAAGACTGGAAGAACACAGGGTCAATTTCTTAGAGGTCAAGCGTCAAAACATGGCTTCCAAGCTTTATGGAAGTTGCAACATTCTCAACTGCAGATGATATAGATGAAATATTGGTAGAAATGTTTAACAAAATAAAGATGCAATAGAATATAGATGATGTTAATATGTGGTTTTTTAAGCCAATATGTGACCTGTAGTAATCCTTTTGTAGGGTTCATTGGTCCTCTTTCTACTTGACTTTCACACCAATTTTTCTTAGAGTATGGTATCACCATCTTTTCCTGGAAACTATCTCTTTTGATGAAGTCAAATATCTAGTCTCATTTCTAAAATTATAGTTAAAGGAGTCAAATTTACAAGAAGAAAAGTCATTTCCCAATTAATAAATGGTCAAAGGATATGAACAGGTAGTTTTCAGAGGGAGAAATTAAAACTATCTATGGTCATATGAAAAAGTGCTCTAAACAACTATGGATTAGAAAGATATAAATCAAAGCAACTCTGAGGTATCACATCACATCTATCAGATTGGCTAACATGACAAAACAAGAAGATGATAAATATTGGAGAAGATGTAGGAGAACTGGAACACTAATTCACTGTTGGTGGAGCTGTGAACTATTCCAACCATTCTGGATAGCTATTTGAAACTGTGCCCAAAGGGCTACAAAAATGTGCATATCCTTTGACCCAGCAATACTGCTTCTAGGGCTGTATCCCTAAGAGATCATAAAAATGGGAAAAGGACCCACATGTACAAAAATATTTGTAGCAACTCTTTGTGTGATGGCCAAGAACTGGAAATCAAGGAGATTCCCATCAATTGAGGCATAGCTGAACAAGTCGTCATATGTGATGTAATGAAATACTATTGTGCTATCAGAAATGAAAATGTGTTTAATAAGAATGTATGTGTAGAACCCATGTAAGATTGCATACTGTCTTAGGGAGAGAGGGGGAAGAGAGGAAGAGAAAATTTAAAACTCATGAAGATGATCGTTGAAAACAAATTAATTATAAAAAAGTTAAAAAAAACCTTTTGCTTCCAAATATAACCTTTTAATAACCTGACAACTCAATTCAAATTTCTTTTCTTAGTCCTACCAACTCCACAGCCATACTCCTATCCCCTTCATTTCCACCAATCTCCTCTGTGTTTCACCCACCTACTCCAACTATCAACACAGTTCATCAGTTGACTTTACCCTGTAATTGTTTCATTAATCTTTCCTTATTTGCCAACTACCTTCTTTTCCTTTTTGAGTTTTCATTTTCAGGATTCAGCCTTTAATCCTGGTTGGATGTCAATAATTCTCCTTAATCCTTTTATATCAGTTAACTGTCTAACATTTATGTGCTGAACTATGTGTTCCAAATGGGATTACAGAAAGCTGGAAATGATTGAAGTGACTCAACAAGGTGGCTGGCACTGGCCATGCCCTGGAGATACAAAGTAAGGCAAAAGACCAACTTTACTCATAAAGATCTCAAGATGGTGGGGCAACATTCATACAAATATGAATAAATAAGCTGTCTTTCTATTCACATACATGTATACACATAAACATACACATATGTATATATATAGTGTATAAATAGAAAGAAAACTTGTCTATTTATAATTATTTATATGTGTTTATACATAATTGTTTTAATATACTACATATAGGATAAATATTCTATGTTTTTTTCTTCATCTTGCTTTTCTTTTAATCTAGAAGTAGAATCTGGGCTTATATCTGGTCTTAAAGATTGTTATTCAAATTTTCCTCAGTTTCTCTCAAATTTTACTGGATATTTGCTGTAAAAATTTTTATCTCTACCATAATGATAGAGGGAAAATATTTTGTTTAGTTAATATCTTCTTGATGTCATATGTTTCAGTGATAGAAAATTGCATTTTTCAGTGAATCAACAAGAATTATCTAATTTATTTGTTCTTGGAGAAAAATAAAGGCATTTTTAGATTGCAATTATCTGTAAGGCCTTTCAGCACCAAATATTCAACTCATGGTGTAGAGAAACAGAAAGGCATGCTTACTTTTCTATTGACACCATTTCAACAAATATTCAATAAATGGGCTTGCAGTACCTATGATGTGCAAGAAATTGTGTCAGGTACAGGAATGTGAAGATGGGTAGAAAATACAACATGAATATTAATGAATATGATATTTGGTAAAATATAACAGGAACAAAAAAAGAGATGGAGACAAAGTACCCTAGAATCATGTAAGATGTCTTCGATATAAGACAACTATTGATCTTGTAATTCAGTGCAGCATTCACCACTAGATTGCATATTGAAACTAACACAAGTTTTTATGAAAATGCTGCCTGAGGCAGGCATGTTTAGTACATGTCTGTGATTGTAACTGCCAAGGAAGCTATTGGATCTCTTGAATTAAAAATTTTTAAGTCACAGTAGGCTATACCGATTGGATATTTGTGCTAAGTTTGGTACTCATAATGGTGAGTTCCTGGTGATGACAGAATGAATAAGGTTGCCTAAGGAGGGGTCATCTGGCATGGATGAGAAAAGAATTGGGTCAATATTTCTGTGCTGATAAATATTAGGATTGAGTCATGAATAGCCCCTGTATTTCTAACCTATCTCAAACAGGGAAATCTAGTCTTAAAACAAAATCTGAATCAGAAAAGTATTGTAACCAAATCTTGGATTACATTAGACTTTTCTAAATCCTTCATGATACCATTGTCTGTTAATTCATCATTCAGGTGGTAAAATTTTACATGACTAGTTCAGAATTATGGAACACACATTGACTATGTTTCTCAAATCAAGCTGTACAAGGAATCTGTATACTACTGTAGTTTTCTATTAAATCCTCCACAGCTTCAGAGTCAAGGCTTTCATTTGTTCATGGGTCAAGCGCTCAGAGTGTGGGATAATAAGGAGTGAGAAAAATAATACTCAGGGAGGTAGAGAAGTAAGGGTCTATTTAAAAAAAATCATTTAACTATTACACTAGATAGCAGTGGTTAGATCTGATTGTATTCTGCCTGGAGTAGAAGACAGTGTACTTCTCAGGAAGGAATTTAGATGGGCCATACAAATATAACCTGAAGGTCAAAGATAAGCCTGTCTAGGTGCGGTTGACCCTCCTCCTCTTTTGGTCTTGAGTGGTTCTGTTAATCTATACTTATCTTTAATGTACTAGACCCTCATTTGAGTTTTACACTGGATCTTGGGTCTAACATTTCATATCCTTGCTTACATGTTTCTTTTTTTCACATTTCATTGATCTGAAGTGAAATTAGGGTCTAAACCAGGGGGTTCTTAACTCATTACTATTAATCTAAAGTTCCGGTCCTCAATGCAGATTTAAAGGAATTTGTAAACCTTAATAAGGAAAAAAATGGCATCTTTATTTTCCCTAATATCCCCAATATCCAACCTTAATAAGGAAAAAAATGGCATCTTTATTTTCCCTAATATCCAATTTAACATTTCTTTCAGTTATAAATTTAAAGAAATAAAAGAAAAACATTATTCTGAAATAAGGTTCATAGACTCCAAAAAGGGGACATGAATAAAAAGTTAAGAACTTTTACTTTAACCTATTTCCCTTTCCTGTATGGGCCACTTATTTCTCCTCTGAAAAAAAGAGCTAGGTCCTAAAATTCCTGGTAGATTTTGCTTTAGTTATTCAGGATTTTCAACCACCATTAATGATATTGCTGTGATCAAGAAAATGTTAGGAAGGAAAGATGAGCTGGTGATCTGGAAAGGACAAAATATAACAGGTCAGTAAATAGAGAACTCAACAACTCTGTTTAAAATGTTAGCAGAAAATGAGGAAGATCTACAACGTGTGGAATGGACACCCTCTCGAGACTTTTTGGAAGCACATGGCCAAGCCTTGATCTGAGCCACTGAAGTATTTTAGAGTATTCACTGGATCTGTGGCCTAAATATGAATAGGAGCATTTTCTCATGTTAGGCTGCTATGTATTCTTTATAGGGTCAGTAAAGGACTCTGCTAAATATGTAGTAAAGTTTTCCTGTCATGAGAATTATGTTATAGTGTCAGGTTTCTACCCATCTCACAATGAATAATTAGGAATTAATTAGATTATGGTTATTAAATGCATAGTGCTCAGTGGAAGAAGGAGCTGAAGGAAGTTGTTATTAGTATTAAGGATAAATCAACTGGAAGTTTTAACTGATAGGAAATATTTTCTCTATGTAGTTAGCCTCATGGAGATGACAAGTGAATGTGCCTTATATTTGGGTGGTTATCCTTTTTTTCAAATTTTGATATGTTTATGCTAACAGATGAAAAGTGTCAGTTCTAGCCTATAAAACTCCACTTTGCTAAGGTTTCTTCTGTCTCAATTGCTTATACTTTTCCTATGACTGTCTTGGGCTGTTAATATTTTCTGCAGCATTCTTAAAATAAGTGAAAGTACTTTCTGAAGATAAGAGGGGAATGTATTCTGCATGTTAGGTAAATGAAGGCTCTTAGATAGAATGGAAGGCAGAAAATTGGAAGAAATAAAACCATCCTGTTTCACAGGGTAATTGATTCAAGGCCTCTAGTAAGATTGCATAGGCACACCTCACTTGGGAGAAAGTCAGTATTTAAAAGGGAAATAAAACAGATTCTTAAAGGAATGATCATTTCTTTCACAGAAATATTTCCCCCAACTATACAAAAGAGAGCCTTACAACGAGGGTTTCTGTCAACTGCAATTATTTTAATGCTATTTGTGCTCTGATATACCAAAATATTGAACATAAACATTTTAAGGTCCCATTTATTATATATGTTTCCTTCAGTCTTGATCCAGCACTGATTTTTAGAATTGATGTGGCAGTAGAAGTGCTGGTGTGATCCTGGGTTCAGGCAGAAGCAGAGGATCAGGTAGATGAGAAAGGCAGGAATCACTGTGCAACCTGGACACAGCAGCCCTTCTAGCTAACCTTCAGCCCAGCCCTGTTCTGTCTAACAGGATAATAGTGACATGCTGGATCAACTACATTTCTCTTGTTTTTCAAGGAAGATTTGTTTGGCCAGTACCAGGAGTCCAGAAGAAAGATGTATTACATTGGGATCAACCGAGCATTTCTAGTGAATGCAAAATGTTAAGCCTCTATATTGTATTTATTGTAGTGAACACGTTAGCGAAGCAAAAAGATAATACAGTTCATAACCTTCATCTTTGAACCCCACAAACTTGCTCAATAATTGCCAAGGGAGGTGGGTCAGGTGAAACTTTCCCTATTTGCCTGAAAGTGAATCTCAGTGACTATGAGTTATTTTCCACTTTGAAGAAAAATAACTTAGGGAAAGAATCAACTTCCCTCCTCCCTACACTGTGTTGGCTTTCATAACTGAGTAATGATGTGACAAAAGGTTAAGACTTGAGAAGAAAACTCATACACAGACAGGAAATAGAAAATCTTGACAAACCTTCAAGTAGTCCTATGAAAAATAATACTGGAAGTATAAAATACTGGAGCTGGAAGGGGGCTGAATAGAATTATTTTGTTATAGATCAGAAGCATTTTATCTGGACCCACATGTAAGGACACATTAATGGAATGTGTCATGTATATTATAGTCATTTGCCCCATTTGGAGGTCAGTCCTTCCTGGTTTGGCTAACTTTTGCCTCATTGGGTTTTCTCAGTTAGTGTGAGGGGCATATATAGCTATATCATACTCTCTTTGCTTAAAGACAACTCTTTATGGAAATTTGGACTTCCTTAAGGTTTTATCAATATACTTCCCTTCCTTTTGGAACTTCCAAATAGCATCAGTTTTTCCCTTCTCCAACTCATGACTTTTCCATGTTGAGTTAAGGATGTTTTCCTTTTTCTATTTTTTTTTTTGTTCTAAAAGAATTAAACCTCTTCTTGAATCTCTGAATAGACTCTGAAATGACTTCCAAATGAATGTTAACTAAGACATTGAAAGAATCCTGTGACTGGCAGAAATTATTATTAAAAAAAGGAATTATTTTAAATTTCCAAGGGGGGTGGCAAACTGGCTTCCCATTAACAATGATAGCAGGGGATCAAGTCCAAGTATTCAAAAATTACACAGAGTTAATAGTTTGAAATTTAGCTCAGTTTCACAAATGAGTCTCTACAATGCTTCTATCTCTTCATTTCATGACATAGTCACAAAGGCTGCCAGAGTGCTGACTTTATATTTATTTAATAGCATAAAAAATTTTGAGGTGAGTTATCAGCACTGACCTGCCTGTCAAAAAGGCTGAACAATTTTTCTAGATGTTGACGGTTACTATGAAAAATTTCCTTGTTTTGTCCTTGCCATCTTCCTCCTTTGGTGTGCTCCATCTGTGCCTTTTTGGGAATTTTTTTAAACTAATGGCTGAATTCACAAATACTTTCTGAAGAAATGTTAGAGTATAATAGTTTTTCTAGTATTGAGAGCCTCTAATCTACATTGGTAGATATTTAATATCATGGCAACTTACAAAATCTCTGGACCAGTTTTTTCTTCTTCATCTTTATTTTGTAGGTTGTGGTTATTTGTGATAGGGATCACCTCTATAGAAAAAGAAAGGAAAGGAAGAAATTAAACGTGTCCCATTAATGTCCCAAAGAGTCATCTTTGACTGGAATTTTTTGGGCAAGAAGATATGGCTTGAATCCAATCTGATATACAATATTTGTGAGAATCTTTCAATTATTGGATAGCTTTCTACTAGTTGTGATTATTATTGTGTATTTACCTCATGATTCAGATAATCTGCAATTGAAAATTTTCATTAATATCTCCTATATCTATATCAAGGAAATTTATGTTTTTGTCCATTTTGCTTCTGTTCATTACAATGGTATAGGCTGCACTTTTAATTTTTACCTTTATTTTTAAAAATAAATTTACTTTTAGTTTTCAACACTCACTTCTATAAGTTTTAAATTTTCTTTCCCTCTCTCCCTTTTTACTTTCCCAAGATGACATGCAATCCAATACAGGCTCTACATATTCATTCTTATTAATCCTATTTTCATATTAGTCATGTTGTATAGAAAAAATTAGAACAAATGGAAGGAACCATGATGAAGAAAGAAAAACAAAAGAAGAGAGCAAAGTCTGCTTTGATCTGCATTCCGACTTCATATTTCATTCTCTGGATATGGATGGCATTTTCCATCATGAGTCTTTTGGAGTTATTTTAGGTCCTTGTGAGCTAACCTAACGAGCAGTCTATCAATCTCATATGCTACACTTATAAAAGTCTAGTATTTTGATTTCTTTATCTCAAGTAAAACTGTTTTTGACTTTCTTTGAATTCCAAAGAGCTACTAAGTAAAAGAAAAGTTAATTTGAATTGACCTCTGACCATCTCAAAAAAAAGAGAGGAAGAAAGGATTAGCACTTCATTCCATTATCTGTTCTCTTGGATAGAAAGTTGGCAGCTACTTGTGCCATAAAATTCTCCTTTGTTCACTGAAGACAGGAGTGTCTGCATCAACCAAGGTTCATGAGGCACCACTATTCTCCACCCCAAACCACCTCAACCTAAATTCTTCCTGTCTCCAGACTTGTTTCCCCAGCCACTTGTTGGATCTCCTTCAGTATCTCCCTCAAGTTGTGCACATAGTATCTTCTCCCCACACCAAAGATCCAGGAATATCCAAGTTTCCTGTAAGAATTTCTCAGTCTCTCCAGAGAGGGGAGGAAAATGCTATCTAATTTGGACTATGGTACCCAGAAACTTAAGCACCTAGATCTTGAGATCCTTCTTTGCACTTTTAATTAGTCTACTTAAAACCCACTACATAGTTTTCTGTAGTACCTATGTGATTGATATCTATCTCTATAGTAGGTTTTTTCTTCCTTTCTTCATTTTTTTTACCACTTTTCTTTTACAACATTTCTGTAAGATAAGTAATCCCAATATAATAGAAACAGTAGAAAAAAGTTGGATTGAGACAAGTTTCTGGGTGACTTATTCCCATCTGGGGTGCAATGAATTTGACCATGTTGTCTCTCAAATGATATTCAATGATCAATTCCTATTATTTTATCATCTATTCCTTGTTCCCTATAAGTAGATTTCTTTACATGTCTTAAGATGAAATTGTCTGTTTAGTGCATAGAGTTGTATGCATGAAAAATTTAAACATGAAAGTATAAAACAAAAGAAAATGAAATTAAAATAACAAATATGACAATACAGAATATACACTTTTAAAAAATTTTCATTCATTGATCTAATAATTCCATTGTTTATCTAATAATGCCACTGTTGGTAACATATCCTAGAACTGTTACCAAGAACAAGGGGGAAAAATATCTTTTAAAAGATTTCCATGGCAACATTTTCTTTCTCGATGTATATATACATATATATATATGTATACACACATATACATATATGATATTATATATACATATATGCACATATATAATGTATACATATATACATGTAGATGTGTACACACACATATATATGTTTATATGCACATTCATTTGTTCCTATGTATATGTGTATATATATTTACATATGTGTATATGTGTGTGTGTATAAAGTAAGTAACCTAAGTATATAAAATAGATCAATATTCAAATAAATTGACCATGTTAATATAATGGGGCACAATAAGATCATTAAGATGAAGAGGGTTACAGAGACATCAAAAAAGATTGATTTGAAATAATTTTCTTTAATCAGAACTAGAATACTAGAGTGCATATTATCTATAATCATACAACAAGAAAATTAAAAATAAATAAAGAATCCTTTTTTGAACTTAAGAATGACTGAAAAGTTTTTATGGTACTTAAAATAATTTATATGCAAATTGTTATTAAACAACTTTCATTGGTTGTTCCAATGTTCAATTTTTCTTTTCATAAAATGCACAACACACCCACTGATTGATAGAAGGTCTACTTTTTCCATTTTATACTGGTCTTCCAGTGAGCAATTGCTGGTTATGGTGCCAAGAAATATTCTGGAGGGAAATTTCCTCCTTCTGACTCTTAAATATTTTGATGGTGATGAAAGGTTAACATGAGAAATGGGACAGCCTTGAACAGAAAAAAGAAATAGTGATAAAAGGATAACCTAATAATGGGAGGAGGGAGAGAATGTAAAAGGGAGGAGAGGAAGTCTCATCTCTGCTTTGAAGAGGGAATTGATACATTATTTGGATGAATATACTACTCCCCTTTTACCTTCAAGTTATCTTCCTGAATTGTCAAAGATCCCCCAGCTTGCTCACACCTGTTGTAAATAATGGAAAATGATGAAGTTGTTGGAGTAAAAAAACAGCAATGATATCAACAATAACTTGGTCATGCTGATTCTATCGATTAGACATCATAATGTGAATGTGTAAATGAGCATGAGAAGTCTAATATGGGTCATTTACTACACTGGATATCACATCAAAACTGACAATGACCAACATTTATATAATACTTTACCAGGGGCTTTATACATTCCCTCATTTGACATGATAACGTACCAGTTCTACAAGTACTTTTACTGGCATTTTATAAATGAGGAAACAAGCTGAAAAGAAAATTGTGACTTAGACAGGGACACAGGTAGCAAGTGATTAATGACAGGGTCAAACCCAAGTCTTCCTGCCTCCAAGTCTAGCACTTTTATCTACACTTTCAAAGAATGCTACAATTGGTTTGAAGGTATGTTATTAGCTAGGATGTAAGTTGGACATTTAAATATTTTCTGTCACCACTGGAGGTTTTCATTTCTTTCTTTTCATTTTATAATTCATGTTGTAGTAAACATATCAGTTTCCATCTAGTCAAAATAATGGAATCAATTGAAAGATATGCCCAAAAGATCCAGTAGATATTCCTTCCTCAATTTCTTGAGTTGGGGTGGGGAACATACAGAATGAACAGCAATTGAAAGGATAAAGTTACCATGGTTCCAGAGCTGAAAAGATAGCATACCTGAAAGGTTACTAATGCTTGATTTTAATGTTTTTCATATGGAAATACAAGGAATATCTAGAGGAATAAATCAGTAAAATGAGGTTTTTAGGACTTTCTTTCTATTGCTTTTTAAGCTTTTTAAAGTGTAAAAACAAAATAAAGACTTTTGTAAAGGAAATAATCTGTTTTCTGAAGGTTAGAAGAAACACTTAATAGTTATATTAGAACCAGAAGCAAACTTTGTTTACCAAGCAAAAATAATGTTTCCAAATTGAGTATTGGAATTTATCAACACTGAAAACCTAAAGTATAATTTATGATACACTCTCTCATGGTTTCTTCTTACTGAAAGCAAATTTGTGACTTAAATTATGTTCTATGATAGCAGGTAACATTTGTGGAATATGCTGGGTGACATTTTGCAATATGCCCTCATTGTAGTCACAAATTGCATTTATAAAAGAAACATTCAATCAAAAATGTTTTTTCAGCTCATTTACTGACACCTAATACATAATCCTCTTTCCTTTCTCCATTTCCCAACATTCAACTTTACTCCAAAGTGAATGTAATTAAAGGAAGAGAAAGATGCATAACTTCTTGGTTGGCAAGAACACAAACATTGAAGTAATCCTTTCATGTCTTAGGGACTGACATCTTTCTGATTGTTTTGTTGTTTCCAGGTCCTGGAAAAAGTTTTGTCAGTGCCAGAAACAATTGGGGAAGAAGAAGAGAGACAATGTTTTTGAATTTCTGCTGAGGGCACTTTATCTTTTAGGCTTTAAGCTCCTCTACACTTTCAAAAACAGTGATTCTAAATTAAAAGCAAAATGAAACAAAACTGATCAATCAATCGATCAATCAATTGATGGATAAAATACAAAAATAAGTAAGTGCTTAAACTTCATAAATACAATATAGGAAATCTGGGCTTAAAAGCGATTCTTCTGAAAATATTTGTGAATTTTAATGAATTATAACTACAATATAATCAAATATCATAATATGGCATCTCACAAAAGGTAATGGAGTGTTATGCTTCTTTTTGGGAGAAATACTATACAGGATAATGTAAGGGAATGGCCAACCCCCAGCCTCTTGGATGGCATTCATTGGTCACGACTCAGGTAAACTGAGGGGAGATTGGAAGGCATGAAAAGGATGGCACTGGGAGGAAGGGTTCTGCCCCTGTTTTGCTAAAGGCTATTTTCCCGGGCTTTTCAGAGAACAAAGAAGGCCAAAAATGTTTTTCTTTCTAGGGGCTATGTGTCTGCCCTGGGCAGTCCTGGTCAAAGGTATATTACTTCCTTATAAGGGCAAACTAACTGCTGATAGGTTCACTTAGGGCACTGGTGTCAGAAAATAGATAAAAGCACCCCTCACTGCTTGAATAAATGCAGTTCTTACTATCTTGTCTCCAGCCTCAGTCATTGCTTACAGCTAAACTCCACCAAGGCCTACAGGCCCCTGCTGGTCAGATAAGGCCTGTGGGCCTGAGAGATCAGGCCCAGACTCTCGGGTCCCTAACAGGATAATGTATGCAGTTAAGTGGTGCAGTGGATAGTGAATTGGATTTGGAGTCAACATGGCAATTCAAATCCTACTTCAAATGCTTATTAGTGTATTATGCAAGGCAAGTCACAAACTTTGTTTGCCTCAGTTTCTTTAAGTTTAAAATGTGGATAGTATAACACATGAAGAGGCATGAAAGACCAATTGCAGTAAAAGGCAAGAAGGAAGGGTGGGTGACCATTGTTTGAATCTTACTCTTATCAGATTTGGCAAAAATAGAGAATAATATACACACTCAATTGGGTAAAGAAATTTATCTTACCTGATAGGGAAGTAGGAGGGGAAGGAGAAAAGAAAAGGGGGAGGCTGATAGAAACAAAGGTAGATTGAAGGATGTGGTGGCCAGAAGCAAAACATTGGTGAGGATGGAAAAAATGAAAGGCAGGAGGGAAGGGGAGAGAGACAGAGAAAGTACAAATAGGGAAAAATAGGACGGAGGGAAATGCCCAGTTAATAATCATAACTGTGAATGTGAATGGAATAAACTCTTCCATAAAATGGAAGCAGATAGCAGAGTCAATTTAAAACCAGAATCCTATAATATGTTATTTACAAGAAATGCATTTGAAGTGGAGACATACACACAGAGTAAAGGTGAAAAGCCAGAGCAGAATACATTATGTTTCAACTAAAGTTTAAAAAAAAACCTCAAAAAGAGCAGGTGTAGCAATCCTGATCTCAGACAAAGCAAAATCAAAACTATATCTAATTAAAAGCGATAAAGAAGGAAATTACATCTTGCTAAGATATACCATAGATAATGAAACAATATCAATACTAAACATATATACATTAAGTGGTGCAGCATCCATATTCTTATAGAAGTTAAGGGAGTTACAGGAAGAAATAGATAGCAAAAGTGTACTAATGGGGGACCTCAACCTCCCCATCTCAGAACTAGATAAATGTAACCACAAAATAAACAAGAAAGAAGATAAGGAAGTGAATAGAAGTTTAGAAAAGTAGATATGGTAGATATGTAAGGTAAGTAGATATGGAGAAAACTGAATGGGGTAGAAAGCAATATGCCTTTTTACTCAGTGGTACATGACACCTCCACAAAAATTGACCCTATATTAGATCACAAAAACTTCACATTCAAATGCAGAAAAGGATAAAAAATAAATGCTTCCTTTTAGATCACAATTTAATAAAAATTACATGTAATAAAGTCCATAGAAGTAGAGATTAAAGATTAATTGGAAGTTAAATTATCTAATCCCAAAGAATGAGTGGATCAAGGAACAAATCACAGATCAATGTGTGGGTCAAGGAACAAATCACAGATCAACAAATCAAACAAATCAATAATTACATTAAAAAGAATGACAATAATGAGACAGCATACCAAAATTTATGGGATGCAGCCAAAAGGATACTTAGGGGGAAATTTTATATCTTGAAGTGCTTATATGAATAAAATAAAGAGCCAATCAATGATTTGAGCATGCAATTAAAAAATCAAGAAAAAGAACAAATCAGAAGTCTCCAATTAAACAAAAAATTAAACATTCTGAAAATCAAAGGAGAGATTAATAAAATTGTAATAAAGAAAACTATTGAGCTAATAAATAAAGTTAAGAGGCAGTTTTATGACAAAGGAATACCAATAAAATAAATAATCCTTTGGTTACTTTGATTAAAAAGAAGAAAACCAAATTACCAGTATCAAGAATGTAAAAGATGAATTCACCATCAATGAAGAAGAAATTAAAATAAAAATTAGGAGATATTTTGCCCAATTGTCTACCAATAAATCTGACAATTTAAGTGAAATGAATATTGTGTGTTGTGTTTCTCCTTCATTTTTGAAGAAGACCATGACATCAGAGAAATGATGATATGACTTGCACTTGACTTTGTTTTGAGTGAGAGAGGGCTGCACAAGGGCACCAGCCTCACTTTCTCCCCTCGAGAGGCCATCTGGATCTAGTGACCAGCATATTCAGCAGGATGACTGGAGATGGCCCAGGATACAGTTGGATACCTTGGCCTTTTTAGGCTGGGCCATTTGACATATTCAACAAAGCTCACCAACAAGAGATCTAAAGAGAAATTTCTTTTAAAATAACTATAGACAATACGAAATATCTGGGATTCTACCTGCCAAGACAAACTCAGGAACTATATGAATGTAATTACAAAACACTTTTCATAAAAATAAAGTCAAATCTAAACAACTGGGAAAAAATCAATTGTTCAGGGGTAGAGTGAACTAATATAATAAAAATACAATTCTACCCATATTGATTTACTTATTCAATTCCATACCAATCAAACTACCAAAAATCATTTTATAGAGCTAGAAAAAAAAATAACAAAATTCATATAGAAGATGTTAAGAATATCAAGGGAATTAATAAAAAAATAAAAACAAAGGAAGGTAGTCTAAACAATACCAGTCTTCAAACAATATTACAAAGCAATAACCATCAAAATTATCTGATATTGACTAAGAAATAGAGTGGTGGATTAGTAGAATAGATTGAGTACACAAGGCACACTAGTAATCTAATGTTTGATAACCCAAAACCTCCAACTTCTGGGATAAGAATTTACTATTTGACAAAAACTTCTGGGAAAACTGGAAAATATTATGGCAGAAATTAGACATAGATCATCATCTGATACTATATACCAAGATAAGGTAAAATGGTTATGTGGTTTAAACATAAAGGTTTATACCATAAACTAATTAGGAGAGCAAGGAATAGTCTATCTGTCAAATCTATGGTAAAATGAAATATTTATAAGCAAACAAGAGATAGAGAACATTATGAAATACAAAATGGATAGTTTTGATTACCTTAAATTAAAAAAGATTTTGCACAAGCAAAATGAATACAACCAAGTTTAGAAGGGGAGCAGAAAGCCAGGAAACAATTTTTACAGCCAAGGTCTCTGATAAAGGTCTCATTTCTAAAATGTATAGATAATTGAGTCAAATTTAAGACCACAAGTCATTCCCCAATTGATAAATAGTTAAAGAGTATGAACAGGCAGTTTTCAGATGAAGAAATAAAAAATCTATAATCATATGAATAAAAATATTTTAATCACTATTAACTATAAAAATGCAAATTAAAACACCTCTTGAGGTGCCACTTCACCTGTATCAGGTTGACTAATATGACAGAAAAGGAAACTGATAAATATTGGAGATGTGGGAAAATGGGAACACTGATGCATTTTTGGTGGAGTTGTGAACTGATCCAACCATTCTGGAAGGCAATTTGAACTGTGCCCAAAGGACAATCAAATCATGAACACCCAGTAATACTACTAGATCTGTATCCCAAAGACATTACACAAGAGGGCAAAGGATACACATGAATCAAAATATTTATAGAAGCTCTTTTTTGGTGGCAAGGAATTTGAAATTGAGGAAATGCCCATCAATTGGGAAATGACTGAATAGGTTACATTATATAAACGTAATGGAATACTACTGTTCCAAAAAAGAAATGATGAGCAGGTAGATTTCAGAAAGTCCTGGAAAGATTTGCATGAACTGATTCTGAGTGAAGTGAGTAGAACCAGGAGAACATTGTGACTGTGAAATGATCAACTTTGACTTAAATCTTCTTAGCAGTTCATTGCTTAAAATAATTCCAAAAATCTCATGATGGAAAATTCTATCCACATCTAGAGAAAGAACTAAAGAACTATGGAGTCTGAATGCAGATCAAAGCATACGATTTTCACTTTTTTGTGTCTTTTCCCTTTTGTTGTTTGTTCTTCCACACCATGCCTAATGTGGAAATAGATTTATATTATTGCACATGTAGGACCTATATCAGATTGTTTGCTGTCTTGGATAGGGGGGTAAAAATTTGGAAATCAAAATTTTATAAAAATAAATGTTGGAAACTATCTTTACATGTAAATGGAAAAAGTAAGACACTGTTTGCAAAAAGAAAATAAAATGGGTATAAACATAGCAACTACCTCTCAGGATTGTTATAGGATCAAATGAGACATTTGTGTTTAACATTGCCGGGCACATAGTAGGCACTAAATAAATGCTGGTATAAAGATAAATGCTATATAATATTAAAGAGATGATATGCCACTCTCTTTTGGTCTGTTCATTTTACATTGTGGATATTGTATTCAATTCTGTGCCTTCATTTTTATGTATAACATTTTAAGCAGGGAGATTTAAGGAGGGTAAACATAATGCTCAAGAGCCTAAACATCACATTATATGAGGATTGGTAGAAAGAAAATGGGATCGTTAATTGTCCTGAAGAAGAGATGTTGGAAGGATGGATTGGGGGAGGGGAGTGATAGTTATTTTGAAGGGTTGTCACATGAATGAGAGATTAGATTTTCTGTGATTGTTCCCAGAAGGCAGAGCTAGGTAGGAGCAATGATTGGAGCTTTCCACTAGGTAAATTTAAGATTAAAGTAAGGAAAAAATATACATCCTAACACTGAAAGCTATAGAATAGTTAAATGTACTGACTCAAAAGACATTTGATTTTAACTCAGTGAAGAGCCTTAGACAGAGAGTAGTTGACCATTTGTCAAGGATAGAGTACAGGGAATTCTTGGGTTGTTATGAATCGGGCTAAATAGTCTCTCAGGTATTTCCAAATCTAAGATTCTGTGTAAAGTGTGTGAATTCCTACTTGATTTAATTTTAGGCTGTTTCTCTGTGTCTTGCCTAATTCATGTGTGTAGTCACTTAATTTGCAGCTATATGCACTAAGCTCTTTAATGCGTGAAGGAAACCCGATTAGTTGAACAACTGTCTAGTAACCAGAAGTTTTCTGCAGTTGGTAAACTTGATTAGAGTTTGCTTTAATTAATAGGCAAGTCACCACTGGCACAAAAGTAATATTTTGGATATGTCACCAAAACATGAACAACACTTAACTCAGTACTGTATTTTCAAGTGTCTTATTTCTTCAACTAAATTTCAAGGCTTTCAAAAGCAAAGATTGTCATGCTATTTTTGTCACTCGTAGGTCACTAGTACATTTAACAGTAGAAATGGTTGATTGGGATGAGGAGAGTTGAACAATTTTTTACTACTATTTTTTCAGCTATTTACTACACAGATAGAACACTTTGAGACATTGACAAATGACAGCATAGTCTAACACTCACTGGATACAGAGACAGGAGGAAGAGAATTTGAATCCTGAACCCTAACAATTACACTGTCAGCAAATTTCTCTAGCCTCACTTTCTAATTTAGGAAATAAGGGGATGTGCTTTGATGATACCTAAGGTCCTTCTGAATTCTAAATTTTATCATCCCATGGAGTGCATAGTGACTGCTAATGATGGGAGACATATGCAGGCTATTTGTAATATCAGGTATATGCCCCATGTGACACTTGCATCAATACAGTAGTGCAGGCAGCTCACATCACCTCATATATCTTCAGGAAGGCAGTATACCCCTATTTCTATTATCTGAAGGAGAAAAATATCTAAGATATTTATGTGGTGGTGCTCTACTCAACTCACTAGCCAACTGGGCTCATTAGATATGTTCTGGCACATGCATGGAAGTCTTTTTTTCTTTTTAAAACCCTACAGTGTCGCCTTTCACCACCAGAGGATGCTCAGCCTAAAAATGCAAGGTCTAAATCATCTTAACCCTTAAAGTGGCAGAATTGGCTTGAGATAATAAGCTGAGACACAAATGAAATATTGTTAAAATAATAAATGTCTCTATCTCTCTGTCTCTGTCTCTCATTCCTGCCCCTCAGCTGGGAATTCCTGTGCTTAAAACAACACCTTCTTAGGTACACATACACACACTCATAGATTACAGTCAGTTTACTCAATCCATATGTTCAACATATTTTATTCAAATTGACAGATTTCTTTTCTTTTTTTCTTTAAAGTGTTATTGTTTAGACTACCCACCTCATCCCCTCAACTGTCCCACTCTCCCATAGGCATTCTTCTATAAGTACAGGTCATGGAAAAGGGGATAAGGGAAAGAAGTGTGTGTGTGTGTGTGTGTGTGTGTGTGTGTGTGTGTGTGAGTGTGTATTTCTGGGAACCACCTTGGGACCCAGATTTTATTAAGAGAAGTCAGAGGAAATACAAACGGAGAAAAAAGATGTCAATTTTTCCTCTTTATCTTATCTACCTATGGAGTTTTGAAAAGCTGCCAATTTCATCCTTCGGTTTGGTGTTGTCTATGTCCTGGCCCCTGATGGTCTCATTTTCTAGTCATAGCATACCTTGACATGGCCTGTTTGGACCCAGGATCTTTTTACTGTAGAGAAAGGCATGAATGACTAATACCAACAACACACTAGTACAACTCCATAGCCTACTTCTAAGTCACCAGATTACTGTATTGCTTTCTCATACCCCTGAAAAGGAGTATAGGATGGGATTCCATGGCAAAGTAACAGGACGAAGGTAACCTTGAAATTTCTACATCTGGACATTAATCTAATTGCTTTCTGTTGTCTTTCTAATCTTGTGAGGGTTTAGTCGAATTGAAAGAAAGGCTTTCCCTTCCCACAGAGACAAAATGCTTTATTGAAATACCCTAAAAGAGTCAACGACAATTATAAATAGCATTTTTATAGCACTTTGACATTTGTACAACATTTTATACATATTATATTATTGTATCCTTTGATATAGATTTAGATAAAGAGGAAACCATTTAGGGATTAATTCCAAGGACCAATATTCTAGATTAATATTTAAGATAGCAAACCTCTCTCCTTGACTTGCCTTAAACTACTTCCCCAAACCTCTGACTTTAAAGTGTTAATAATGAAAAGACTTCCTTTATGAAAGATCTTTCCTCATACTCCAGAGTCTTGTTTCCAAAATGGAGTTGCTGTTATAAGTCAGGTAATGACTTTGAAAGTTTCTTCAGGCAATATAGACTAAATGACATTTGGAGTTCAAGACAACAATAGATTTATACTTTCATAATCTTTCAACACCTTACTCAGATCAAAGTTTCTTCCTGAAATCTGTAAGGAAGCATCATTATGAGATTGTCTCTGCTCCTATAGTAGATTAGAGTTTTAGATCACTTTATGTAACACTTATATTTTCAAAGTGAAGCTCAAATAGCATCAATTTGAGATGTTTGTGAAAGTAATTTTGATAGCATCTTTCATTTGGTATATTATCCTGTTTTATTATTTTTGTTTTTTAAATATTCAGTTTCTTCAATTAAATTTTAAGCCATTTGAAGTCAACAACCAACATGTTATGCCTCTTTCTTTCCAGCTACATTGCAGGATATTCTGCAAATGGAAAATGTTCAATGATTGCTTTGTGCTGATTCTGAAGGTAGGGTTTAAGTATTTAATAGACATATTTGAAAAAAAAGATTTATGCAACTTTTTACAACATCCATGTAAGCTAGTATACTATTATGCCCATTATACAGAAGAGGAAACTGAAACCTGTATAAATCAAGTGACTCATTTAAGTTAATGGAGCTAATAAATGATGAAAGTAGGCTTCAAACCCAAACCAACATTCTTTCTGCCACATTACACTGATTTCTAGTGCCTTAAAACTCTAGATTTAGAATTATAAATACCCTAGAGATCACCTACTCTAAGTACTCCTTTATAATGTTGAGGAAACTGGATCCCAGAGACTTTATTCAGGATCACATAGGTAGCGAATATTGTGCAGGATGTGAACCCAGGTCCTCTGACTTCAGAAACAGTGCTTTTCACCACAATGCTACATGCAATCTCTTAAAGGCTCTTTGAGTTCTCATCTAAGAAAAGAAGTAGCCCTATCTACAAGATTCATTCTGACCAGGCTTGTGAGTTATAATTGAATGAGTTCTGGATAGTTGTAGGACCTGGAAAGTAGTTCTTTTACATCTTGACTTTGTAGTTGTGGTCAAAGCACTCTTTGGGCTTCTTTCCTGAGCTATGAAAACAAGGTAGCTGTGTTAAAAGACCTCAGTGGTTCATTGAAGATCTAAGTCTATGATACCATGAAGTCATTTTATCTCTTTAGGCATCTATAAAATGAGGAAATGAGCAGCAAGGTAGAACAGTGGAAATGAGTCTGGAGTCAGGAAGACGAGTTCAAAACTGATCTCTGACCTAATAGCTCTGTGACCCTGGACAAGCAACTTAGCTCTGCCTCAGTTTCCTCATCTTTAAAATGATATTGAAAAGGAAATGATAAACCACAGTAGTATCTTTGCCAAGAAAACCCCAAATGGGGTCATGAAGAGTAGGATGTTACCAAACAAATTGAGGGAGAAATGTGGATCCAGTGGCTTACAGAGAAAGTCACTTTCAGATGGAAAGTTTTTTGAATTTCTATGTTGGAACTTGATACTTCCAATGTCTTGTCTGGTCTACATGCAGAACATCTTAATGACTGAGTCATTACCATCCAAAAGCATTTATTGGGACCTTATCAATAATGCCCCTTGATTTTGTTTTTTGATTTGTGAACAGATAACTACATTGCATAATTGACCAAGAACGAAGACCAAGCACATGGAGTGAGGTTCTAAAATACTAAGGCTGCCTTATCTATGTAGCCTGGGATGTCAGTCTAATCACTTTATAGTCATGCCTTCTCTGTAGAATTTTCTATTGTCCTAAGAAAAGTTTCACCTTGTTTGTAAGACAGGATATGAGAGCACTATACAATAGTTATTTTGGAAAAAAATAAGACAGAGGTTTTAGTTGACTGAAAATTCAATAAAAATTATTCTTCCATGAGTACAAGAGGAGGGAAAATGTAACTGTTAATATTACAGTCATCTAATGCCATGCATAACAGTTATTGTGCTACATGACAATTGGACTTAAATGATAAGTAGTTCACACAAGCAACTAATTTTAATTCTGTTTACAGAGTCAACAATTTTTAGTTTTTTTCCCCCTCATTTCAATTCAGTAAGCATCTATTTTACAAAAGGTACTATGCTAGGGTAAAGATGAAAAGACGAAAATGAAAAATAAAGGTCCCCTCTTTCAAAGGGGCCTGCCTTTTACTTAGTTCAAAGAATATACTTTTGAGATAAGACAGAAGCCTAATTACTGGGGGAAAAGGGGAAGCTTTCCTAGCTGTGGCACTCAAAATCAACCTTTAGGAAGCTGAGAATTTTAAGAAGTGAAGTACAAGTATGTTCCACACATGCATATTATCTATGCAAAAAGTATTCAGGTGGAAGATGGAATACTAAGATTGGAGAATAATAAATAGGTTATGAATGTTGAACTATAAGGAAAGCTGAGCCATGCAGAACTGATACTTCTCAACCGTGGTGCTGTAGAAGACTTTTGAGAGTTTCATGGACGGCAAGGAGATTAAATCAATTAATACTTAAAGAAATTAACCCAGAGTATTCACTTGAAGGTCAAATTTAAGATAAAGCTTAAATACTTTGGCCACATAATGAAAAGACAAAACTCATTGGAAAAGTCCTTGATGTTAGGAAAGACAGAAGGCAAAAGGAAAAGGGAATGGCAGAGGATGAGATGAATACATAGTGTCATGGAAACAACTAAAATGAACTTGACAGGTTTTGAGACGTAATCCTACATATTGTGGTCCATGGGGATGCAAAGAGCCAGACATGATGGAAAAATAACAACAATGACAAATAGGTCAGAAAGTGATGTGAAATAAGTCTGGAAACATAGGGGGAAGGTATTAATGACTATTAATAAGGAGCTCCTGAAGGTTTTAAGTGGAGGATTGACCTGGTCTAATCATGTATTAAGAAAACGACTTTGGGGTCTTGTTGTGAGAAATGGAGAAGAGGAAAGACTGGAAGTAAGGAGACCAATTAAAAAGGTAATATGCATGAACAACAGCAGTAATTCTTAAATGGGGACAAAGTGTGCATGTAAATAATTTTCCAGTATTGGCAGTTTGCAGAAATTCCCACAGGCTTCCCAAATGGATTTTTGATTTGAATTTCCAACAGCTAGACATTCTTTGTTCTTAATGTTCATCATTCAGGACTGAAATTGATAATACTCCCATCTCCCTCATTTTGGGGGAACTTAGATTGCTCATCCAGTTGTTCCTTGATCCTCACCCCAAGCCTTGAATAATTAACATACTACAGGGGCATGTTATTCTGTCTGACATGACTGTAATAATCTTAGATAACCCCGTTCAACTTGTCCCTCATGTTGATTTTCTGAGAGTGATCTTTATCTCTGTCTTAATCCTCATCCCTCAGTTCCTTTCAGATGCCAATTCTGTCAATCCTGTATCTGCAACATCACTTATATTCATCTCCTCTTCTCTATTACCACTATCCACTATCACGATTATCATTTCAGGCCTTCATTAACATTTGTCTGACTATTGCAGAAGTCTTATTGATATTCTTGTCTGTGTTCTTTCTGAAAAGCCAGAATGGTGAGGGAATTCACAACCATGTCATATATAGATCATAAGAAAGAAATGGGGATGATTAGCTTTAAGAATAGAAGACTTAGGATAGACATCATCACTAACTTAAATATTTGTAGATTCCTGATATGAAAGAGGAAGTAGACTATTCTGTTTAGTTGCACAAAGCACAGAGATGGAGAAATTATTTCATTTTAAAGAGAAAACATTAGCAGTAAAAGATGTTCAAAAATGAAATGTATTGTTAGTAGACAATGAGTTGTCCATTACTGGGAGTGTTTTGCAAGTTAGTCAACAAACGCATATTAAGCGTCTACTATGTGCCAGGCATTGTGCTAAGCATTGGGGATACAAAGAAAGGTGAAAGATAGTCAAACAAGGCATAACAACCTACATAATAACTGTATACAAACAAGGTATAGGAATGAAAGCTGTCAAGTACAACTGTATTCAACGTCTATTTTACTCAAAAGGGCAGATTCTGGACCAGTTGATGCTAGTTTCAGAGAAGTAGATAGCATTTCAATGTAAGGAAAAACTTTCTAAAAATTAAGGCTATCCAATGATGGAATGTATTGCCTTACTTGAGCAGTTAGCTCCTGGTCTCTAAGTATTCAGGGAAGGACGACTCTCTATGAAGGATCTCATTAAAGATTTTCTCTACATTGAGTAGTAGGTTAGATTAGATGATTTTGAACATTCCATGATTCTTTGATTTTTTTATCCTGGAATTCTAGGTACTTTGAATAATACCTTGTAGTCTACTTATCTAACTGGATCTCTCAGTACACCTTGGTATAATGGCTCTGTTATAATCAGACGAGACCTAATCATTGTCCACTAAATAAGACTTTTAAACTTTTACCTGCATGCCTATGATTTCTCCAACTTCTTATGTCCCCCTCTCATGCTCCATCTAATTCATTCCTCCTCCTTCAAGGGAAAAAAATAAAAACCTATTTTCTCAATGAAACCTTCCTGATTACCTTAACTCAATGTCATTTATGCTCTTTTTCAATGTCTGCATACTCATTTTAACTCATATGTTGATATAGCTTATTAGTCATCTTTTATTTCTTTAATTATATTATAAATTCTTTGATGAAAAACTGAACCTTCTCTCATCTTTTCATCTACAGCTGTGTCTAGCACAATGCTTTTGCTCAGATTTTACTGATTGATTTCATGCTTTTAGAAGTTCCATCTCTTTTCTAAGAAAGCATATTTAATATTGCAAATCAAAACATTGTTGGTTTTCATCCAAATGAATTGTATTTTAGTAGCAATAAAATGATAATACTATTCTCCTCTCCTTGAACTAGGCTATGCATGAATTCCCATTTTAATTACAGCATCATCAACATTTTTTCCTATTCTTACATACATGTTTAAAATATTGTGCTAGGGCCTCTTTGAGGGGAATATGCTCAGCATCATATAAGAAATGCATCTGGATATGGTTCATATTTAGTTGCTCTGAATGATACCAACCACTTTCCACTTACTGCCTTTGTAAGTTGAGATATTCCTCAATGAGAGCTGACATTCATGTTTGTAGTGACTTTGGTAATTATTTTTTTTCAGAAAGCACTGACATTCATTGTGTTTGCTTAACAGGATGTAGCACGTAGGAAAAATGTTTAGCTGACTCTTCTTTCTTTTGATCTCACTATGTGTGTCTTGGAACAGAGTGAATAATCCTTAGCAGGAACGTTTAATAATTCACATTAGTCATAGCTCAGAAATCTTCAATATTTTTAAATACCCTTAAGTACTTTAGACTATTCCACTCAAATCTTCTAGAAAACAATGTCTAATTTTCATTGCTTAAACTGAGACTGGCAGGAATCTTAAATTCATAAGTCAGAGGGTCATTATTTTTCCCATTTTTTTCTGCCTTTGCCATAGAAACCGAAGTCACCATAGCAATCTAAGAAAATGTGGTTCTGCTGTATATTAATGCACATTTCCCAAAGAAGCAATTGATAGTCACTAGAAGAGAATAAAAACCTCATTAACTTTCACAAAGTGCTTTCTTCAAACAACCCTATGCTGTAGGTAACCCAAGAATTCTTATTCCATTTGACAGAAAAGGATGCTGATGTTCTGAGTTATTAAGTGATTTACCCAAGATCACACAGATATTTAATATCCAAAGTGGGCTTTAAATTGATGTCTCTTGAATTCAAGACTGATGCTCTACTGTATTACAGAGAACATGATTTAAATTCTTTTTAAATGACTTAAAAGAACATAGAAATAAAAACATTGGTAGGGAAAAAATATGTTCCAATTCTTAGCCTTAAATTCTCATCCAAGGGCTCTCTTTTCTTTTGTTAGTTATAAAATCACAAAGCCTTCTTGAACCAGCTTCACTTGCAGAATTTGCAAATAAGACTGGCACATGCCTGATCTCTTTGCCTGCCAACAAGCAAAGCAGGCATTCAAGAGGTAAAGGGTATGGTTATGGTTCTTGATAAAGCACAGGAGTTGATAGAAATGACACAGAAGATGGGAAAGGAGTGGGTGATTAAACAGAGGACAGTACCATCTGGGGCGTAGTCAGAGTAGGACTTAGTAGGACAGAGTAGGAGTTAATTCTCCCATAGAGAATTAACGACACACTTGTGGAGTACCATGAGAATAAGACAATAGGAATGGAGAAGGGGAAAATTTGGAATTGCTCTATGCAATAAAAGTGGGTATAGATCATCAGGTGCAATATTCAGAGCAGGCATGTTGTAAAGTTCAAATGAGATAATGGATAGAAAATACTTCACAAGTCTTAAGATGTTATATAAAAATAATAATACCTAATAATATAGTGGTTATTATTTTGCCATAGTCAGTCAGCCTCCAGTCATTCTCTGCAATTTCTATTGCATTCCTGCTGAGCTAGAGCTCAAGCAATGCTTATAGAGGATACAGGGATGTACTAATGAATATTTAATAACAGCTCTCCAGGAAAAGAATGTGCAATACACTTTTAAGAGTAATCTATAATATTAATATATATTTGAAGTCTAGAAAATCAACACGAAAACATACATCAGGGGCTTATTATTTTTATTTTTATTTTTTTAGCAATTGCCACTTCCTGAGGAATAAATGCTCACACTGAAAATTTAACGATTTATTTTCATGAACTGGTTAGAGCTGGTTCCAACACAAAGCTAATGAAGGATTTCTGCACAGCAACATAAATGAGGATGTTGATCTCTGCATTATTTGGGAAAGGAGTAGACCTTTCCTTTTGAAAAAGCAAAGACTTCTAATTTCATGGTCACTGCATTGCTATAATGTCAATTTTATCTAAACTTTCCATATTATTTGCTTGGCTCTGTTAGCATGGTAATCACATTATTTAGACTCAAGGTTGCTTTATATATCAAAGTTTCAAAACTGAATGAAAGTTTGGGCCTCATGAGAGTACACTTACCATAAATCATGGCCAGCAAATGTTAATTCAAATCAAGAGGTAGGATGTGGAGTTATGTTGGTTGTCTTCCTGGTGACATTTAGTCTTGATATGATATATAATCTGCTTCCTTAGCTAGGCTTAAAGGTTTTTAACTATTGGGGTTGTAGTTCAGTTTTATCATCTGCTTCCCCAAAGCATCTGGAACTGTATTAGATACATGTTATGTGTTATAGAAGTGTCTAATTTTTTGTTATTTATTTGTGTCTGACCCTGTGATCCCATGTTGAGTTTTCTTGACAAAGATATTGGAATGGTTTGTCATTTCCTTCCCTGGCTCATTTTGAAGATGAGGAAACCAAAGCAAACAAAATTAAGTGACCTGCCCATCATCACACAACTACTCTATGTTCAATGATTTAATAGCATGCAGAAAAGATAGTGGAATACTTTGTAAAAATCTCACTTGAATACAAGACAATTCCAAAGGATCCATGATGCAACATGCTATCCACCTCCAGAAAGACAACAGATGAATTCTGAATACAGAGGGAAAGCAGGCTTCTTTTTACTGCCATTATTTTTTTTGTTTCTGTTTTATATTGTAACATGGCTCATATGGGAATACGTTTTGGATAATCTCATATGTATTATCAAAATGAAATTGCTCACCTTCTCAAGGAGAAAGCGTAATTGGGAGGGAAGGAAAAATTTAGAACTCTAAATTTTAAAAAATGATTGCTATTTTTTAGATCTAATTGGGAATTATCTAACAAAATACATAAAAAATAATTAAACTTAAAAGAAAAAGAAAATCTTTCTTAGGACCCCTGCATTTGAACTCATGATCTTTGACTAATTTAAGTCAGATTATTGTTATAATTCCATTCTGTCATAATAATCTTCAAATGAGAGTACCACTTTCCAGCTTCTGGGTAGCTAGAGGAAATCAACAGTTTGAAGATTCCCATCAGAGTTTCTCTAGAAGTAATCCATCTTGGATATATTTTTTAGAAAAAAATGAAAAATGAAATAACTTAGTAATGACATTGACTTCTAGGAGGGTACTTCCATCCCCTCAAGGAACCAATCATATCTGTCAATCAAATAAAGTCTTAAGCTACCAAATATATTTACACAAAAGTCAGCGGTCAAGCTATGGCTAAAAGATCAGTTAAAGACTTCACCAACCTTTCTTTTGCTTATTCCTCTTTTTGCCTATTTGTCTATTTGACTTGAATCTTTCTTTTCTTATTTTACTCATTTAGTTATGTAACAGATACTCATCCCAAGTCTATTGAATTAGATGATAAGTTTAATACCATCAGACCCAATCAAATTTTGATGGAAACCTCTGAGCAGTTCCATAGCGTAAGTTTCTGCAAAACATCTAGGCATTTAGTACTTGACACATAATAGATGCTTAGTTGATGCTTGTTGAGTGCCTGAATTAATGAATAAGTCACAGAATTAAAAGGGCTAGGATTTAATGAGTTAATTTAGCTTCCTTTCTCTCTCTGGAAACTAGAGCAGGAGGAATTAAGCAACCATTTGACATTGTCTCTTTAGACATCAGGAATAAGCACATGGTGCACTGTTATTTTTCTTTATTGAAGTTATATCCTGTCACATCTTGTTTCTCACAACGAACCAAATGCTCCAATCTTAAAGTGGTGAATTTCATTAAAACTAAGGCAATACATCCATTAGTAATCATGTTGAATGGTTCTCAAGCTTGTTCATTCCACAGTCCTCTGGGGACTTCAATAATCCTTCTTTCTTCCAATATGTTTCCATTATTGAAAATAAAATGATGCCCTAAAATTATTTCATTACTCCTGCTATAAAAGATATTTAGCCAGAACTTTAAGTAGAAAATTTATTATCTCGCAAAATTACTATAAACCACATTTGGGGTAGATGACTCTCTTTAGTTGGTCAGGGGATTAGAAGTGTCTGGGTTAGGAGAAGGATATGTAATTTCTACTTTAATAAATTTTTCTTCTTAACTAGATATTAAATTGTATTGTTCCAAGATGCTGAAGAACACAAAATGCTTTCAGAATCCTTTAAATTTGATGCCTTGAGAAAATACCTCAGTTACCCTGCCCTAGTTCTGCCTCTGTTTGAAGCTCATAAGCTATAGCATTTTTCTTGTCATTACAATGGTTAATAGAAAATGGAAGGGAGAGGAAAGAAGACACAGGGACATGGAATAAACTGAATCAGGTAATCCTTTAATGTAAATCATTTCTCTGCTCCCATTCATATTACTGAACAATTGCTTGAAAACTTTCAAGCTGGAACTTTATTTGAACAACGATAATGCTTTTGGATTCTAAGTCCCATGGTGAGAAAACCTGACCTACTTCCCCATTAATATAAAGTGGATCCTATTCTTTATGCTACATCTTTCACATGGCTGCATAGACAATGCCAAAATCCCTCACATATAAACACAACAATGTATTCAGTAATTCTTAAACCATGTGGAATGACAACAGTCAGCTTTTGGACCTTTAGAATCCAGGCATTTTAACCTACTTCTCCCTCTTTTCTCTGTTATCCAGTCACCTAATTGTCACCCTTCTCTCTGGAACTCAGCTGTTCACGAAAACTTCTTTTAATGAGGAATGACTGTACTCCTGAAAAATGATCACTATACCTTTCTCCATTTCAAAAAATGCCTTGACATGATGAAGTACTCTGATCGATCTCAGTTTCTCCTTTGTTGTTGAAAAAATCTATTAACCTATAGGGAACCATGGCCTCAAAGGCCAAAATGTCACAATTGCCAATGTTATGTTTGGGAAGATCCATTTTTATCTTTGATAGCATAGCCCAACTGAGAAGAAAGGGTAAAAAACAGTAGCTTAGGAAAAAAAAAACATTCCTTTCCATCTCAATGACAGGATCCCTCTTTCCATTGTCTGTCTGAATAAGTAACCTATAGAGAATGGCCTTGTTCTATAGACTTTTAGCCTACACAAAGAATTTCTGTCTGGTTAGCCTCTATATATTTCTGAAATTTAACAGTCCTGGGACCTAGCTCTCTCACAGCCAATAGCCCCTGCTAAGTACCCTCCCCTAAGATTGTAAAATCTGGGTGTAGGTCAGCTGGCACAGTTCAGATCTGACTAGAGCTCTCATCATCTCTAACTTCAGTTCTGGTACATGCTGTGCATAGGTTTAGGAGTAGCATAGCTGATGACTCTGACCTCACAACAGGCAACTGTACAGTTCTACACCCTGCAGTGATAAGAAGAACTAAAAACTCAGGCCAAATACAATGGACACCACAGCTTCACTATTATTTTGGGAAATTTTTAGAAAGTTTTTCTACATCTTTTCCCCGAAAGTGGCAGTTCAAATATACTACTATTACCACCACCGCCGCCACTATCACCATCACAACCACTCCTCCTCCTCCTATTACTACCACTTTTAGGTACTATTTTCCTTTTTCTTTTAAGTATCTGAACAGGTAGGACACTTGGGAAAGGATATAGGAAATTTTCAGTGTGGACTTGAGAGGAAATGGAAATGAGAACTCAACTGGTTTCTTAGTAGTATCAACAAAGAATTTGTGTTTGGGACTACTTAGAGAGGGGATTTGTTTTCTTTTTTCAAAAAATATTTCATCTTTTAATCAACAACTAGCCCCTCTTCCTCACACCTCATCCCCTCTCCCAATTTTGAACTAAAGAGAAACAAAACTTTAATTAAAAATACATGCATGTAAGAGACAAATTTCTGCATTGTCCACACACACAACCCCTTATTCTGAACTCTGAGTTTTTCCCCATCTTTATCAAAAGGAAGTGGCATATTTCATCATTAATTCTCTGGAATCATGGTTGGTCATTATGTTAATCAGAGTCCCTACTTATTTCAAGATTAATTTTTACCATGTCTTTGTCATTAAGTAAATTATTTCTGGATTCCCTCCACTTCATTTTTCATCAGTTCATAAAAGTCTTCCCAAGTTTCTCTGAAACCATCCCTTGCATCATTTCTTAAAAAAAGTTTAATAGTATTTCATAACATTTACACACCATAACTCATTCAATTATTTTCCAGTTTATAAGGACTCCCTCAGATCCTCATTTTTGCCAACTCAAAAAGAGCTAAACAATATGCATGTGCGTCTTCTATTCTATATCCACTCTAACTCTGTTGGAGTTTATTTTGTTTAGGGACTACTCCCTCTCTTAATCTACTCTGAGGAAATATCTTTGAATAGAATAAAAGATAAGAAATAATATCTAAATGACCTGGTATAGTGAAGAAACAGAAATAAGAAGAGATGTAACATGTTATATGAATTTGATTTTCTGAGACATCTGTTATGATTTAAATTATGACAGTAGGCCAACTATGTTTGCATGCTGTCTGCATGTTATACTGAGAACTTCTTGAAAGCAAGTAAGTTTTGCCCGGTGCTTAGCACAGTGTTTGGCACATAGTAGGTGCTTAATTCATACTTATTGGCTGATAGACCATGTATTATATATGCAAGTTTTCTTATATATAATCTATACCCTTAAGTATAGATTACTTTACCTTGTAATAAAGTAGATGTTTTTCTCTAAACAGTTGACTGTCAGACAATATTAATGGAGGAAAGAGGCTGAAAACAAGCAACAATTCAACTTTTTCTAGTGTCATAGTGAAGAGAAATCTCACATCAACACATATTTGGTGATTTCAATTAGGTCCATTTAGAAAATATACCAAGTATGCAGTATATGCAAATCTTGGCTCTAGGTACTGAAGATACAAAGACACAAATTAACTTCACAGTACAATGAAAAGAGTATCACCTCTTTAGTCAGAGTGCCTGCGTTCAGATCTCACCTCTGAGCTTCCCATGTGGGTATAACATTGAAAAAGTTTAATGATGATGATAGCTTTTTATAGTTTTAAATTTTGCAAAGTACTTTAATATTTCACTTTATCCTCATAACAATCATGGGAAAAAAGTGATAATATTCTCCCATTTTACAGAAGAGGAAACTGAAATAGACAAGTTAGGTTTCTTACCCAGGGTCTTACAACTAGTAAATGAGGCTAAATTTGAATTCAGCTGTCCCTGACTCCAGGTCCAAAGCTCTATCCACTAGCCTTGCTTTCTTACATCTAGAATGAGTAATATGCAGTAGATAGCCACTGTTGTACTGTCCAGCCCTGGATCTATGATCCTATAAACTATTAAACATGTATTACATGACAATCAGTACACTACATAAGATAGGAAATATAGAGAGCAGGCTTCTTTCCCATTCTTAAAAAAGTACATAATGATATGTATGTATAAAAAGATAACGGATAAGCTCTATCCATCTATCTATCTATCTATCTATCTATCTATCTATCTATCTATACACACACACACACACACATACACACACGCACGCACACACACGCACACACACGCACACACACATACCAGTGTCAAATTAGTGGGAAGGATAATAGGAGTTAAGAGGAGGGGAAGAGGAGACTCATTGTATATTGGCAACATTTGGGAAAATTTCATGGGGGAAAAGAGATTTCAGATTTATTTTCAAGGCCAGTGAGATATAGAAAGGTGCAAATTCATTGGATGGCAATTCATGGCAATTCATTCCAGGTGATTCCTTTCCACTGTGCCTCCCATCCCATATGATCCTGGTATTGTGGGCAACAGTAAGTATATATCACCTTGATTATAGAAAGTAGTTCTGTTGTAAGGAGATAAAAATAGATAGATAGAAGTGGTTTGCTGGTAAATGTTTAATAATCAGCTCTCCAAAAATGCACACATAGGTTTTTTTGTTTAATCTGTATTATTAACATTTTCACCATAGTTTTCTTAAGTTTAGACAATCAACAAAAAAAAAAAATCAAGTCCTGGTTTATAGCATTTCCTGATTTCAGAGGTTTTTTAAAAATACAGTTTTACAAACCCAGGAACTATATGAACACAATTACAAACACTTTTCACACGAATAAAGTTAGATCTAAGTAATTGGGAAAACATCCGTTGGTTGTGGGTTAGGCAGAAATAATATAACAAAAATGATAATTCTACCTAAATTAATTTACTTATTCAGTGCATAGCAATAAAACTACCAGAAAATTATTTTCTAAAACTAGAAAAAATAATATCAAAATTCATCTGGCAGAACAAAAGGTCCGGATTATCAAGAGAATTAATGAAAAGAAAGACTGGGGAAGGTGAACTATTCCTACCAGATCTCAAATTGTATTATAAAGCAGCAATCATCAAAACCACTTGGTATTGGCTAAGAAATAGAGGGGTAGACCAGTGGAATAAGGTAGGTACTCAAGACAAAGTAGTCAATAAATATAGCAGTGTACTGTTTGATAAACCCAAGGACCCCAGCTTCTGGGATAAGAACTCACTGTTTGACAAAAACTTCTGGAAAACTGGATAACAGTGTGGTGGAAACTGGGCATAGACCAATGCCTGACATCATACACAAGAATAAAGTCCAAATGAATATATGACCTAGGTATAAATTCTGATACTATAAATAAATTGGGGAAGCATGGAATAGCGGACTTACAGAGAACTGAGAACTTTATGACAAAAGAAGAGACAGAGAACATTGTGAGGTGCAAAATGGATAAGTTTTATGACAATTTTAAAAGTTTCCACACAAACAAAGACAATGCAACCAAGATTAGAAGGGAAGCAGAAAACCGAGAAAGAATTTCTACAACTAGTGTCCATGATGAAGGCCTAATTTCTAAAATATATAGATAACTGAGTCAAATTTGCTAGAATGCAAGTCATTTCCAATTGATAAATGGTCAAATGATGTGAACAGGCAATTTTCAGAGGAAGAAACTGAAACTATCTATAGTCATATGAAAAAATGGTCTAAATCACTATTGATTAGAGAGATGCAAATCAAAACAACTCTGGGGTACCACATGATACCTATCAGATTGGCAAACATGACAGAACAGGCAGATGATAAATGTTGAAGAGGATGTGGGAGAGTTGGAACACTAATTCACTGTTGGTGAAGCTGTGAGCTGATCTAACCATTCTGGAGAGCGATTTGGAACTATCCCCAAAGAGTTACAAAAATGTGCCTACTCTATGACCAATATTACTTCTTGGACTGTATCCCAAAGAGATCATAAAAATGGGAAAAAGGAACCACATGTTCCTTCTCTCTCTTTGTGGTGGCCAAGAACTGTAAATTGAGGGAATGCCCATCCATTGGGGAGTGGCTGAACAAGTTGTGGTATATGAATGTAATGGAATATTGTTTTGCTACAAGAAATGATGAAGAGGAGGACTTCAGAGAAGCCTGAAAAGTTATATGAACTGATGTTGAGTGAAATGAGCAGAAACAGGAAAATATTACACACTAACAACCACAGTGTGTGAGGATGGTTTCAGATAGACTTAGCCCTTCACAGAAATGAACACACCTAAAGCGTTCCCAAAGGACTCTTGAGGCAAAATGATATCCACATCCAGAGAAAGAACTAGGGAATTTGAACATAGAATGAAGCAGATTATTTTCTCTTGTGTTTTGTTTTGTTTTGTTTTCTCATGGTTTCTTCCATTCGTTTTAATTCCTCTATGAAACATGACTAATATGAAAATGTGTTTCACAAGAATGTACTCGTAGAACATTTATAAATAAATAAAATAAAAAATTAAAAAAAGTGAATGTATTTGTAGAACCTGTCTCAAGGAGGGAGAATAGAGGGAAGGGGAGAAAATTTAAGACTTATGGAAGTGATTGTTGAAAACTGAAAACAAATAAATTAATTTAAAATAAAATATAAAAATGAAAAACATAAAAAAACATAGTTTTGATGAATACTTCCCCCTCCACCTGGAGGATTGTTTTGGAAAATGTAAAATAATAATGAATTTCATGTCCAGGGTTGTTATATTGATGTAGTTACTAATAACCCTTGGGTTTCATTTTGTTATTCAATTGTTTCTTAGTTATTTCCAACTCTGTGAGTCAATTTGGGATTTTCTTGGCAGAGATACTTGGATGATTTATCATTTCTTTCTCTAGCTCATTCTACAGATGATCCAGCTGACGTAGAGTTCAGTGACTTGCCCAGGATCACACAGTTAGTAAAGTCTATGAGTCAAATGTCATAAGTTTTGTTTCTAGTTCTTTGTTACTACAAAAACTGTTGTATTTGAGATCTTTCTTTCAACCTTCAGGATCCTGCATTACAGGACCTTAAACTCTACTTACCATATTCCTTGAACATGACATCCTATCTCCCATTTCTGTACTTAAGCACAGACTGTTCCTCACACCAGAAATTTCCTCTCCATTTTTTTTATCTTAACATTCCTGGCTTTCTTTGAAACTCAATTCATAGCTTATGATCTTCATGAGGACTTCTCTGGTCCTTCAACTGTTCCTTTTTCAAATTACCCTCCATCAACTTTTTAATGTATCATGTATATAACCAATATATATTTTTATGCTTGTCCAATTGTGTGGTTGTAGCCAGAGCCTGGGAATGTGACTTGAATCTCCACAGAGAGTGTCAGCTACCCTGAATATATGTAACCAGCCAAAGAAACTGTAACTATCCCATGGGAAAATTTGCATACGACCCAGAGCCATCCTTGGCAATATGCTTCCTTTTATCTGTTTCTACCATTCTTCCTCCTTCCACCAAGGATTGGGTCTCATGAATAAACTTTCCCAATTAACCCTAGTAGAACCAACTTACTACCAAGTATCCATGGGGTCCTCTTTCTGTGGTGTCTCGGCATTCTTTTGAAGAGTCTGCATCCCTACTGTTGATATATATCAGGGCAGAACAGAGTTGCCTCTTTAAAACTGGTGAAACCAATAAGATGATCTACTTTCACCACTACCTTTTCATTTTCAGATCTTGTGTCTTTATATTCCTCTATTAGAATGTGAGAGAACAAGCAAGGTTTTCTTCTTTTGAGGCATTTCTAAAACTTAGCACATTATGCTTTGAACTAAGAACTTTTTAAAAACTGTTAACTGACTTTTCAGATAGTACATAGAATGAATATATGTATATATGTATGTACATACACACATTTGTAAGAATGGATGAATGGATGGACAATGAGTGTATATGCCTAGAAGATGATCTCTGGATGAAAGGGTTCAGAAACTTTAATCATTTTTTTAGAATAACTAGGGGGTGGAGCCAAGATGGTGGAGTAGAAAGACTCACATATGCTAGCTTCAAACCCACAGCCCATAATTTTCTATAAAAAGAACTCCCAACAAATTCTGGAACAGTGGAGCCGTGCAGCAACAGGGTGAAGGAGATTTCTGTTCCAGAGAGCCCTGAAAAACCAATCCCAACGGTCCATCATGCACCGGATGGGAGTGAAGCCCAGTCCTGCCCTGCCTCAGCCGCGGGGCACTGAGAGGAGCGAGTAGATATGATCAGGCTTCAGGGACAGAATCTCCAGCTGCCGCGAAGTTCCCTCCAGCCACAGATGCACAGGTCAGTGAAAGAGATGTCTGGACGGGCTAAGAGGGGTGCGGGGTGTCTCCATGACTCGAGCCCCCTCGGGAGGCAGTGGCAGAGGCAGCGGGAGGCCAGAGGCTCCCTGAGCAGGCAAGAGCTTGGCAGCAGCTCCATTACAGAAGGTCTCTGAATAAACCCCCTGAGGGAACTGAGCCTGGGAGGTGGCCATGCCCCCACCTGAGAACCTGATTTAATCTTACCCTGAATAGCAGCCAGGCCTGCCACCTAAAGCCCTGAGGCTGGGAAGCAGCATTTGAATCTCAGACCCCAAGCACTAGCTGGGCAGACCTAGGCAGGGGTGGAGAGGTCTCTCAGAAGTCAAGTAACTGGCTGGGAAAATGCCCAGAAAAGGAAAAAAAAATAGGACCATAGAAGGTTATTTTCTTGGTGACCAGATGACTCCGTCCTTCCTCTCTGACGAAGAAGACCAATGCTCACCATCAGGTAAAGACATAAGAGTCAAGGCCTCTGTATCCCAGACATCTGAAATAGATATC
>CM053772.1:183720346-183754239 GCA_028658325.1 Potorous gilbertii | reverse complement strand
CTACAGGACAAAAGTGAAGATGGGGACAAGAGAAGGGAGGGATGATAGAAGAGAGGGCAAATTGGTGATAAGGGAAATTAGAATGCTCAGTGTACTGGGGTGGGGGGAGGGGTCAAATGGGGAGAAAATTTTGGAACCTAAAATTTTGTGAAAAAGAACGTAAAAAGTTAAATAAATAAATTTATATTAAAAAAAAAAGAATAACTACAAAATGCTTTCCAGCATAGGTCAAAAATTTCACAGCACCACAGTCAGTGTTTTAGTGTGCTTGTGCTTCTGTAACTCTTCTAAAAGTTACTATTTCCCTTGTTGTCACCTGTTCCAATTTGCTGTGGGTGAGGTTTATCTTAGAGCTGTTTCAGTTTGAATTTCTCATTGGATGTGCTTTAATAAGGAAATAATGCTTTATTAGGATTAAACTTAAAATGAACTTAAAATGTTCAATATTGAGGTGCTTTGTAAGCAATTTGAATAACATATATAACATAATACAATCATAGGATCATACAAGTGTAGATTTAGAGTTGAAGGAGTCTTTTGAGTTCATGTTGTGCACCACTCTCATTGGACATGTGAGGAAACAAAGACCTGGTGATATTTCATCCTTTACATTATTTGATTGGGAGGACACTAAATTTCAAGTGGACCTCGTTTTAGAACTTGAGTACACTTTTACTACACATAACTTGCAGAATAAACTTAACTGGCAGTAAAACTTAATTTGTGTGGTAAACATGAAATTATGATCTGAAACAAGATCCTCTGCTGTGAAATCTAGTGCCTTTTCCATTGTATGTTCCAAGGAAGGAAATAATAACTCTCTGGCCTAACATATACCACTCATTTTGCTCCTCACTCCAAGTTTGGATTTCCATTTGAAAATGTAAGGCAACCTTGTTTAAAATGAGAATCAACTTAAGGAAGGTGGTGTCATGTATAAATTAGAAAAAAAAAAAAACGTTGAACCAGCCGCTAGAACCTGGCATGGAGTGAATCTGCGGTTAAATTTGGGAGTGCTTCTATATCTTTATGTGCCAGCTGCTGGAAATGTGGTTGATGGAGGCACTAAAGTTGAAAGCTATTAATGGAGCTTATCACGTTTGAGTGCCTCAGATGACACTTGTTAGAAAGAGGATGTTGTTTAGAATCTTTACACCATATTTCTGTTAACTAATTTGTATCAGTATACTGTGAGTTGATAAAGATTATTTGCATTACAGGTTTGTTTTTTTCCATTATACAGTTAGGTGCTGGTGCTGTACCAAAGCAGATGATATCGGACGCAAGCTAAGGGAGACAGGGAGGAGCTAGGTGGGACAATGGATACAGTACTGGTCCTAGAGTCAAGAAGACTCATCTTTCTCTGTTCACATCTGACATTAGTTGCCACCTGTGATCTTGGACAAGTCACTTAACTTCTATTTGCCTCAGTTCCTCATCTGTAAAATGAGCTGGAGAAGGAAATGGCTAGCCACTCCAGCATCTTTGCCAAGAAAATCCCAAATGGGCAAGACTGAAATGACTAAATAACAGCAAATAGAGGCATTATTATGCTTAAGGAAAACATAGATAAGGAATAAATGTCAATAGAAAGCATATATACACTAATTCACATAGCTTCATATTTATTAAGTATCAGATCAATATTTATTAAGTATCATCAGATTTAACGCTCTGTTAGGGCTCCGTCCAGCTATATAGCATTAAATCTGATGTCCTCATTTTATAAATTATGACACTGATGCTAAGAGAAGATGAGTGAATTGCTTTGTGTAACATTAATAACTGACTGAGGTAAGATCTGCATATTTCTGACCTCAAATCGAGGGTTTTAACCACTTTGTTATGCTAAATTTTTAAGAATTGAATTTTAATTCCAAAAAAAGTAACAACTGAATTTCAGCAGATGTTAATCTTCCTTTTTGAGATATGGACTAATCTAAAAAAATATAAAGAAAAAGAAATTAAAAAAAAAACCAATGTGTGGTATAAGTTTTAATTCTGAAAGACCTGTGTGACTTTCAGAATGAAAAGAAGTCAACCTTCATTAAACGATCTTCTTTTCTGAGGTCCTGAATTCTTAATGACCACATAGACATTTTAATGCTTTAAAGTACTTCTAGGTAATTATAGAATGTAGTGGTGATGTAGGCAGTGATATAACTAAAAGAAAAAAAAACAAATAGAAATGCTTTAAACTAGAAGGATAAAAAAGATAAAATTTGAATACATAGCAACCATGTTTCTATAATTGTTCCTATCTAATCCATCAGGATTAAATAAAGATTCAATGGAAAGGAATAGTAATGGCCAGCATATTTTTATATATAAAGTCACAAGAAGTGTTTCATAGCCTCCTGATGCTTATGAAGAAGCATCTATGGACATGAAGAAAGTATTTTCTAAAAATTCTGCCAGTATGGTTTTGGAGCGCATTCAAAGATGGATGGAAATGTGTTGGATAGGAGAAGTTACATATAAGGCATTACAAAGGAGAAATACTATTAAGAAAATAATATATGGAGGTCAAGAGAGACTTGAACTTCCCTTCTCATGACATAAGAAACTCCATTTTAGAATTAGCCTACCTTTATGTGTAAATTGAACAACTCATGTTCAATCCTCTGTGTTTATTTTCTTTCCCTTTTAATCTATGCACATATCCTTATAATATACACATTCTGTACCTTAACACCAAAAAAGTGAGAACATTTGCATATATATGGTAGAACACAAAAAAAGATTTGTATATGAAACTGTGAATCTCTATTTCATAGATCATTCTTTCTTTAAAAAAAAGTATATAATCAATTTCAAAGATTTCTTTCAAAACTCTCCTGCTTGTATAAGTTTCTTCTTAAACTCCCTTCTGTTAGATTCTTGTATTAAAGAGTTTCACATGAAGTGAGGGACTTCTCTCCCATCAAAAAAAAGAGGGCCATCAAAAGGTTTTTAAAAATTGCATAGAGAGGGAGAGAAGGAAATTGCCTTCCCCCATTTTAAAAGCCAAAAAAATAAAAATGTAAAAAGCTTTTTAAAGTATGTATTCATCACTGTTAGTGTCCTTATCACTATAAAAAAAGTTTGAAAAATAGTCCCCAACTCTAACAGCTGTGTACTCTGCTTTATCTCTCCTTGGAACATTATCACCTTGCGTTTAGTAACAATTTGTTATCCAACATGACTGCCCTGTGTTTCTTTTGATTTCCATCCATATATAAAAGTGGAAAAATGTATTGTATCCAGAGTTCACTTAATTGATAGATTTTTTCACTATGAATTATCTAATTTCTCACTGCATTACTTGTATTATCATGCAATTTACTTCATCAATTTAAATCAGCAAATCAACAAAATAGCTTAAGACTCCCAGCATATTAGGCAGACAATATAGAAAATTTGGAGAAAGCATGTATTAAGTTCCATAAGATGTACAAGAATTGGATCATTGGTAGTCTGCATTATAGGAGGAAATAGCCTGATTTCTGAGATCACAAATTCATTGGGGGTAAAGAGTGAATATTTGCCTTTTTATGTTTCCCTATCTTCCTTCACATGTTTAAAGTACAAGCATGCTTATTTAGTATTAAGAAAGAAGACTATGTAATTATTCATTTCACATGTTTTCTTTGATGTACAATTATTATTCTTCACAGCTGATTCTCCACAAATAAACTTTGAACTCTTTTAAGGATAGCTATTTGATACAAATATGAGGTAGGAGGTAAAAACAGCAAACATTTTACCTTATGGAAACTCAAAACCAACTGGAGTAAGTCAATTAACACAAAGACAATTCCATCTGTCTGACATTAAGTATAAAGAATTCCAGCCTCCTTGGTGATTTTCTTAAGCATTAAGCAAGTATGAGGAATGAGTAATTATAGAAATGCTAATTCAACTTTACATATTAAATTAGATGCCACAGTGCTTAGAAATAAGTAAATATGATCCCATAAGTGAAACACTCTACATCAATGATATTTAGAACTAGGATGGTTGTAAAAGCAATGAAAAATAAAGTTTGGCATATTCTAAGAAGGGCCAAGATGACAGTTATTTGATATGATATGAGGCAGATATTTGTTTCCCCTTGACCTATCTTCTACATTTTGAGACTCATATATGTATTGATTTCAGTTGAATATAAGGGGATGTGACTAACATGCCATCGTTGTCTTGTGCTAAGACTTTGGGAGAAAATAAAACAATCAAGTACCAACTCCTCTGTATTAACTTTCCTTACTCCCTTTGTTTTGGTACCTGTTACTCCCAGTCAGTTCTTCATTTCATGAATTTATGCCTTTGACCTTGGGACTATATATTCTTCTCTTACATCTCTGAATAAGGTAGTACTCTTAGGATCATGGTACTTTTTTGGGACTTGTTGACTTGCTCCCCTATTATATATAGACTACCCTCCCTATACTCCTTCACCAAAATGGGCAATGTGGCAGACATTTTATACCTAGACATTGTATTGAATTAATGGAGACTTTTGTCTCTGGTCTAAGTAGTGTCCTCTCTCCATGAAGTCATTTAAATGCCAATAAACCTATAAAGCATTGGTAAAGTTGGCAATTAAATAATCATCTCATTTTCCTGTAATTATTTCAAATCTTTCATAGGAATTTAGAACTAAAAAGAGAGAACAAGAATCAGGAGAAAAAAATGATGGCATATGTTGAAAATATAATTTAGCCACTTTATAATTTTGCCTGGGATCATCCCACATATGCTTAACAACTAAACAATTAATTGAAAAATGAAAAAAATCATTGAACCAATCAGTGTCTTGGCTTTACTTTCTCTTTTTCATTGCATTGATTTTATTTGATAGAATCAGTCAAACATACTAATAATTTGAGCATTTCCTGGTGGTAATATACAAATCACACTTAATAAGTGACATAGGAAAGGCACAAAAAGTAAAGCAGTGGAACATTCATTCTGATTTTACTTTGCAAAGTATCAGTAACAGCAGGGCATTCTAATTATTTACTACACTTCCCAGTTTACTGATATGAGGTGATGTAAGCAGGATGGTCAGGATATATATTTTACTAACATGTTTTAGATGGGAAATGATGTTGCCCAGTTCTGGACTGTTACAAAATAATATCCACAGACTAGTACGATGCACCTGGCAAGGATGAGGACACAAAACATTTCAGATGGAATTTCCTTTGATTTTTCTTTTGTTACATGATTTAAGTTGGTGCCACTTCAATTAACTTCATATGTCTTAGTGAAACAGATATTCAGGTTGTGTGGTTGGATGACTCATTAAGGTCATCATGATTAAACATCTCAGAACTAGGTATTATGACTACTGGTCAGCAAAAGTAGGCACCCATATGCCCCCAAAAGGGAAATGGTGCTATCTGGTCAAAAACAGTAAAACATATTGTTTAAATAATTAGCTTACACGGTGCATCACCAATACACAAGGAATCTTCTTTGATCTGAATGTAATCATTCACAGATTTAGGGACACTGTAGTCCTATTCACAAAGTCATATTGCCTCTTTTTTAACATCAACTTTCTATAATCTATGTACTTTGCTTTGACACATAGCTTGATCTCCACCATTTAATTCCCTCTCAAGGTGATTTGTCACATTTTTATATTCTAGGTTCTTCTTTTCAGGCTTAGAATCCATATTCAATAGATAGAGCGCTGGTCCTGGAATCAGCAAGATGGAAATTCAAATTTGTCCTCAAAACCTCTTAAGCCATGTGCTTCTGGGCATGCCTGCTCTCAGCTGGTTTCTTTATCCATAAAATGGGAATAATAGCTATTATCTGGCATGGTCCTTGTGAGGATATAATTAGATAACCTTTGTAAAGTGCTTTGTAAAGTTCAAAGTCAACTATAAATGCTAGTATTGCTCCTCCTCCTTTTCTTCTTTCTAATACTACAGCTACTAGCATTCCAAATTACTACCAAGGCTACCACTAAATTCTATTGCTATTTACTGTATACTACTACTATTTACCACCACTACTACTAACTACTGCTGCTGCTACTAATACTACTTCTAAGTTACTATTAGCACTACTGTTAACTACTTCTATTAGCTACTAGCTACTACTAACTACTACCACAGTCACTACTACTACTATTGCTTTTAATTACTACTTCTACTACCACTGCCATTACCACTCTTCCTCCTCTTCTTCTAACTACCACTTACTCCTCCTATCACTACCATCACCATCACCACCACCACCATCACAACCACCACCACCACCACCACTACTACTTCTTCTGCTATGACCACCAGTACTGCTATTGTTTATGTTTAATATTTCCCTGATTCCCTTTATCACTGTGAGGAATTTATATTTTCTATGGTAAAAAAACAAAACAAAACAACAGTAACATATATAATAGATGATTGCACTCATCTTTTTTTTTTTCATTGAACTGCTTGAGTTCTATATGTTGGATTTTCCTGCTGCAGCAGGTTTCACAGAAGAATTTTCATGGGTAATTCTTTCATATTTGGCATTTTCAAATGCAACTTGAGAAAATGGCCCGACAAATATCTGTCCATTTTTAACCTTTATATTACAGCTCACTGTAGATTATTGTGGAGACAGAGCACTTCTTTCATTTCTTCCTAGGGTGAATAAGGATAAATGCCCTTCAAAATATCTATGTATAAATTCAGGATTCAGAAAAAATAAAGGGGAAAACAATAATAGCACAGCTCCCCCCGTCCTTCCCAGTGCTGTGGGGATAAAATTAAATAATTGTTAAATCACTTTGTAAACCTGAAGGGCTAATATATATGCTATCCATTATCTCCCTATAAAGGTTCTTTCAGTAAATATATTTCTCTAAGGATAACAATGAAGGTGAATGAAACATCAAATAAAGAGATAGCAATACTAACACATCAACATACATATATGTAATTTATGGTTTTTAATCTATAGGAAAAAAAACCAAGAACAGTAGGTATAACAACCCTGGGCAAAGAATACAGTTACGCCTTTTTATTCAACAAAAAAACTCACAATTATTTTTGGAAGAAGTGCTTTAATATGTTACATAGTTTGAAAGTTGGATACATCTAAGAATCTGTGATCACAAAGTGCTTCTTCTTTCCAGGGATGATTGGTATAATGAATTTAAACCTTTTTCATCCTGTGTAACGCATGCCCATCTCCTCACTCATTGTTGTCGTTCCAATTAAAGAATATCAAAATTACATCACTATCTTCAAGTCAAGTTATAATGTGTCTGACTTTGGCTAATGCTCAGAATGCTCTCCGCCAGGTCAGGTACAAGTAGTCCATGTGAAAATTTTGGAGTGGATTCTCTATGCTTGCTCTCACATTTCTTTTGAGTTATTTCAATTATACTTTGTTCAAAGAGCACCGTACCTTTTCTGATGAGAGCATGCCATGTTCAGTTGTGCTGTGCCAGTGTCTCCCATGTCACACAATTCCCAAGTACTTAAGATATACCTTGAGAATGTCCTTGTATTGTTTCTTCTGATGCTATCTCCTTACAGAAATTCTTCAAAGGATGCCTTCTTATTACACAAAGGACTATTTTTCTCTTTCTCTTAACAGTGCAAATCAACCAATAGAACCTATGGACCTTCCAGAGAAGGATGCTCCATCTTCCATTGTAGATCAAGATCTATTCTGAGCGTTACCTAGAGCATTGAGAGGTTAAGTGATTTGTCCAGGTATAGATAACCAGTAAGGTGAGAATTGAACTCAGGTAGCCCTAGCTTTGAGACCAACCTTCTATCCACTACACCAGAAGTAGTAAGTACTACATGAATATACCCCAAATAGATTCAAATATAATTGGCAAAGATTTACAAAGTAAATAAAAATGCAATAGAACATAGATAATATTAGTATATGGTTTTCTAAGTTAATATGTGACCCATAGGAATCTTTATGACTGAATTAATGGACTCCATTTTGATTCATATTGGCACCACTGCACCAAATACACCATACTTACCTGAAATAATTTTATAGATTTGGAAAAGTAAGCATTTAAGTGAGCATGTATTAATATTCTCACAGTCGTCTCCTGTGATTAATAATAATTCCCAGCCCCATCCCCAACCTCAAGTGTTTGCCATTCTCTTCTCTTTCAAAAATCTTTAGAAATAATGACAGTGCCCTTTCCATTGTGTGGCCTCTAAAAGAGATCTCTTCTCTATATCCTTGGTTTAGTTCAGGTGTTTTTAGTCTCCTTAGTGCTTCTCTAAGTACTCGGTGAAATGGTCTAGTGGATAGAGCCTGAGACTCAGGGTCAGGAAGATCTGAGTTCAAATCTAATTTCTGACACTTTACTAGTTATGTGATTCAGGCTAAGTCACTGAACCTCTCTTTGCCTGAGAGTTTCTTCAACTATAAAATGTCAATTTAAAAAAGAACAAACTACTTTGCAGGGTTGTTGCAAAAATCAAATGTGATAATATTCGGAAAGCATCTAGCATGGTACCTGTCATGTAGTAAGCACTCATGCCTGCATCCTCCTTTCCTTCTCTCTTTAAGGAAAACATTAATGCTCTATAGTCTTAGATTACTGCGTAGTCTGAAACCTATGAATTCTCTCATTCTCTAACTTTTCCTTTTTTTCTGTCCAACTCTATTTGTACTGTTTTATTGAAGTCAGTGAATATTATACTATATGTTGATTTAACGTTGATCAGTCTTTTTTAGAATTTTTTCCCTCTATCATTTTCTGCAACAAATGTAGGCATATAAACTATAATTATCTTATCTGACTTCTTTATAAAAGCTTAACAGGATCATTATACCAGGAGATGACTGAAAGTCTTAAGAAATGATGAACATTGTTGCTTCCCAATGCACATCAAATGAAATCAGTTCTGCCATCTCTTCCCACATTGCTACAAATTTCTTTTGTCTTCTGGTTTCTTCATATATAAGGAGCCTTTCTAGATTGATATAATTGTGTTCCTCTAAAAGTATGTTTATAAGCTTGTGGTCATTTGAAAAGGATTTCAATTTAACTATTGACAACAGCTAAATTACTATTAAATGATAGTCTTAAAAACCATGTGATTCTTATAACCACTCCTCCCCTTTTGTTGTCAGTGCTACTCTAACTGCAGAAGAGAAAGGAAGGTACCTGGGAGTGAGAACTGATGAATATAATATGTCCAAGGTGTTTTGCAAACTTTAAAATGCCACATAAATATTAACAACGATTACATAAGGTGATTGTATGGAATATAACTCACATGATTTATATATTTACATAAGTCATTTGATCAGTTTTATATATATCTTTTATAACATCAATATTATGAAATATCCAAATTATATAACATCTATATGTTTTCATATATTCATATGTTTGTTTATAACATAAATCTTTGTTAAAATAGGACTCATATAAAGTCATATAATATCTTCTAATCTTTTACCATTTCCTCTTGATTATCATTCCTCATTACCACACCTAAGCAGTGTTTTCCAATTCAGACTGTTACAGTATTTAACCCTGAAGAAGGAAATAACAATGGTGTAGGTTTCCTGTAAAGAATATAAATAAGCAGCAATCACCTTGTCCTAGTGGCAGTCAGCAAAACATTATTTCTAGAAGACCTGAAGAAGCAATGATTTTCATAGATTTTTTCTCAATGCTCTGTAATTTTTCCTCGATTCCTGAGGTTGATTTTCCTCCTGAGAGTAGTGACATCCTCTAATATTTGAAAATGAATGAATTTCTCCTCCAAGTTTGGAATGACTAGATTGTTAAGGTTATAAATGTATACTCCAAGATACTTGAACATTGTTCCAAAATTGGATTTTTGAAATGTTTGCAATGTTGTCTTTGAGGCATTAATCTCCCCTTCAATAGAAAGGGGGATGGGGAAATTTTCAACTCCAGTGAAATATTTGACAGACTTTATCACTCAATCCTTAAAGCTCAAGACCCCAAATAATCCCTGAAAGTCATTTCTCATCACTTTCCCTCATATTTCTGCTCCACTAGGCCAGATGAAACATTTTTAGTACAACTCAAAGATTTGGACTGTGTATCCTAAATCCCTTTTCACCCCCATTTTCATGTCAGCTGATCTTATTTCAAGACAGAGACCATAGCAACACCATGAGTAAGTATCTAACTCATCTTCACCTTGAGAACCCAAAGGGATGGCGAAATAAAAGAAAACTGAAGCTTGAAGGAATTTTAATGAAAGATGTGACTCTTCTCAAGGAAGGTTCATCCCTACCAAAGGAGGCATTTCCACAATGAAAAGTACTCTTACTAAGTATAAGTTCAAAAAGCACATCCTCTTTTCTACTACATTAGGAAGTGAAACTTTGACTAAAAATATTGCTGAAAACCGATAATTCTAATCCTTTTTCTGATCTACAGAAACTGGCTGTAGTGTATAGGTTAGTAAGAAATGACAACTTATTGTTTTTGCCAAGTAATTGATACTACTCTAACCTTCTCATAGAAGTCTTCATATACACAACATTCCCTACCCAACCTCTCCTAATTTAGGAAACTCACATTGGAAACAAAGTGGATAATTGGGTTTCTATTTGCAGAATATGGGGTCAATTAAAATCACATCCTAAATTCTCTTGTCAGAAGCCTGATGTCTATTTTCAAGCATCACAGACCTGAAGGGCACAGGTGAAAACCCTGAAGGACCCAGATACCATCAGCATTCTTTTGAAAGCAGATGAAGGGAAATGTATACTCCATTGATTTTATTAAGTACATATCATAGCTCCTAAGATTAGTATCAAAAGAGAGAATGAAAGAGAAATAAAGTTGTAGTGAGCTTCAGAGTAATATTTTCTCCCTTTCAGAAAGGAAAAAAAATTCTTCTTTGAAGTGTGTGGGGGGGGAGGAGAGAGATAAACATTTCTTAAATGCCTACAATGTTTTAGGCATTGTGTTTTCCAAATAATATCTCTTTTGATCCTCCCAATAATCTTCAGATCTATATTATCACCCCTCTCCCAATTTAAAGTTATAGAAATTGAGGTAGACAGTGGTTAAGTAACATTCAGAGGGCACAGCTAGTAGGGTCCTAAGGCTGAATTTGAACTCGTTTTCCTGACCCCAGGCCTAGTACTCTATCAACGGCAGAACCCAGTTATCTCTGTAAATAAATATGTTAAGAATTTAGACAAATAGAATCTTAAGTATTTGCAACATGTGTTTTAAAAGTGAAATAAATATCTAGCTATTTTTGTGCAATTGTATGCCAATAAATCTGACAATCTAAGTGAAATGGATGATTATTTACAAAAAAATGTAAATGGCTCAGACTAACAGAAGAGGAAATAGAATACTTAAATAACCTCATTTTGGAAGAAAGAAATTGAACAAACCATCAATGAATTCTTTAAGAAAAAATCCCCAAGGTCAGATGGATTCATAAAAGGATTCTACCAAATATTTAGAGAACAGTTAACTCTAATGCTGTATAAACTATTTGATAAAACAGGTGAGGAAACGCTCCTCACAATTTCCATTTATGATGCTAAAATCTAAACCAGGAAAAGTTAAAACAGAGGAAGAAACTTATAGAACAATTTCCCTAATGAACATTATTATAAAATTTTAAATAAAATAGTAGCAAGGAGATTACAGTAATATATCATCTGGATCATGCACTATGATCAGGAATTCAGGGCTGGTTGAATATTAGGAAAATATGTGCATAATGGACTATATCCAACAGAAATGCAAAAAAATGCGAAACAAAGGAAAAACAACAGAAATCATATGATTATCTCAATAGATACAGAAAAACCTTTGACAAAATGCAGCACTCATTAAAAAACACAATAGAGCTTCAGAATAAATGGACCATTCCTTAAAATGATAAGTAGTATCTACCAAAAACCATTAGGAAGCATTTTCTGTTATGGAGATAAGCTAGAAGCCTTCCCCATAAGGTCAGGGGTGAAGAAGAGATGCCCAATATCACTACTATTACTCAGTATGGTACTAGAAATATTAGGTATGACAATAAGAGAACAAAAAGAAAAGGAAAGAATTAGAACAGGAAATGAGGAAACAGTGTTATCACTGTTTACTGATGATATGATGGCATACTTACAGAAGTTTAAACAAACAGCTAAAAAACTATTTGCAATAATTAACAACTTTAGCAAAGTTGCAGGATATAAGATTGTATCAACAAGGCAATTTTCACAGCATCAAGAGCAGCTATGAACATGCCTTCATAGTGCCTAAAGTATAGCAGACTCTCCATATAGAAGGCAGAAGAAAAACGTTTATTCAGACACCTGAAAGCCAAATCCCAATACCAGAAAGCCAAATCCACCATAGTAACTACAAAGTCAATATACATTATCACTGCAGGGGACTGCACCATTCTCAAGTTTACCCCTAACCCTCTTCCCTCCCTGCTCTGCCCTCCTACTGGGATCTTCCCAAAAGCAAATATTCACAAGACTAGCTGTGCCTACCTACGTCCTCTCTCTACTTCACCCAGTTACTCTTACCAACTTCCTCCCAACTCTGCTCCACCTTTCCTGTTCTACCTAATCAGCAAGCTTCTCTTATCACATGTGACTTAGGTTTTCATGTGATTTAAGCAGGTCACATGGGCCCATTAATGGATGGGAAAGATCTTCAAATTAAGCAAGAATACATTAAGAATACAAAGATAAACCCATATAAATTATCAGCATTTCTTTATTTGAACAACCAAGCCCAGCAGCATGAGAAAGAAAGAGAAATTTCATTTAATATAACCATGGGCAATACAAAATACTTGGAAATCTACCTGCCAAGACAAACCTAAGAATTATATGAACACAATTACAAAACACTTCTCACACAAATAAAGTCAGATCTAAACAACTGGAAAAATATCAATTTCTTATGGATAGACTGAGCTAATATAATAAAAATGACAATTCTACCTCAGTTAATTTACATGTTCAGGGTCATACTAATCAAATTATCAAAAATTATTTTATAGAGCTAGAAAAAGTGATAACAGAAATTGATCTGGAAGGCCAAAAGGAAAAAAAATATCAAGAGATTAAGTAAAAAAAATGTATAGGAAGGTGGCCTAGTCATACCAGACCTCCATATTATAAGATATGTTATAGAATTATATGTATTAATATATATTATGTTATCTATATTATATAGTATAAACTGGCAATTATCAAAACTCTCTTCTACTAGTTAAGAAATAGAGTAAAGGATCAGTGAATAGATTAGGTACACAAGACATAGCAGTAAATGACTACAGTAATCTAGTGTTTGATAAACCCAAAGACTCCAGTTTCTGGGAGAATAACTTGCTATTTCATAAAAATTGCTGGGAAAACTGGAAAATTTTTTATGGCAGAGATTAGGTATACACTAGCACCTTATACCACACACCAATATGAGTTCAAAATAGGTACATGATTTAGATATGAAGGGTGAAACCATAAGTAAATTATAAGAGTAAGGAGTAGTTTATATACTGGATCTACAGAGAGGAGAAGAATTTTTGTCCAAATAAGAGATAGAGAGCATTGCATGATGGAAAATGGATAATTTTGATTATATTAAATTATAAAGCTTTTGTAAAAAAAAAAACAAAACCAATGCTACCAAGATGAGAAGGGAAGCACTTTCTGATACCCTCTCTTCACTATATTTTCATGACACTGTTCTCTCCTAATTATCTCTTCCTTGACTGACAGTTCTCCCTCCAAACTTCTGTCCTGGGACCCTTTATTTTTTCCCTTTAATCTCAGGGATCTTAATTTCTTTAGAATGGATCATGGATCCCATTGGCAGTTTCATGAAGCTTATGATTTCTTCTTATAATACTGATTTCAAATGAAAAAAATATATGCAATTAAAAGGAAAAGCAATTAAAATACATTGAAAATTATTGAAGCAAGTATATATACCCTTGGTTAAGAACTCCTGCTTCATACAGTCTTGCTTTGTGATCTTGTCAGCTCCTACATATCCATTTATCTCAATTGAGGTGGTTCCCAGATGTATATATCCAGCCTCAGTCTTGTGATCTTTAAGCTGATTTTACTATAATCTTAAAGGAGAAGGGAAATCAACAAATCTAAGAAAGCAAAAAAAAGAGACCTATTTGTATACTGGTGAACCTGAGCAGGGTAATGGTTGGATGGGATTGGATAATGTATCTGTAAAATGAATCTTCAGAATGCTCGAGTATGCAGTTTGGGATCATTAAGTGCCTTAAAATGCAATATTGTTGTATATAATACTCTGAATCACAAGGTGCTCTTGTGCATGACAACCGAAAAGCTCGGCTATCTTTCCAAGAACCTTTCACTAAGAATCAGAAGACCCAAGTTCCAATCCAATTTCTGATAATGGTTCTGTAAGATTTAGGCCAAGATATTTGTCTCTGTGAACTTTGGTTGTTTTTTAATCTTAATATGAGAAATTATCTCTAGAGTCCATTCCATCAATGTGCACATGCGTAGGTATGGTATATAGGGCCAGGAAGAAATCTATTTACTTCTCAGTGGCTGTGTCTATGAAAAGCAGCACAGTATAACAGATAGGGAGGTGGTCTCAGAGCTAATGTAGGTTCAAATCTTGTCTATGAAATATGTTTTTTATATGACCATGACAAATCATTTAACTTCTCTGTGCCCAATTCTAAGCACATTCATTATAGAGAATTTGCTGATTTGCTGTGCAGAAGGAGCTTCTTTATCAAAAGGCCTATATTAAATCAATGAAGATTTTAAAAATGATGAAGTATTTTCATGTGAGATGCTATTCCAGATACTAGAGATACAAATGAAGTTCCTGACATGAAGGAACTTATACACTAAAAAGGGGGGAAAGTCATATTGTAGACCGGTGGCCAGAAGCATTTCTGTGTCTTTCCAGATTAGTTTTACTCTGGGAATACAGAGCAGTGTTTAACAGGGCCCAAAGTGGTAAGGACTTCTGATGGAAAATGCCTGGTGTAAGCTGAGCTATGAAGTATGGCTTTGTGCTGGCCAATATACGGATGAAACCACAGGAGTTTATCTACCTAGATAGTACTTTGAAAATAACAGAAGTAGACATTTTCATAGGGTAATGATTTACAATAATCTTGAGACCTCATAGATGTCTCTATTGCTTTGATATCTTATCTGTAAAGATGTCTTAACAGTGCTACAAAGTTGAGCAGGAAATTGTGAATTCCAAATTTAATGTAGTAGTGTTTCCTACTTAACTAACTTCTTCCTAAGTCAAAAAATCGGCTCCCCTCTTCTGCCAAGGAATGACTCCGTTTGACTTTCGAGATTAAGGTTATCATTTAGCTAATACTCCTGAATATGCTTTTAAGGATCACAAAGTAAGTGTTCCCACAATTTTACCGGCTCTAATTGTAAGTTTCTAGTCAAGTAAAAGTTTTTAAAAATTCGTGAATCTTATCATCATGAATCACAATGACACCAACAGATTAATCCTATCAAGAGCACACTGGTGTTACAGAATTCTTCTTAAATGGCAATTCTAGTCTATCCTAGAAATACTGTAATGGTAAAAATAGTAAAAAAAATAATAAATACTAAATAATAAGAAATAGTAAAAATATAGTCAAATTAGCAAAAAAAAAAAAATCTTGGTCAAATACTTTTTATTGTTGTGTTGAGTGGTTTCAGTTGTGTCTGACTCTTTGTGATGCCAGTTGGGTTTTCTTGGCAAAAATACTGGAGGGGTTTGTTGTTTTCTTCTCCAGCTGATTTTGCAGATGAGAAGCTGAGACAAACAGCTTTACATGACTTGCACATGGTTGCAGAGCTAGTAACTGTCTGAGCCTGGATTTGAACTTATGAAGATGAATTTTCCTGATTCTAAACCCAGTGCTCTATGCCTGGGACCACCCATCTACCTGGCTAAGTACTTGAAAATCCTGATTACTTTGAGGGTTTAAAAGAGCTTCTGCATATATACATATATATATATATATATATATATAGTATATGCACATGCTTATAGACTAATAGACTATATGTCTTAGTGTGCTTTTTGTCTGGTACCTATTGCTATCTCAAGACCATCTAGTGTGACCCTTACCTGATTAAAAACATCTCCTAAGCACCTTTAAGAAGATAATCGACCATTCTTTCCTTAAAACCTCAGAGAGAGGTCTGAATCTATACCTCTAAAACTGTCTTACAGATAAGATCTGGAGTTCCCACACATGAATGAATACTCAGTACCAAAAAAAACCCCATTGTTTATGAGATATAATAGGAATACTTAATTATTAATTTTAATATTTTAAATAAATTGCAGAGAGACCTCTCTAAATATATCTTTTCCAAGGCATTATTTTTAAATCTATGAAAATGAAGGACATGTAGAAATTTATGCATACATTGATGCCAGGCAAGTACTAAAAGCTGATGATTTAGTTCAAGTATGTGTTATAATAATTGAATTATTCACAGTAATAGATTAGAGAAAACATTAGTGTTTTAGAATATATAAACAAAACTATGAATAAAATTTATAAAACTAAAATGTGCAATACATTTACAAATCTATGCAAAGTACTCAGATTGCATATTCAGTATAATCTTAATGTGGTATAAGTTAGGTCCATAGTAAAGTGCTTAAATGGAGCCCCAAATTGGCATGCAGATGATCAGGTCTCTCTATATCTTTCCATGCTAATGTAACATATCCTTCACACTTGTTTTCTCCAATTCACACTAACAATGACAATATGTGTCCTCAGGGAACAGTTCCTCTCTTCTTAGATTTAGCTGCAATCTAAGACTTGGAGGAAAGAATCCTACTACTGTTGCTCACAAATTCTGCTCTAGTTTGGCTCTCCATTAGTTACCAGCAGATAGACTATTAGCTTTGTTAACTGAGATGTTCCAGTAAGATAAGTTGGTACAATATACTAACCCAAGAATCTGAGCCATATTCTACCATAAATATATAAATAATCTTGGGAAAAAAATAGTGAGCATGTAACCATGTGATTATTTGCAACTCTTGGTTAGAAGGAAGTTCAACAGCCATTTGGAAGAACTTAGTGGAAGTAAAATAAAAAGACTATAAAAAGTTGGTTAAGAGTTTCTGGCTGTTCTCCCTTTGTGGAATCCTCATTAAATTCATCCATTTTTAATGTAGTTCTCTGCTGGGCACTAAAGGTCAATATACATGTAGACAGTCCTGTTGATGTCTGTCTTCACAGTGCCTAGTTTTTCCTATTTTTCTGATAGAAATGTTGCTATATCTGCTTCTGTTCCAAGAATCCTGACATAGACTGCCATAGCAAATTCAAGTCTTCTGATCAGTTGTGTGAAGGTCATGAAGTCATCCCCCAGTAAAGGGGAAAGTGGAAGAGATAGAGTATCTTCCCTTTCTCTCTTTCTCTCAAAGTGATTCCCTTTTAGGGGTTTAGACAGAGATGCTCTCCCACTAGACCAACTTGCCTCTGCCATGCTAGGTACTTTTCAGGCCTATAGACTATGATTAATTTTATTAAAAAAATCTTAATACATTTTTGTGTATGGTATCTACTCATTTTAACTGATTTCTATCTAGTTTATGCCTTTGATTGATTAATATATTCAATAGGTAATACCCAGTTTATACCTATGATTGATTCTGTAGCTCCATCAAAGGCATTCTCACATGAGATATGTACTAGGATATAGCATATTTAGTTATTTATAACAATTGGAATATGGGATACTCAAAGTACACTAAAAATGAATAGGACTTTATAATAATTTGGAGGAAAAGTGTCATTTTTTCAACAAACTTCTTTCTTTATGACCTTTTCTTACCCTACCCCACCATATACATACATAATGAAAATCTCATGAGATCTGGTATAATTCAGACCAAAATCTTATGTTTGTAAGATTTTCTGAGACATTGAAGATCTCTATGGAGATCTATATCATCCACACCACACCTATAGTGGGGAGGGACTTCCTTTGGTGCTGATCCACTCACATTTTTATTGATGCTTTAGATAAAGGTTGACTTTATTAATTTATTTTGAAAGTTATAACTTTATTAATATAGTTAATATTGCTTGACAGAATTGGAATCCAATATTCTCAACAAGTTAGAATGATGCATCAAATGTACTAATAAATTCTCCTTATTTTTGGTCTAGAGCTATAATTTCATTACTGCAGGACAGAAATGTCCAACATGTGGCCTGTGGGCTATAGGGCAGTCCATGACATTCTCAAGTGTCACCTGACCCAAATTAAAAAAAGTAATTGAGAAATATTTAACACAATAAGTAAAATACAATAAAACACAGATAAAATTTTAAAGCTGTCAAAATGTAGCCTGTAGGTGTCCTTATATAAGAATTAGTAACTCCTGTTTCTATTCGATTTTGAAGCCATTTCTATACAGAATTCCTGGTGTCAGAACTGCATCCATAAATTTCCATGATCAAATCATTTGCAGCATCTAGTAATAAAGAGGTGCCAGGGGCACTCAGAGGTTAATATTTTTTCCCTTTTATAACATTGATATCATGTGTGACAAAACATGTATTTAAGTCCAGTGCTCAACTCATGATGCTCTTTTCTATTAAATGCAAATGGCATATGTTTGGTCTTATAAAAACAAAAATACAACTGTATAAGTAGAGTATGGAGGAGGTATGGATACACAGCACTTCCTGTGATAACACTTGGAATGTTTGATGAACTCCATGAACAGTATAAGAAACAGTATTGCAAAGAATGCTAAAGTTGCATTTCACAAAGACATGGGTTTAAATCCAACCTCTGACATCAGTTATGTGATTATAAGCATTTTTACCTCTCTGACCTTTATTTATTTCATCTGCAAAGTGGGGTAAGTCATCCCAGGCTTGGTTGAAATCTCAGTTACATTAATATCATTTAAATCAGCCATTTGACATGAAATCCTAAAAGACCCCATCTAGAACAAAAACAAAAATTAATGGTCTTCATTTCAATATTAATGTTCATAACATGGTGATATTTAATCACCAATTTAATCACCAATATTTAATAGGGTGATAATGGTGTAGCAATATTTCTTATACATACTGACAAAGTTATCACACATATGCAATGATATATTTAGTTTTAAGCACTACTTATTTTCAAGGATCTTACTAAGCTAAAATTCATTCAGAAAAAAGTGATTTAAATTGTATAGAAACTCAAAACCATGTTGTCCAAGGAGTTTTTGAAAGTTTTGATTAGCAAAAATTTTAACCTTTTGGTCTGTGTATCATGGGCCCATTTGGCAGTCTGTGAATGAAGTATACGCATTACTCCTCAGCATAGTGCTTTTAAAAGCTCTTCTGGGAGTCAAGATGGCAGAATAAGTAGAGTAATTGTCCTGCCAAACAATCATAAAGTAGAGCCCCAAAGCGAATCCTAGAAAAGTAGAACTAGCAAAAAGACAGGAGTCCAAGAAACTTGAAGATTGGCGAGAAAAGTCTTTCTCACTCAGGTCAAAGGAGAGTGCAGGCCAGGGTAGGAAGCATTTCAGGAAGCCAGTAGTAAGCCCTACCTAATCAAATCAGCAATGTCTTGAACCCCAGTGTGGTAAAGCAGGCAATCACTGACACCAGGACCCTCCACATGCCTCAGCATAGCCAAGGGAAGGGGCAGAATCCAACTCTTAGAACTACCACATTCTTCACTATAACCCTGGAAAAGCAGGCAGCTTCTACCAGGCTCATGCTTCAGGGTAGACTGGGGAAATGTAGAATCATCTCATGGGTCTGAGCACACACCAGACACCACAAATATGATACCAGCTCAGCACCACACAAACTGCCAGAACCCGATGGCCTTTGGCAGCTCCAATCATCCTGCCCACCCTTTTAGGACAACACCAGAAACAAGGGTCCCCCAGGGGCCACAAGACTCCTGCAAGCACCAGATAAACAGCATGGCTTGCAGCTACTGGACCAAGAAGCCTGAGAGCATGACCTTACACTCAGAGAGCAGAGCTGAAATTTAAAAGAAAGGAAAAAGGCCATAAAACATGAGCAAAAAACAATCCAAAAAAGAGTCTGACCATAAAAAGTTATTACAGTGGGAGGATACAAATTCAGAAGAGGACAACAATGTCAAAACACCTGTGGGCAAAACCTCAAACAAAAATAGGAAGAGGTCTCACTCAATCCCAGAAAGAACTCAAGCGAGAGCTCAAAAAAGGAGCTTAAAAGTCATAGGAGATTGATGAAAAAATAAACGTGAGTAATCCAAGAGAATTCTGAAAAGGGATCAACAGGTTGGAAAATTGTTTAAAAAATAGAATTGGCTAAATGAAAAAGGATGTACAAAAAATCCACTGAAACTCTTTAAAGAGTAAAATTGAACAAATGAAAAAGAAAGGACAAAAACTAATTGAGGAATATAATGCCTTAATAGTTTGAATTGGTCAAGGAGAAGATAAGGACTCTATAAGAAATCAAAAATCAAACACATTTAAAAGAATGAAAAAAATGGAAAAAATTGTGAATATGTCATGGGAAAAGCAGCTGACCTGGAAAATAGATCCAGGAGAGACAATATCACATTCATTGGACTACCTGAAAACCATAATCGAAAGGAAGACTTGGACAGAATTTTTCAAGAAATTATCACGGAAAACTGCTCTCATTTCCTGGAAGCAGAAGTCAAAATAGGCATTAAAAGAATCCACCAATCACCTCAAGAAAGACATCTCAAAAGCAAAATTCCAAGGAATAGTATAGCCAAATTTCAGAACTATCAAATCAAGGAAAAAATACTGCAAGTGGCCAGGAAGAAACAACTCAGATGTCCAGGAGTCACAATCAGGATTACACAGGATTTAGCAGCTGAAACATCAAAAGATCAGAGTCATGGAACAGGATATTACAGAAGGCAAAGGATCTAGGACAACAACCGAGAATCACTTACCAGGAAAAATTAAGCATAATCCATCAAGGAGGGAAATGATCATCCAATGAAATAGAAGGATTTAAAAAAGAAAAAGACTGTAAGGAGAAGACCAAAGTTAAACCAAACAATTTTTTCTCCAATATCAAGACTCAAGAGAAACATAAACAATTAAAAAGAGAACAGAAAATATTAAGGATTTATATAGAACTGTTTACTAAACTGTTTCCATCTCTACTTGGAAAAATGATACTTGTAATTTTTAAAAATTCTATCATTCTTAGTTCAGTTGGAGGCAATACACATAGCGTATGTATATTTAGCATAGCATAGCAATTTGAGGGAGTGATATAAATAATTAAGAGGTGAGAAATAGGAGTACATTGGGTCCAGAAGGAAGAAAGAGGTAGAATGGGTTAAACTGTTTCACATGAACAGGTATGAAGGATCTTTTACAGCAGAGGGGAAGATGAGAGGGTGGGTGATGGGCAGTCATTTGAACCTTAATGTCATCATTGGTTCAAACAGGGAATAATATACACAATCAGTTGAATATAAAAAGTTATCTTACCTGACAGGGAAGTAGGAGGTGAGGAGATTAAGTAAAGGGGGAGGTGTGGACCGACAGGAGAGTAGATCCGGGAAGGTAGGAGGAAAAAGCAAATGAGAAAGGAAGAAAGGACAAACAGGAGGAATGGGATGGGGGGAGGGGAATTCACAGGTCATAATTGTGAATGTGAATGAGATGAGCTCTTACATAAAAGAGAAGTTAACAAAGAGAATCAAAACCTAGAATCCTACAGTGTGTTGTTTGCAAAAAATATATTTGAAGCAGAGAGATATACCTAGAATAAAGGTAAGGAGCAGAAGTGCTTCAGCTCAAGTAAAAAAGCAGGGGTAGAAATCCAGATCTCAGATAAAGAGGAAGCAAAAATAGATCCAATTAAAAGAGATAATGAAGAAAGCTACATGTTGTTAAATGGTGCCATAGACAGTGAAGCAATATCAATAATAAATATAGATGCACCAAGTGGTATAGTACCCAAAATTTAGAAGTAAAGTCAGGTGATCAGTGCAATAAATTATGTATACAAGACACAGTGGTCAATAACTCTAGTAAGCTAGTGTTTGATAAACCTAAAGACCCTAACTTTTGGGATAAGAACAAAAATTGCTGGGTATACTGGAAAACAATAGGACATAAACCAGGTATAGGTCAAAATGAGTGAATGATATAGACTTTTAAAGGGTGACACCATAAGCAAATTAGAAGAGCAAGGAATAATCTACCTGTCATATTTATAAGAAAGGGAAGAATTCATGACCAAACTAGAGATGGAGAGCATTATGTAATATGAAATACATAGTTTTGATTGTATTAAATTAAAAAGCTTTTGTACAAATACATTCAATGAAACTGAGATTAGAAAGAAAGCAGAAAACTGGGAAATAATCTTTATAGCAAGCGTCTCTGATAAAAGCCTCATTTCTCAAACATAGAGGACTGAATCAAATTTAAAAGGATATAAGCTATCCCTCAATTGCTTAATGGTTAATAGATAGGAACAGGAAATTTTCATATGATGAAATTGAAGCTATCTATAGACATATGAAGTGCTCTAAATCACTTTTGATTAGAGGAATGCAAATTAAAAACAACTCTGAAGTACTACCTCACCTGTTGGAGATGATGTGGGAAAATTGGAACATTGATGCATTGTTGCTTGAGTTAAGACCTGAATCAGCTACTCTGAAGAACACTTTGAAACTATGCCCAAGGGGAAACCAAACCGTGCATACCTTTTGAGTCGGCAACACCCTTGCTAAATCTGTATCCCAAGGAAATCATAAGAAAGGGGAAAAGGACCTATATGTGCAAAAATATTTATAATGTAAATGTAATGCCTTTTGTAACGCAAAATATTGGGAACTGAGGGGATGCTTATCAATAGGAGAATAGCTGAACAAGCTGTGGTATATGCATGTAATGGAATACTATTGTGCTATGTGAAATAAAGAACAGGAAAATTTCAGAACCACCTGGAAAGTTTGATGCAAACTGATGCAAAGTGAAATAAGCACAACCAAGAAAATGTACACAGTTTTAGCAGCACCTAGTGATTATCAACTATGAATGACTCAACTTTTCTCAGCAGCACCATGATCTAAGACAAATTCAAAGGATTATGAAGGAAAATGCTATCCACATGCTGATGCCAAACTGGTTTGAATGCAGACTGAAGTATATTTTTCCTCTTTAATTCTTGTTCACGTTTTGTTCTTTTGATTTGTTTCCTCTTCCATAACCATGATGAATATGGAAATGAGTTTTACATGATACCATATGTATAGTCTATATCAAATTGCCAACTATTTTTAGAAGAGGGGAAGAGAAGGAGAAAATGGAAACTCAAAATCTTATTTAAAAAAGCATGCAAAAAATTGTCTTGTCATGTAATTGTGCAAAAATAAAATATTAATAAAAATCCAGTGCATGAAATAATATGTTTAGGATCATGAAAGAACCAATAATGGACTAAAGCTTTCAAAGTATATCTTAAAATTAGTTAACAGATCTCAAAATAAGGATACTTGTGCCCCATGATCACTGAAGTCACTCTTTCAATTCTGAAGGTCTATGACTCTATTATTTTAGTGTTCACTACCAGTAACAATACCACGTATGGTGAGACTAGAATGTATCATTATTTAAATGCTCTAAATAGAAAATGATAAAAAATGAAGAACTTTGAATTTTAGAAATTATTTTATGGAATATCAGTGTCATGTTCAAATTTCATAGGTTGTCGAGAAGGTGATAGAAGCTTGGTAATTTCATTTTGCTTTCATTTTTCTCCAGAATCTCAGAGTGTAGCCACACCAACCTTTCAACATTTTAATGTTATTGTGTTCTAGAGAGGACTAGAATCTGCCACACTTTGTATGTAGTGATCATTAATCTGTAGGATGTATTTGCAAGTCATGGAAGCACAATACCAGTGTTATTATAATAAAACACTTCAAATTACTTTGCACATAGTATCAAATAATTTATCATTCCATCAAATTTTCCCAACCCCTTTCCCCTGTATTTCAGCTTTCATTTCTCAAACTTTTGTAGTTGTCTCAAGGAATACTTCAAATAACACTTCAAGGATCTGTGATTTCATCAAGATGAAGACCCTTCCACTAATGCAGATAACCAACACTTTCAACTTTAGTAGATCTTTGTGAGTTGCTATGATTAAATAATTTGGCACCAAGTATGCATGTATGGATGTGTGAATGAATGAAAGAATGATGCAGGGGGAATCATTTCTTTAGTACTTTACTATGTGCCAACTAGGGATGAAAAGATGGGATGGGGAAAGGATAATGGTGTAAAGCCAGACTACACAACCTGTAATCCACCAAAGTATTTTGGGTGACCCATAAAACATGTAGAGGAAAACAACCTCTATAATTTTTGTGGACCACCTGAAATCCTCTGGTATGCCCTCAGCCCTTAAGCAGCCTGCAGACCACCGGTTGTGCAGGCTTAGTATAAGATTAAGATGACTAGGGAGAAGCATTCTAGGTCTGCACTGAACTAAAACTATATCTCACCAGTCAGAAGCCATTGGTCAAGGACTTTGAGGTGGAAGAGGTGAAGGTTGGAATGCAGAGGATTTGTATAGCCTATATGAAATTGATGCTGAACTTCTATGAATGAAAGCAATCTGCTCCTTACATGGTATTCAAAACTTCTCCAGGTTGAGACAAACTAAATATTCTTGTATTCAGTTTGCTTAATCTCAAGGTCACTGAATTCATTTCCATGTTATGACGAGGTCTTAGAGCAGACTTTTAGTAAAAGATGAACAAGCATAAAATTAAAGGTCATCTTCCCCAACATTTGGTTTAAATTTTCTCTTATTTAGATTCTTTTAAATTTAATCAAATTATATTGTGGACTCTGGGTCCTTGGCTGTAAGTACAAATTAAGCTGTTTAATACATTTACATTCCATTAGAGTCTCCTGCATAGTTTCTTATCCTAAAGACTATGTCAAAGGTAGCTAAGTGGCCAACTGGACAGAGTGCTGGGTTTGCAATCAGGCCTGAGCTAAAATCTGGCATCAGACACTCACTACCTGTGTGACCTTGGGCATGTTTGTTTAACCTCTGTTTGCCTTAATCCATTAGAAAAAGAAATGGCAAACAACTCCATGAGCTTTGCCAAGAAAACCCCAAATGAGGTCATGAAGAATTGGATACAACTCAATAAGAACAATAACATATTTGCATTGCAATTTTATTATTTTACTGTTTTTGTTTTCAAAACATTTATGTCACCTCAAGCAATGTCTGAGTGTGCAATATTCCAGGGCATTAAAAAGAGCATGCAGATCCAATGGAGCTGTCTTGATTGTGACGTCAAAGGAATGTCTGGGACATGACAATGGGAGGCGAGGAAGAAAATTTACAAATCCATTCTTGTCCCATTTATATATGTGCATTCTTGATACTCAGACTGAGATGTACAGTACAACTTACACAGAATGATAAGTTTGAAACAATTATAGACAGTTATTGAGAGTTATTCGGAAAAAGTTTATTCTAGAGGAAAGCAAACCAGGATGGATTTGGGGTCAAAGAAGGACAAAATTGTGAGGTTCAGCAACAATCAAAATACACTAATGTACTGTTCCTTCTACAATGGCACCCTCTTATGTGAGAGGAAATGCTGCCCACACCTCTGTCTTCCTTTCCTGTTTGATAACCTGCAGCTGTGAATTGCAGGTGGTGATGACAGAGAGAGAAGTAAATCTGGCAGTTTGTCTAAAGGGACAATTAATATATTCCAACTTTCCTTCCTGTTCCCTTCATGAGAAATCATCTTTTGAGAGAACTCTGGAGTGTATTATATGGAAACAATTGGTTAATCAATGACCATTTCTAGAACAACTGTAATAAGCAAGCAGGTGAGCTATGAACCACAGGGGAGTTAAAAAAAAATTTATTGGCAACGATCCTTGCCCTAGAGGTTCTTGCATTTTAGATGGGGAAAGAATGTATACATAAAACAGCAAATTATGGCAAAAAAGAAGAGAGAGCTCTTGCTTAAATTATTTGATGAAGACAAGGTAACTGGAAGAAATCAAATTTTTGCCAATCAATCACTATTCTGTTTACATTCAAATTTTAAATTCTAATTCAACAAACATTAAGTTCTTAAAATACTTGATGATGATTAGGAAGATGATTAAGACAATTACTGTTAGATCCATATCTTGCTAGAACTGAAAGGAAACTTAGAGGTTGTTTAATCCAGTCCTTTCATTTTAGTGAAGAAATTGGGACCCAGACAGATCAAGAGTATATTAATAGCAGAGTTTAAGACAGTCAATAAAGTTTGAAGGAAGAAAGGATATTAAAGGTCTTGTGCAAAAGAAGCTAAAGCAACAATAAGCTTATAAAGGTAATGAAAATTGAGTAAAAATTTCAATGTCCATAACATATTGAATAAATATTGTACTGAAAAGACAATATTAACCTGCTCTTCCCGCCAAAAAAAATGAGTGAACAAAGGATATTGATAAATTCCCCAAAAGTAACAGAACAAAAATTACAAATTCAAGAATGGTTCAAAGGAGAAATAAAACCTTTAAAAGATTTTTTTATGATGGAAATTAGTTCAAAATAAGAGCTCTCTAAATAGAATTAGCAACAGTTGAATAGACAACTTTAAAAAAACTGGAAAATATCTCTGAAGTAGCAGAGACTTTAAAAGAGAAGGGCATGTTTTGGACTATTAAAATATGGTGATGCATAAATATTTGAAAATAGGAAGAAAAAAGCAACAAACACAGAAGCTTAAAATGGAGCATGAATCACACACACAAATTAAAAAAACACAAAAAAATAAAGTTAAATGTCAAATAAAAATGAGATGTTAGGTCATAATTTATTATATATCACATGATTCCTAGTTCAAAGATCATTCTCTCCCTTAGGGAAAAAAGAAGCTAAATGAAACCTTAACATTTCTTTCTGCTGTCCATTTTTTTTCCTGACAATCAGAGGGTTTAAGAACTTCTTTTATTCACTTTTCTGAATATGGCACATGAAACATCTTGTTTTATGCTTTTACCTTTCCTTGCTAATATCGGTTTTTTAAATATATTTATCTTTGTTCACCTTATATTTATAGAAATATGTCATACTCATTTATTCATCCTTTTTAAAATTTATTGCTCCTTTGTTGATCTTCAGTAAATACCTTTAAAAATAAAAGTTGGTTGATGAGTTTGCTGGACCTTGACAAAAAATCTCTTTAAATAACTATTTTTTCCCTCCTCAATTGAATTGTTTCTTCTTTTTCTTCATAATTGCAATATTAAGTCTCTATGATAGAGACAACTGATGCCATTGAAAATCTCTACAATTTGAATGTAAGTGGGAGGGAATCCAGAGTTGGTCAGACTATGGAATAAAAATGTGTAAAGTCCTTATGTTTGTTCTCCAAAGTAGTTTAAATATGCCTTCTACAATCTTGTCTAAATCATTAATTTGCTTGGCAAATGCTTTCTTTGTAGAACAAATGTCAACTTCAGCTCAGCCATATTGAATTATCACAAATTTGAAATTATTCATGAGGTTTTACTATAATAAGTACTTTTTGATATATCTGTGTCTGTTGAGAATGAATCTGTTTCCTACAGGAGTCTGATTTTTAACAGGAAATTTCATTATTTCAAACTTTCTAAGCAAATATTAATCATTTTGACTTGTCCAAACTTGATTTCTGAGGTGTAACAGATGAGGTTTTACTGAATATTCAAGGTCTCTAATATTAACTCATATGAATTTTAAATTTAAGATTGTTTACTCAAATATATCCTCCTTTTAGTCACCATGCCCATGGTAATGAATATGACTATCATTAATATTGTTAATGGATAGGCATAAACAACATAGTATTTAACTAAAAAATAATATAGTCTGTGGTGTTTATTGTGAGATTCCAAAGTCAGGCCTTTAATGTATATGTGAGGGAAAGGTCAAAAACATCTCTCCTCTCTAGCCCTTCTCTTTCTAACTCAAAAAGATAGAAGAAAATAATATGATTTAAACTTTTAAAAAGTTTTCACAAAAAATTTTAAGTATTCATCCATATTTGTTCAATTTTAAAATTTAAACATTCTTGATATATATATATATATATATATATATATATATACATATAAAATGCACATATTCTCTATATAGCACCTTTGAGTGACTGTACTTCTTAAAATCTAATGGATTTGCTTTCATATAACAATTTATAGGATTCCAAAATCCTAACTAAACAACAGATGAAGGCTACTAAGCACAGAAGTTATTTGATTCAACTCTGAGCTAAAGTTATTTTTTCCATGACAAGCTATGGCATTTCAGCAGCATGCCTGATCAAAGCCAGCAAAGAGAGACAGAAGTTATACTTTGGAAGGAAGAGACACAGTATGTACATTCCAAGAACATTAACACCTGGGAAGAGTATTTACAATGATTTTACCTTTTAGGTGTTAGTAGTTGTATTCAAACCCAAGATCAATCAATATAGCACTTATAACCTTCCTTCAGTTCAATTCTCAGCCCCTGGACTAGTATTGCTTTCAACTCCTATAAATCAGGATAAAGGTGGTTGGGGGAGAAAAAGAATGTATTAGATGCCTACTATGTGCCAGCTATATTACAAATATTGTATCATTTGAACTGGATCCTCACAAAACCTTGGTAACTAGGTGTCATTATAATTTTTACTTTGTTGGAAGCAGGCAAATGTCAAGTGAATTGCCCAGAATCCCTCAGTTAGCAAGTAATTATGGGCAAATTTGAATTCAGATCTTTCTCACTTTAAGCCCTATGATACCATAGAGGTCATCTAATGCAATTAAAATATTTTTAAATTTTGAGTTGCAGATTCTCTCCCTCTCTTCTAACTCTTTAGCACCCACTGACATCAGTTACACATGTGGAATCATGGAAAGTATATTCCCATATTAGACATACTACAAAAAACAAAGAAAAAGAAAAAAAAAAGTGGGAAAATTATAGTTCAGTTAGCATTCAAGTTTCCTCAGTTCTCTCTCTGGAGATAGATATAATTTTTTTTTAATCATGAGTCATTTGTAATTGTCTTGGGTCACTCTATGCATGAGAGTAGCTAAGTTTTTGATAGCTGATTACTATTATATCAGTTAGAGGAGTTTGCAAGTTTTCAGTGCTTTCAAGGTGATGTAATCAGAAGGGAAATGGGATGCTTGTTCTCCTGGTTTGTGTTTTGGTCTTTACCCAGGAAGGGGTCACTTGAACCTTCCAAAGCAAAGAGCTTTGAACTTATTTCATAAGATATTTATTTCATGCACATACAGGTGTGTGTGTGTGTGTGTGTGTGTGTGTGTGTGTGTGTGTAAATAGGCATGGCATATTTGATTTTTCAACAATACTTCTTTAGCACTATTATGGGATCCTTTAAAGACCTTTGGTATCTTGTTATAAAGTATATTCCCTGGGTTTTAAAAGTCATAATTTGGTTTTTCAGAGACAATAGTTGGACAATAATTAGAACAAATACTATAAAGACATATTCATTTTTGAATTCTACTCTCAAGAAGTAGCTAAAGAATGTGTATCTTCAAGGTGAATTAACAAAGTATTCTATTGGTTTCATTCTGAAGACTTCCATTATATTTAATAGTGGTGCTGGTCTAAAGACTACTGGCTATTAAAACACTTTTACTCTGCTGTTGTTTCTTCTTAAAAATGCCAGACTACATTGCACAATTATTGGGTGGGCACATATGCACGTATTTCTTCAATTATTTAGAAAGACCTGTTTTAGGAAGGAAACGTGTGAGGCAAAGCAAATATTAAGCATTGTTTTCACTTCAGCTGAGAAACATTTTATCACAGCTTTCTCCTTCCAAAGAACCCAATCCAGTAGCTCCAACTTTCCAAATATTATTCCTGAGGATCAGTGAGCTGCTTTAATGACTTTTGTGGCAACTTCCTGCTGATTATTGATTCCATTTGGATCAGTGAACTGAAATAAACACTTTCTAATTTGTTGTGCCACTGCATAGATATGTTTATTTATTAAAGGAGGTAGTAGTAGGGGTATTAGGGCTCCTGAGGAGCTCAGTAGAATGAGTAACTTCCCATTCCCCATAGTAAAAAAGAGAAATACCAAGCAGAGTGATAAATCCATAGAGTTTGGAAAATTCTTTCAAGGTAACTCCCATAGCAAAAGCTACGAGGAACCAGATCTCTGATGTTAATGTTAATGAGGAAGACAGAACAGCCAATTCAGTACAATGCCACAAATGTTCATCAACTTTCTTCCTCCCCCACTGCCCCCTGTGTGTGTGTTTGTATGTGTGTGTGTGTGTGTGTGTGTGTGTGTGTGTGTGTGTGTGTGTGTGTGTGTGTAAGAGAAAGAAAGAGAGAAAGAGAGAGAGAGAGAGAGAGAGAGAGAGAGAGAGAGAGAGAGAGAGAGAGAGAGAGGAGATGGTGCACTGACATAACTAAGAGCACAGTGACTTTCATAAATAATTATGTATAAAAATAAACATTTAGTCTACAAATATTTTGAATAGCAGAAAATTTATAGCTTGTTGAGAAAATATGTTCCAAATGGAAGACATAAAGATTTTACTTTCCATAGAGTCTGATGATAGGCTCTGAACCAAGGAGATCTGAAGAGGTTGAGAAGTCTCTGAACCCACTGACCTTTTCTATCAGATCTCACAGAAGTATGTTACTTAAATTTATTTATTATAGGTATCTGCGTGTACGTCTTGTCCTTTACTAGGTTATGTGCTCCAGTTGAATGGAGATTGTATCTTCCCTAGATATTTTCTTCCTATCTGTACCTAAGACATTCTTTGACAAATGGGTTAACTAATTCTCACTGAATTAAAATGAATGAAAATCAGACACAATAAACTTGGAACAGATTCCTCTCTACTTCCCATAAAGTTGAAGGTCGAGCGTATTCAACCAAGACAATTATGCTGGCTGCACACCATTGCATATAGACATGCTTAACAGGCAAATATTCTGAGCCATATTTTCTAGAAGAATATTAGTTTTTCGAGTACTGACAATTTGAAATTTACCAGTCTTATACTTTCAATGGTCCTGTTGGAGAAAGGCAGCATAACATAGTACATAGAGAACTAGACTGGGAATCAGGAGGACCTTAGTTCAAATCTTGCCTTGGATTCTTACTGGCTTTATGAATATGTGGAATTTAATTAATCTGTCTGCATTTTAGTTTCCTGATTTGTCAATTGAAAGAGTTTCACTGGATGGTCTCTAATTTCCCTAACATTTCTAAATGTACAATACTAAGATTTAGCATCATTATCAGATCTTGTTACATTAGAAATAAGCAAATTCTCTTCCCCACCCCTCCACCCCCAGACATGGAGATAATATCTAAGGTATCAAATGAGAAGAGTAGCAGAGGTAGCATTCAATAAGCATGTTTTATGGAAAGCAAAAACACACTGTCTCAAATGATTTAATGACAAGTACTACCATAGTATTCTACTTTTATTCCTCATTATTGATGGAAATCTAACTTTTTTGTGAAAACTTAATCCAGAGATATTTTGAACTATGGGAAAATGTGTTGTTGAGCCATTTCAGTCGTGTCCAACTCTCTGTGACCCTATTTGGAGTTTGTCAAAGATATGAAAGATTTGTTATTTCTTTCTCTGGCTCTTTTTACAGATGAAAAAACTGAGGCATTAGGATTAAGTGACTTACCTAGGGCTGCACAGTAGTAAGTATCTGAGGCAAGATTTGTGTTCCAAAAGATGTCTTCCTGATTCCCAGTACCATATTCTATCCACTGTGCTACTTATGGCCCACTATAGAAAAAAGATAGCTGTGGACTGCTGGGATGGAAGCTTTCAAAGCTAAAGGTTTTGTATCTGTGTCTAGCTCTATTCATTTCTATCTATTTAATTATGCAATAAGAGCATCAGTTTGTTTTATTACTACATTGATGAGCGATCAAAATATAGATCAAAACTTTAAAAAAAAAGAGTACCATGTTTCCAAATATTTGGGCTTTTGATATTTGATACTCTTGCCCCAGTCTGTCTTTTGTGACTTTCATTCATATATTCTCATAAATTTGCCATAGAACCCACTTTTTGGATATCTTGACATTGTATGAATAGCAAAAGAATGTCTGTCTCACATTTTTGCTGCATAAATGACTCATCAATTATGATCATATAAGTGATAAAATCCTTTATGTTACTTATAACAGTAATTTAAATTGAAAGATCTTTCTCATTAATTAATAGGCCCATATGATCTGCTTAAATCACCTGGAAGCCTAAGTCACATGTGGTAGGAGGAGCTTTCTGAAGAGGTGGAACAGGAAGAATCAGGAGAAAGTGAGTGAGTGGGGTCAGGTCAGAGGGTTAGAACGCAGGCTGACTAACACATTGTGACAGTTGATAGTGAGAAGACCCTGGCTGAGGGAGGTAGGGGAGGTTTGAGAATGAGTTTGCCCCACGTTGTCATCACATTTTTTAACTTCTTGGTCACCATGATGGATTTTGCATTCTGATTCTGGGATTTGGCTTTCTGGTGTTTAAATAAATGTTTTTCTTCTGCCTACTATATGGAGAGTCTTTTATACTTTGTGGTTGAGAATTATACTGACGTTTTCATAGTTACCACCAGTGCTGTGAATATTGCCTTGGCAATATATCACTTTATCTGTGTAATTCCTCATTTGTTATAAATTAGAATTTGGTCCCATTCACCACACAGCTCTCTGTTGGTCCTTGGATGAAACTGAGACTTCAAAGAATGAATTGTGCCATGATAGACCTATATAATATTTCTAAAAGAAGCTTATGGTACAGTGGGGAGAAGGATGGATAAGTGAAGTCTACCATTACTGTTCTCTTATGCCTCTGTGCAATATTTCTGAAGTTTTCCCACCTCATTTTCCCCCTTCATATGGTTTCCATTTTATTCCAATAATGGTTGCTTCTCTTTGTGCCTTTACTGATCTTCACCCAACTATTTTCCATGATATTGTCTACTCTGGTTCTTGAATTTCTTCAAATAAGTATCTCTTCTTAATGGAAAATGATACTTTTTCTTTTTCCTTTTGAATAAATTATATCTCCCCAGAGTCATATATATAACCTGTCATCCTTGCTTTCCTTCACCCATTCTACCAAATCAGTTCTTAATTCATGTTGATTCCACCTTTACAACATCTTTTATATCAGTCCCCTTTTCTCTACTATGTGAATACCACATTCACATAGTAAAGTAAATTCACATCATAAAGTCTTATGATCTTTCACCTAGACTATATAGCTCAGAGTGAATATAAATAGCAATTATTTCTGTTTTAGCCAGAAACTCTGAGGGTCTTTCCCTTCCTGATTATTTTTTTTAACTAAGTCATTCTTTGCCTCATTCCTTACTTACCCTTAATCACTGAAAGACCTTAACTTAAAAAGACCAACATCTCCAGCTGCATCCAGGGCCATCTCCAAGTTGTCCTGATCTGCATCTTGCCACTGGACCCAAATGGTTCCAGAAGAGAGTGAGAAGTTGGTGATTTTACACAACCCTCACTCCTCAGCCCACTTCACTTTCAAGTCATGGCCTCACCTTCCTGATGTAATAACCCTCTTTGAGAATGAAGAAGAAACAATAATAAGCAATAGGTAAAGGAAGAGGCCACCGTGAGAAGAGTGCTAGTCCTAGAGTCAAGGTGACCTGAGTTCAAACCAGCCTCAGTTATGAACTGTGTGATATTGGGCAAGTCACTTGACTTCTGTTTGGGTCAGTGTTTTCACCTGTAAAATAGCCCTTACCTCCTAGAGCTGTTGTGAAGATAACATGAGATCATATTTGCAAAGCACTGTGGAAATCTTTTTTTTTTTTTTTTTTTTTTTTTTAAATAAATTTATTTAA
>CM053772.1:183701945-183719846 GCA_028658325.1 Potorous gilbertii | reverse complement strand
AGTGGGGGAGAAGGGGATAAGCAGGGTGGGGGGGGATGATGGAAGGGAGGACAATGGGAGGAGGGAGCAATTTGAAGTCAACACTCTTGGGGAGGGACAGGATCAAAAGAGAGAATAAAAGCAATGGGGGCCAAGATAGGATGGAGGGAAATATAGTTAGTCTTACACAACACGACTATTATGGAAGTCGTTTGCAAAACTACACAGTTATGGCCTATATTGAATTGCCTGCCTTCCCAAGGGAATGGGTGGGGCGGGAGAAATCGGGAGAAGCTGGAACTCAAAGTTTTAGGAACAACCGTTGAGTATTTTTCTTGCTACTAGGAAATAAGAAATACAGCTAATGGGGAATAGAAAATTATCTGGCCCTACAAGACAAAAGAGAAAATGGGATAAGGGAAGGGAGGGATGCTAGAAGAGAGGGCAGATTGGTGATGAGGTAATTAGAATGCTCAGTGTATTGGTGTGGCAGGGAAGTGATAAAGGGGGGGAAAATTTGGAACCCAAAATTTTGTGAAAATGAATGTAAAAGGTTAAATAAATAAATTTATAAAAAAATAACATACTTAAGTATAGATATCTAAATTGCTCTGTATTTTGTTGGAGGGGAAATGGGGAAGAAAAGTAAGGGAGTTGATAGAAAGGAAGGAAGATTCAGAGAGTCAGGGGTCAAAAGCGAAACTCTTTTGCAGAGGGTAAGGAAAAAGGGAGAACAAAAAACATAAATAGGAGGGGGGTAGGGTGGAGAGAAAGACACAAATAACAATCATTACCGTGAATGTGAATAGAATGGCTTAAACATTATGGTCTTACAATAAGTAGTTTAGAAGAAACACTTTTGAAACAGAGGGATATACACAGGGGTAAAAGGGCAAGGCTGGATGAGAATATATTATGCTAGAACTGAAATTAAAAAAATTGCAGGGATAAAAATCTTGATCTCAGACTAAGTAAAAGCAAAAATACATCTAACTAAAAGAGATAAGGAAAGGAACTATATTGTGCTTCAAGGAACCATAGGCAATGGAGTAATATCATTATCAAACATGTACGCCAACATATAACATCCAGATTCTTAGAGGAAAAAAGGTAAGGGAGTTATAAGAAGAAATTGACAGTAAAAGTGTATTAGTGGAGGACCTCAATCTCCCCCTCTCTGAACTACGTAAATCTAAGCACAAAATAAACAAGAATGAAGTTAAGGATGTGAATAGAACATTAGAAAAGTTAGATAGGGTAGATCTCTGGAGAAAATTGAAAGGTTCTACAAAGCAACATACCATTTTCTCAGTGGTACATGGCACATGAACAAAATTTGGTCATGTATTAAGGCATAAAAACCTCACAGTCCAATGCAGAAAGGCAGAAATATTAAATGCATCCTTTTAAGATTATGATTCAATAAAAAAAATAGTAAAGAACCATGGAAAGATAGACTAAAAATCAATTTGAAATTAAATACTTGAATCCTAAAGAATGAGTGGGTCAAACAATGAATCATAGAAACATTAAATAACATTATCCAAGGGGATGATCATAATTGGAGAGCATACCAAAATTTATGGGACACAGTGAAAGCAGTATATAGGGAGAGTTTTAGATCTCTAAATTCTTACATGAATAAAATAAAAAAAAGGAGATCAATGAATTGCTCATGCAACTAAAAAGATATAACTAGAGCAAATTAAAAATCACCAAATAATACCAAACTAGAAATTCTGAAAACCAAAGGATGCATTAATAAAATTGAAATTAGGAAAGCTATTGAAATAATGAATAAAACTAAGCTGATTTTAGGAAAAGAAACAATAAAATTGGTAATCCATTGATTAATTTGATTAACAAAATTAAATGGCCAATATAAAAAATTAGAAGATAGTAATAAAGAGGAAATTAATACTGTAATTAGGAAAAATTTTGCCCAACAATATGCCCATAAATTTGACAATATTATTAAAATGAATGAATATTTCCAAAATATAAATTGCCAAAATTAACAGAAGTCAATTTCTTGTCCCCATCCCAGAAAAAAAATTTAACCAGCCATCAGTGAACTCCCTAGGAAAAAAATCTACAGGGCCAGATGTAATTACAAGTGAATTCTATCAAACATTTGAATAATATTTAATTCTATTACTATAGACTAGTACACTAGTACTATAAAAACTATTTGGGAAAATAAGTGAAGAAGGAATCCTAACAATTTTTTTATGGTATTGATATCTAAACCAGGAAGAGTCAAAACAGAAAAATAATATTATAGACCAATTTCCCTAATGTATATAGATACAAAAAATGTTAAATAAAACATTAGCTAAAAGATTTCAGCAATTTGTCTTGAGAATAATATAGTATGACTAGGTAAGATTTATTCCAGGAATGCTAAATTGATTTAATATTTGGAATACTATCAATATGGTTGATTATATAAACAACAAAACTAGCAGAAGCCGTATAGATATAGATATAGATATATATAGAATATAGATATAGAAACCTCAATAGATACAGAAAAGTCTTTGACAGTATATAAACATCCATTCCTATTTAAAAAAACAAAACAAAACAAAACTAGAGAGCATAGAAACAAATGGAGTCTTCCTTAAAATGATAAGTAGACACTACCTAAAATTGTTAGCAAGTATTATATGTAAAGGGGATAAACTAGAAGCATTTCTAATAAGATCAGATGTGAAACGATGGTGTCCTTTGTCATCCCTGTGATTCATTATGGTACTACAAATATTATCTTTTAAAATAAGAGAAACAAAGAAATTGAAGGAATTTTAATAGGCACAGAAGAAATAAAGCTTTTTATCACTCTTTGCAGATCTTATGATAACATACTTAGGGAAACCTAGATAATCAAGTAAAAATACTCTTTGAAATAATAAATAACTTTAGCAAAGTTGCAGGATATAAAATAGATCTACATAAATCCTCAGCTTTTCTATATATTATTAGGAAAGCCCAACAGCAAGAGAAAGAGAAATTCTATTTAAAGTTACTGTAGACATTATAACATATTTGGGAGGTTACCTACCAAAAGAAACCCAGGAAATACATGAATGCAATTACCAAATGCTTTTCACACTAAGAAGTCATATCTAATAATTGGAGAAAGATCAGGTGCTCATGGGAAGGCTGAGATAATATAATAAAAATAACAATTTTACCTAAATTAGTTTAATTATTAGTGCCATACCAATCAAACTACCAAAAATATTTTATAGAGCTAGAAAAAAGAATAATAAAATTCATCTGTAAGAACAAAAGGTCCGAAATATGTCCAGTAGTCCTGTTGAATATTAGGCAACTAGACCCAGATGGTTTAGGAGAAGAAAATGACCTTGAAGTTGGTGACCTTGCACAGTCCTCCCTCACTCAAATCAAAGTCAACTGCAAGTCATGTCATCATCTTGATGTCGTGGTTCTCTTTGAGAACAAAGGGCAAATACAATAACAACACACAGCTATAGCAAAGTTTTTTAACTTCTATGGGTCTCAGGGTCTTACCTGTACAATGAAGTAGGTGGTAGAATAAACAATCTTTCAGGTTCCTTTCAGCTCCACGTCTATCATATTCTGATCTTATGAATGCAAAAGCTGGTATTTGAACTCAAGTCCACAGATTCCAAAAATTACTCCTTCAACTCTATGACATTGTCTTGCTTTTATTTACTGATACTTCCTATGTTGTCCTTTTTGGGTGGAGTGGTTGGATAATAGAGTTCTATTTACTTCTACATAAGTGTAATATTTCTTGATAATCTGCATTGCAGACTTTGGCTTCTTTTGCTTCCTCGTCTCCCAAATCAGTATTCTGTATCTCATCTCCACTTATTCCTGCTTGTAGTTTCTCATACCAGCAATGGACTCTCTCCTCACTTCTGCCTCAGACACTTGGACTTCCTTTAAGTCTAAACAAAGATGATGCCTATTCTATAAAGTCTTTTCTGTCTCAATTTTACCTTTCACAGCCATGTTCTCTCCTAAATACTCTATGTCATAATTAATTGTACATATTGTGTTTATAATTAGCAAATCCCTTGAGCAAAGGGATTGTTTCATCAAATCCTTTGAGTAAAGGAATTGTTTCATCTTTCTGCTTTAACTTCAGAGCTTAGCACAGTTTTGCAGAAAGCATAGCTTAAAAAATGTTCATTGGCTTGAATTGAATGGTGAATCATATTTCCCCAACTATATTTCATTATCAAATCCTTGGTGTACTTCCATAATATTCATTTAGTACAGAGATGTTCTCTGCAGCCTGCTGCAGTTCCCTGAGAACCTTTTAGGGGTTATGTGAGGTGAATACTATTTTCATAATAATATTAAGATATCATTTGCTTATTAAAATGCTACTTCCTTTTCCAACTACATGTCTCTGTGAGGCTAAATTTCTTCATATGTTTCACCAAAGCAATGTACTTCAACAGATAGTATGCGGTAGTATATGTGAGTATTCAACTATCTTAAATTAAGCAAGAAATTTAAAAAAATTGTAAAAAAAATATAAAATGATGCAACATGTAAATTTTTTGTTTTAGAAAAATACTTTAAATAAAATGTTATTTGTATCTATGTGGTATGTTTATCCTTACTATTTTAAATTAATTAATGAACATTAAAATACCTAAATTTAACTCTAATATCATAAATACTAATATATTTAACCTATATAAATATAAGTTCCTTAAGGTCTATATAATTTTTAAGCATTTAAAGAGATGCTGAGATTAAGAAATTGATAAGATGCTATTACAGTTATCCAAGCTGCTTTATTTATTCGTCTGTAACTTATTTTGTTGTATAAGCTATAATGACATTGTTAATCACTTTTTCTTTTCTTTTGGCTCATGATGATCCCTGAAAAGACAAGATGACTAAATATACAATAAAATCAATATTCTTATTGTCTATTGATATACAATGCAAATATTTCTACCAAATCCTTCATGTGTTTCTCTAAGAAGAAGTTGGGAATAATCAGTTTAATCAACTTCAGTTTCCTTACGTTTTCTCATTTCATTTTTATTAAGAATGTCAGTGTTGATACAACGAACTTCATTTAGTGGTATGTCTATTCCTTGACTGTTTGACAAAGATTTAACATTTATTTTACTAATAGTTCAATGAATGTTTATAGGCAATGTCATATTGGTATGCTAGCGCTCCTTTTTTTTCCTAATGTTTTTCTAGTGTTATTGTAGACATGGAAGAGAGTTGAGCAATACTGAATATTACTTCAAGTCTCTTCTTTGTTTCAGTGGTTGTCATGATGGGTGAGATCATTTGGTGTCTACACTACCATAGATAAAGGCTTCTGTATTCATCTAAAGTGGTCCTCATGCTGAAGCTCAACTTTTGCTGAAACCTTGATAAAGTCTATGTATCATGATAGAAAATGCTAGATCTTGTGTTCTACCATTATAGTTCTCATGAAGGTGACGTGTGGGCAATTCTGTATGATAATGCAGCACCAGAGTAAGACTGGTGAAAGTTAGAGAGATGGCATATGTATAAATGTTTAGGGCCTATATTCACTCCCTTTCAGTACTCCTGTGTCTCCTGGATTACAATTACCTAGTTGACCATTCCTCCATAGGTGGTTAAGGTACTGATCATGCGTTGTTTGACTTCAAATTCTCATAGACTCATAAAACACATTTATTCTATGTACATCTCTATATAAAAACATTTGCCTCATTCATCATCAGAGCCATCAAGATCTTTATTTTTAATCAAACACCTGTTAGGGATTAGTGCTGCAATAAATACTAATAGGAATTTGTATCATATATAATCGAGCAAATTGTATCTTGCAGGAGTTTACATCTCTAAAGGGTGCTCGGTATTTCTCATTTTCCATCCAAAATGCAGTATTGCCTTTAGTTACAATTAATATTTCATGGAAATTTCTGAAGTTTACTTTGTATTTTTTGGTTTATTCATTGCCTGGGAGTTAACAACTTGTATTAAAAGAACTTTTCTAGCATTATTTAATTGAATATCAGAAAAACCTGTGTAGTTGTCAGAATAAATATGATTATTCCTATTTTACAGATATGAATTGGGTTTGGTGTTTCTGATCTCCCCTTTATTCCATTTTCTCCTAGGCAATGCCCATCCTTATCAGCAATCACAGTCATGGTATCTAGCCAACCTACAACATATACATGCTGGCTTTTCCTTCCCTAAGGACTATAGTAATTTTTAAGTATAATAACTGAAAATGCAATTCTGAGCATAAGTAGCAAATTAATGGCTTTTTCCTTTCTCAATTAGCACATGGCATTTGATGTTTCACCATATTTTTAAAACTCTAAGTATAACTAAGGAAAAAATATAAAAATAAAAAGCATTTCTTCATCCCCCTCTTTTGCTTCTTTCTTTTTTATTCTCCTTTGTCTCCACATCCCTGACTTTTCTTTCTCTGTCTTTGACTTCTGTATCAACACCTCTTCCACCTTCAAAACATAGGACCATTTGAAGGATAAAAGCATGAAATCCACTAGCATTTCAGTAACACATTGGAGTGACTTGTACAGAATGTCAGTGAATTGCTCTTCAGCTCAGGCAATGAATCAGTTTATACTTAATGAAATCACTTTTGGAATAGAAAAGGTTGTATTTTGGATGTGAATCATTAGGAGAGTACAAGCCCACCTTCAGGTATTTGTAGTCCCAGCTGCCAGCCACGGAATTGTCATTTCTCTCTCTGTTCTGTAATATTTTGAGACCCACCTTCATAGAGCCTGAATGTTTCTAAAATGTGAACTGATTTGTCACTATGCCCCTATACCATCCTCATGATCTGAAGTCCCGTTCTCAATTGGAGTCATATTTGGGCTATTGAAGACCTATAGACATACACTCAGCATACACCCAGGATAGACTCAAAAAGAAAAAAAAAATTTGTTGTAGAACTAGCTTCAGCCTAGGAAATTTCCCCAGCCCTTTCAAGTGAGAAAGGATTTTGGAGCTCATGTTTTACTCTGGAGGAGGTCATTGGCAGGCCAGTTTTGGTGGTGGTGGTAATAGGAGCCGTAGTAGCAGTGACACGAGTAGCAGTAGTTGTAGTCAGTTGTTGTTGTCTTCTATTGTCGTTGTTGTCTTCGTAGTAATATGGTAGTAGTAGTGGCCGTAGCCACCATGGTAATAGTATAAATAAATAAACAAGCATGTATATATGTATATATGTATATATATATATATATAATATATATATATGCACACATATACACAGGCATACATATATAAGTAGGTACGTATACATACATATTTACATATAATATATACGCACATATACTGTATGTGTGTATGTACATGTGTGTGTGTATCACACTTTACAATTTTGCTTTTATCCTCACAACCATCCTGGGAAATAGGAATTATTAATATTATAATTTTACAGATGATGAAACAGATACAGAGGTTAAGTATCTTGCCCAAAGTCACATAGCTAGTAAGTATTTGAGGTCAAAACTGAACCAAGGATATTCTGAATCCAATAGACCCATTGTATCAGGACCTCATGCTCTTCACCCTACCTAAGCTATCATCACTAACAGTGAGGACACTATGATGTTTTAGATCTATCTTTCTCTGACTCTGAACCTCAGCGAACTAGATACTAGAAAAAAAGGCTGTTTTTACATAATATCAGCAAGGGTATTGTGTTTAATAGGCCAGAGAATAGAAAGCTTTCTGCCAATACTTCCAGTTTATCCATAGGAAAAATCTTGTATGACATGTTTGTAAATCTGGGTCCTAGTTCTTCACCCTATTATTTTGACTTTCCCCCAAGTTTTTGTGGCAGGTGTATGGCCTAAATATTGAACAATCTGTTTTTCCTGATAGTAACACTCCAGGTGAACATTGATCTAGGTACCTGTTGAATGAGATAAGAAAACTGGGACAATACAACCAGCCTTCTGACTGTGCTGCAGCTGTGACTCCCTCTTGGGCAGCTGTTGTTCTGGAAATATGAAGCTGTCTTGAACATATTTCACATGTCTATGGTAATAGAGTAAATTTGTTGGTAGCTGTGGCTTCCCAAAACTTGGGTTCACATCCTAACTCTCCTCTCTACTGCCTGTCTGATTTCAAGCAGGTCACTCCATCTCTTGAAGCCTCAGTTTCCTCAGCTATGAGATGAGGTGGTTGGACTAAATGATTGTTTCTTCAATTATGTAAAATTATTAATATAAAAAATAAGCACTTGTATAGAGGGCATAGTGGCATCATAGTTGTCCCGAAGTGTTTGGAGGGCTCTCATTTGAAGGAGGGATTAAACTTGCTCCTTTTTTCCCCAGAGAGGAGAACCAGTCTAAAAACAACCAAGGAGTGAGAATTGCAGAGTGGTTATTTTAGGCTTTATGTCAGGAAAAAAATCAAAAATAGCAAAATAAACAATATCTGTCTGTCCATCTCTCACAAATACATACATACATACATACATAAATACACACACACACACATACACACATACACTTCCTAGCAATTAGAACTACAGAAAAAGTGGAATGGGCCTCCTTGACAGGTAGTAAGTACTTTCTTTGGTGGTCTTCAAGCATATCCTGGGCTGGAAGAACTCCTATTCGTTATTTTACAGAGAATATTGCCTTCTGTTATGGGTTGCACTAGATGTCTCATAAGGTCAATTCAAACTTTCAAGTTCTGTGACTTAGTGATGAGGGTATTATTGGGAAACAGACAACCTTTTCCTGTTTCTCGTAAGCGCTATTCCACTGTAGAACACATTTTGACCATCATACAATTGACTGAAAGGTACAGAGTTTGTGCCAATACTATATTTAGCTGTATATAATAGCTATATTAGCTACTGAGTACAAAACAAAACAAACATAAACACTTTTTGATATGGTACAGCAAAACATTATCTTAAACACCTTTTAGCATCTTCCAACTTGGTGGCAAGTGTAAGTCCGCACTGTGTAGGATTTTGTCAAGCCCTTCTAAGATGACATTTATTCTGATTCTAGTTTTGATAAATCATATCAAGTGTGGAATTTTAAAGATTCTTTCCAATTATTTTTGCTTTTAAATGAAAAGAGGAATTGAATTAGAAAGATAAATTTATCTGGTATTAATTATTTAGAAAATATGTCATGATTCCTACTGTCCCCTACAGCTTTTGGAATAATGTTGAATGTATGGTAAATGATTTGTTAACCATTTTGGAGACAATGGCATGGGGCAAGATTTGGGCAAACAATAGGAATTTTTTTAAATAGTAAGAATGAATTGGAATTAAGGAGTTGTAGGGTCAAATGAATAAGGTCAAAGTTACTTTGGACAAGTAATTGTATCTGTCTGGACCTAAGTTTCCACATCTAAAAAATGAGAAAGTTGGTTTAGATCATGGCTAAATTCTCTTTTGGTTCTCTCATTTTAATTCTATAAAAAAATGATGTGGTTAAATCACCATAATTTTATTTATGTTTTATGTGAAAGATCATTTGTTCAGTTTATGTCATTTGAAAAATAATCTGTCTCCTAGAGAGCTATTTGAACCGAAGGATATCAACTGAATGGTAAGAAGGGAGGATGTGGAATTCAGTTATCTGCAGGATCTTCAGGACTTAACCTGTTGGATAGAACCCAATGAGAACTATCTTAAAAAATTTTTCTAAGCATTTTGGGAAGTCATTGGGGGATACTGTTAAGAGTAACATGAAATGGTGATGAAGTATACTAGAAAGACTTCTATATAGTATGACCTAGCACTTAAGAGTATAAAAATGGTAGACTGGTCAGAGAAAGTGAACCTCAAATATCTGTCAGAGGCTTATATAATAAAGGAAAGATTGTCTATGATTGCATCCCTGTGTCTTGAAAGGTATATTTAGCACTTTAATATATATGCCTTTCACTTGTAGAGGTCAGTAGCTTTCTTCACAACTTGTAACATATCTGGACAATGTCTAGTTTATGTCCTGAATGCCCTCATTCCACTGAAAAGTATTTATTGTGCATTCAAACTGTCTCTGTGTGCTCAGCTGCAGTGAAGAGAGGAGAGGGGTATACCACCACAGAAGCCAGAGAATGTGAGAGAATGGGCAAGACTTAAGGTCTTGGTCTTTGCCAGGAGAAATCCTATCCCTCATTATTCCATTTTGTACATTGTAACATTTTTTGTAACAACCTTGCAAAGAAGAGGGTGCCTGGAAATACTGAAAGGAAAGGGCAAAAGTAATGAATTCAAGAGTCCATAAAAGCAATTTATATAAAACATTAGCCAGAGTTTCTAATAACAGGACAATGAAAGACTGGAACCATTTACCTAGGGAGATTGTGATATTTTTCTTCGGGGAGATTTTCAAGAACAAGACAGATAGCCATCTGATAGAATTCATTTGTTTCAATTGTTTCTGCCCAAGTGGAAAAGGTGACTTTGATATCTTTTCCAACCTTATATTTTTTATTATCCTACTATATTTTAAAGAGAATCAATGATAACTGCTGCTAAAATTTTCTCAACGTTTATAAAATTACAAACAATCAATTTCATTTGGTACAAAGGAATAAAATGAATAATTTCCGGTATAATTGTGAGCACAGATGCATACATAGCATCCAAAAAACATATACTGCAGATGCTTCACCTGAAATGAAAAAAATATATTGTTATCTCTTCTCCTTTATGAGATTTGCCTTCTCATCTTCTTGTTATTCTCTCACAACTTTTAAATTATTTCATGTCATTTGTTACTTAATAGACTTTCCATTTTGTACTTGGGGGAAGGGGTGAAACAGCTCTCTGCAAATGACACAGCTGCATAGCACATTGTTTGGCAGAATTCTTATGCTCTTATGGTATCTCTTACAATACCTGTGTGTTTGGTAACAGTTCTCAGCTCATTAAAACCTGAGACCTATCATAATGGAAAAAAAATGCTTGTATACAAAAGGAACTGGCTGAGCTAATTCCTCATGTGTGTGTGTATTTTAATTAGATGTGTGTCATAGATTTATTTTACCTAGTAATTTTCAAGGATAAGGCAGTAATCACCTGCATCCTCTCCAAGTACCTTTAAAAAATGCTGACTAGCTAGACCAGTGCTAAGGTCAATTAGCTCTCAATTCCATTAGGTCAATTGGCCAGGTGTAGTCTCGTCCAATACAATACTGTACATAGTGTATCATATCATCCTCCTGAATTAGAGTCATAACAATCCACTCACTGGTAATTTATGGACTGTATCTTAGAGGTGATTGTTATTGGCAGTTCACATACTGTGCATATTTGTATATGTACACATTTTCTATAAGGTGCATTCAATAATATTTAAGCCTACAACTATCTTACTATCTACTGAGCGTCATCAGGGTGTATGTCTGAGTGGTGTTTGTTACCACAGAACAGAAGCTACTCTGCTTTGTTTAGTCTTTAATTGGAAACAAAGCACTATGTTCCTTATTCCATGTTTTCTTTTGTCTATCCCTCTCCTTTCCACTTGTTTCATTAAGGAACTGCCCAGACAATATTCCTAAGTAGCTCTTTGAACTTGGTAACTCATTCATTGATGGAATCCTGGATTTGACCTAGGGATTGTATTACTACTTGCTCTACTGATTCTTAGCATCTAGCAGTTGAATTTTGGCAGCTCTTACTACTATTTGATAACTGTTTCATACCCAACCCATACCTTATACTGTAGAAGTGAGTGACAAATGACACTATAAGTTGGGTGTGTCTGTGTATGTATGTGTTTGTATTGCCCATGTGTACATTCATATGGATTTGTCAAAATTCAATTTACAGAAAAGTATAGACAGGTATCTCTGAAATCTTAGCCCCCTCTTCTTTTAGAAATTTTGATTCCCACCTAGGGAGGGGTAGCCAAAGGCACCAGTAGGAATATTGTTAACTTTTCCCCCATTGGTGGTATCAGATTAGAATTATGTCCATATGTCCTCTTATATATTGTTAATCTAGAGATAGAGATTTTTAGGTTTCAATTGCTTCCCTTATTGCTATCCCTTAAAAAGGGTCACAGCTTATATCCAAAAGTTTTTTTTCCTTTTTATCAAATGCACATTTTACAAAAGGTCATGAAAAATTGTGAATATCAGTGAAAAAAAAACTCATTTATTCAAGTAGGTAGTAAACAAAAATCAGAGTAATTATATTGATTAAATGAGATCAAACAATATACAATGTGAATGAGCTCTTCTTCATGGTGTAGAATATCTCAGTTCAAATGGGTCAGTCCCTAATTTCACCAAAGATGAAATTCTCCCAAGTCTCTGGGAGGCAAACTGGAAATTAGGGACATCATGAGGGGTTTGTTTTCCTTTACATTTCTGCCTTTTGGAGTCTGTTCTCTTTCTCTCCGCATTTCTTTTTTTTTTGGATGTTTTAGGTAAATAATAAAGTCGGTAGTTGAATTCCAAAGCTGTGCTGTTTGGATCTCCCTCTGAACTTGCTTCTCTTCTGTGTATTTTTTTTTTATTAAATTTACTGATTTATTTATTTTGTTTTCAACATTCGTTTCCAAAATTTTGTTTTGAGTTTCAAATTTTCTCCCTATCTCTCCCCTCCCCGCTAAAAATGCTGTGCATTCTGATTGCCCCTTGTGCAACTGTGCCCTCCCTTCTAAAACCCCTCCCTTTCCTTATCCCCCTTTTCTCTCTTGACCTGTAGGGATAGATAAATTTCTGTACACTATTCCCTGTATTTCTTATTTCCCATTTGTACTCAAAAACAATTCTCAACATTTGTTCCTAAAACTTTGAGTTCCAACTTCTCTTCCTTCCTCCCTCCCCACCCATTCCAATTGAGAAGGCAAGCAATTCAATATTGGCTATATAGGTGTAGTTTTGCAAATTACTTCCATAATAGTCATGTTGTGTAAGACTAACTATAATTCCCTCCATCCTATATTGCCCCCCTATGTCTTCTATTCTCTCTTTTGACCTTATCCCTCCCCAAGAGTGTTTACTTCTAATTGCTCCCTCCTCCCATTTGCCCTCCCTCCCATCATTCCCCCCCACCCTGCTTATCCGCTTCTTCTCTACTTTCCTGTAGTGTTAGAAAGATTTTCATACCAGATTGAGCGTGCATGTTATTGCTTCCTTGAGCCAAATATGATGAGAGTAAACTTCAGTTTTTCTCTCTGACTTCCCCCATTTTCCCTCCAATGGTAAAGTTTTTTCTTGCCTCTTCTATGAGAGATAATTTGCCCGATTCTATTTCTCCCTTTCTCCTTCCAATATATTCCTCTCTCATCCCTTAATTTTATTTTTTTAGATACCATCCTTTCCTATTAAATTCTCCCTGTGCTCTTTCTCTCTCTCTCTCTCTGTGCATGTGTGTGTGTGTGTGTGTGTGTGTGTGTGTGTGTGTGTGTAATTCCTCCAAGTACCCAGATACTGAGAAAAGCTTCAAGAGTTACAAATATCATCTTTCCATGTAGGAATGTAAAGGGTTCAACTTTAGTAAGTCCCTTGTGATTTTTCTTTCCTGTTTACCTTTTCATGCTTCTCTTGCTTCTTGTGTTTGAAAGTCAAATTTTCTTTTCAGTTCTGATCTTTTCATCACGAATGCTTGAAAGTCCTCTATTTCACTGAACAATCATTTTTTATCCTGAAGTATTATACTCAGTTTTGCTGGGTAGGTGATTCTTGGTTTTAATCATATTCCTTTCACTTCAGGAATATCATATTCCCGGCCCTTGGATCCCTTAATGTAGAAGCTGCTAGATCTTGTGTTATCCTGATTGTATTTCCACAATGCTTGAATTGTTTCTTTCTAGCTGTTTACAATATTTTCTTCTTGACCTGGGAACTCTGGAATTTGACAACAGTATTCCTAGGAGGTTCTCTTTTTTGAATCTCTTTCAGGAGGTGATCAGTGTATTCTTTCAATATTTATTTTGCCTCATAGTTCTAGAATATCAGGGTAGTTTTCCTTGATAATTTTATGAAAAATGATGTCTAGGTTCTTTTTTCGATGATGAATTTCAGGTAGTCCCATAATCTTTAAGTTGTCTCTGCTAGATCAATTTTCCAGCTCAGTTGTTTTTCCAATGAGATATTTGATATTATCATCCACTTTTTCATTCTTTTGGTTGTGTTTTGCAATTTCCTGGTTTCTCCTGAAGTCATTAGGTTTCATCTGCTCCATTCTAACTTTTAAAGAACTATTTTCTTCAATGAGCTTTTGAACCTCCTTTTTCATTTGGTTAATTCTGCTTTTTAAAGCATTCTTCTCCTCATTGGCTTCTTGGACCTCTTTTGCCAATTGAGTTAGCCTATTGTTAAAGTTATTTTCTTCAACATTTTTTGGGGTCTCCTTTAGTAAGCTGTTGACTTATTTTTCATGGTTTTATTGTATAGTTCTCATTTCTCCTCCCAATTTTCCTTCCACCTCTCTTACTTGATTTTCAAAATTCTTTTTAAGCTCTTCCGTGGCCTGGGACCATAGCATATTTTGGAGATTTTGGATCCAAAAGTTTTCACATTTATATCATCCTCTGACTGTAAACATTGTTCTTCCTCACAAAAAAGGATGGGAGAGTATACCTGTTCACCAAGAAAGTAAACTTCTATAGTCTTACTATTTTTTCCCTTTTTTGAGCATTTTTTCAGCCAGTTACTTGATTATTGGATCTCTTTTCATGAGTAGTTTATACTCTGGAGAACTGTAAAGTCTCAGTTCCTCCAAGGTGGCACAATCAAGGGAAAGGAGTTACTCCTCGGCCCTCCAGCTTCATCACACCCCAGCACCATGCTCAGGGCTGAGGTTCAGATCAACTACTCAATTCCCCCAGAGATTTTAAGCTGAGACTTCAACAATTGAAGCTGTCTCCTGCCTTTCCCTGGCCACTGGGACCACTGCCTGCTGCTGCTGCTACCACCACTGCAGTCGCCACTGCCGCCCGTTGCCAGGCCTACAGGGTGACCCTGCTCCTTTGTCATGGAGATAAAAAAGACCTCTCACTGACCTTTGAAGTTGCCTTTGTCACCTGTGAGTTGAGGGATCTGTGCTGCTGCTGCTGAGGAATCCACCACTGTGGCCTGCTCCAGTTTCCTCCTGGCGTTGCACATCATAGTCTGAACTGTGCTCTACTCCATCATCAGTATAACAGATCTTTCTTGTCAGCCTTCCAAGTCACCCTGGGCTGGAAATCTCCACTTCATTGTTCTGTGGCTTCTGCTGCTCTAGAATTTGTTGAGAGTCTTTCTTTTTAGGTATTTCATGGTCTGTGAGGGAAGAACTAGAGTATGTGAATCTTTCTATTCCACCATCTTGGATCTTCTCTCTGGATTTCTCTTCAAAAAAGAATCTGGTACTCTTTTAAAGCAAAAAGAAGAATGTTTTCTCTTCTGCCTTGTCCTTATACTAACATCATTTCTCATGCAGATACTTAGCATTGAGTCACTACCCTGTTTAGTGATTTTCATAAAAATGATTCAGGATTCAACCCAGGGATCAACAAATTTAGCAACTAATATTACCCATGATAATTAATAATGGATAATGTATGATAGAGCTGTAAAGGATCTTAGAGGTCACTTCCATGTTCCTCATGAATAACTCCAGGAAAATTTAGTCACTTGTCCAGCACCATGCAACCAATGAAGAAGAGAGCCAAGATTAGTACTTGAGTCTTTCACTACCTCCCTCTGTCCTGTTATATGATGCTGCTCAGAATAAATTCTTCTTCTTGGAAGGTAGTGTGATATAGTATAACAAGTACAAGACTTGGAATCAAGTAAGTCATATTTGTGACCATACAAGTCAGTTAAAAATTTTTGAGCCTGAGTTCTCTTATCTCTTAAATGAGGATAAATATACATTTCAGAACTACTGTAAAGATTCAATGTGACACTATATGAACAACATTGTGCAGATCTTCACTTACTATGAAAATGTTAATTATTATCTGTGATAATATCACCATTAAGTTAAGATTGCCTGAATTCAATACGGAGGATATAGGGCATACAATGTCTGGGCAAGGAGAGAGGAGTATGACAGAATGGGCCACCATGAGAGTGTGCCACTGTAATGGCAATTTAAATGGGAAGGTCATTCCCACTCATTAATAGGCCCATATTACCTGCCTGGATCACATGGAAGCCTCAGTCACATGAGTCTGAGTCACATGTAGCTGTGGTGGGAGGAGTTTGCTGAATGGTGGACCAAGAAAGGTGAAACAAGAAGAGACAGAGCTAGAGCAGAGCTAAGAAGAAATTGGTTGGAGTCTAGTCAGATCTAGGAATGATGCAGGCAAGTAGGCAGCTGGTTTGAGTGAAAGAGCTTGTTTGTGATTTTGTTTTATGGAGCTGGTTTGTGGAAAACCTAGCAGGGGAAGACTTGGATAGGGTGTTGTTCTCTAAATTGTTTTGTGTATAAATTTTTGTTACTATGTTGTATCTGACTTTCTGGTGTTTGAATAAATGTTTTGGTTTTGTCTTCCATGTGGAGAGCCTGTTGTTTTTCCTGATTCAGCATTGTGCTGGGATATTCATCACCTCCGCAGGTGTTGTGAATATCACATTGCTTCTACAGCCATTAACAAGAAGATTTTCACTGCTGGGCTTCTGTCATTGCTGCTGGTATATAACTATTTTGTGTGGAGTATGTGTTCAATCCTTTGGTTGTAAAACTATTCTGAGTAAAACTCCACAATAGAAATCATGGCAAAATAAAATTACAAAGGGGCAGAAGACTAATAGGGACAAAAAAGAATATAAATGCTAACACTATATTGCAGCATTATATTGTTAAGGAAATTCTCCAACTCTTTCTATACTTGCTAATTTGGTTGTGGTAGGGAAGGGATTCAAGGGGAGTTAAACTGCATAAAGAAGCATAACAGCTAGATTTATCAGATGATGAGAGTAAGAATAATAAGGGAAATGACAAGATAGAAGGTTAATTTGGTGAAGGAAAGACCTAAAAAGAATCACAGAAGCGAATGTCCCACTACCCCTTTCCCCCCAATGCAATATTCTTTCAAGTCACTCTCTTTAAAAGTTGTCTAAACTATTGCTGATGTGTCCCACCAGAGTTTGTTGCATCAGATTCAGAGGATATCTCTGTTTAATTCAGAGTAATAATGGAAAACAATCCTGCTTTCATATAGCAATGCAAGATTGATAAAACTGTTTTCCTCACAACAACACTGTGGAATAGATACAGCAAATTCTATAATTCTGAGTTTACATATAAGGAAATTGAGTCTTAGAGAGATTAAGTAACATTTTCTTTTGTGTAGCAGTATGTGTGTGGAGGGGGGAATCAGACACAACCCTTCAGACTGAATCTTATATTCGAACTATTATTCTATACTGCCTTAGGAATTCATAACCTAAGGTCTATGAACTTGCTTTAAAAAATGTAAATATAGCGGAGCCAAGATGGCGGAGTAGAAAGACTCACCTATGCTAGGTCCGAACCCACAGCCCATAGATTTCCTGTAAAAAGAACTCCTGACAAATTCTGGAACAGTGGAAGCCACGCAGCAACACAGGGAAGGAGATTTCCGTTGCAGAGAGCCCTGAAGGACCAACGCGCAAAGGTGCCCCAGACGGGAGCGGAGTCCTGTCCTGCCGAGCGCTCCCCTCCCCCGCCCCGGCCACGCGGCACTGAGAGGAGTGAGCAGACCCCAGCAGGCGGCAGGGATCTGAATCTCCGGGCGGCCGCGAAGGTCCCACCACCCACAGACGCACAGGTCAGTGAGAGGGACAGGCTGAGAGGGGAGCGGGGGATCTCCAGGACTCGGACCCCCTGGGAAGCGGCCACTGCGGCAGAGGCTGAGGCAGCTCGGCCAGAGGCAGAGGCAGCTCAGCCAGAGACTCCCAGAGCAGGCTGGAGCTCCACCCCAGCTCCATTACAAAGGATCTCTGTATAAACCCCCTGAG
>CM053772.1:183673795-183701445 GCA_028658325.1 Potorous gilbertii | reverse complement strand
AGGGATGATAGAAGAGAGGACAGATTGGTGATATGGCTAATTAGAATGTCCAGTGTATCGGGGAGGGGGGAGGGGACAAATGGGGAGAAAATTTTGGAACCCAAAATCTTGTGAAAATGAATGTAAAAAGTTAAATAAATTTATTTTAAAAAATGTAAATATAATTGGCTTTCTTTGTAATGCTATGATTTTTTATGCATTTAAAATATCATTCTGACAAGCATTTCATAAGTTTCATCAGAATGTTAGAGTGGTCTAGGATACAAAAGTTTAAGAATTCTTTCTGTAGGGGCACATTTTCTGCTCCATTATTTATACAATTTCCTTCAATTGGCTCCTCATCAGGAGCCTCAGAAGACAAATTGAGGTCCCTGGGAAGTGTTTAGAATCTATCTGGTTCAAGGGTAGTAGTACCTTGGAATAAATGTGATAGTGACCCATCTGTCTAATTTTTGCTTTAGAACAGTGCTTCTTACATTTTGAGTCTCAACCCCATATGGGGTCCTGTAACTGAATGTGGGAGTTGTGGAAAATTTGGGAAAAGTAAAAGGTTTCTGAATGTGCAACGACCAAAATTTGATTCAAAATCAAATGTGTAATAAATGTGGCAGTGCTTGCCTGTTGCATCATGCAAGTTCACTGCAGCCTTGGTTCTGAAAACAAAACTTGGACACTTTATGTTGTACATGCCATCACACCATATACTGCCAACAAATGCTGCCAGAAAGACCTCAGCTCAGAATCAAGACTATCATATGATATGAATTACAATGTTTTTACTGTACCTACAAAGGTTTTTTCTCTTGCAGAACCATAACACATTAATTACAGAAAATCAAGACTATTAATATTTTTCTACTGTCATTTCTCTGCATAAAAATATCATATTAGTTTACCTTTGGATTGTATAACAATAGAATGTTTGATTTTAAAGATTATTCATATCTCCTTTAACAGAAACATACATGATTAATTATAGCAAGTAAAGACAGAAGCCCTTTGATAATATTTCTCCTCCATAAATCTGTGTGTGAACATCAGTTTTTAAATTAAACAAATATGTAAGTTTGTACTGTAAAACTAGTATTTATATGAGAAATTATTAGCAATATATTTATATTTTAGGTCAAAATAGTTTTCAGTTTTGAATGTGTCAAAATTTAGACAGAAGAGGTAGAAATACTGATGACAATGTGACAGAACATTCACTACCAGTTGTAGTACACATAAATTAACAAGAAAAAGAAAACATATTGACTCATTTTGCAATATATACTTACTTCTAATAATGACGATGTTGTGGAAAATCCTCTGTGCTTAACTTTTAGTGGTGTTTTAGCTGTAGAGAGCATGAAATCAGCCAAACTAAAATGACATCTTAATACAAATTATGCATCTTGCTATACTTCAATAAACCAAAGCAATATTTTGAATGACTTTTAAAATCTTCAAATAAAGAAAAAGAATATTTTCAGAAAATTGATACTGTCAACAAAAAAGTATTTACTTGCAAATTACAAAGCTAGTTATTTAATTGCAAAAACTAAAAAAGAAAGCATTATGTGGTAGGAGAAGATCTCCTGTTACCTGATGCTATTAAAATGTCAGAAATAGTTCATGAGAGAAAGTATGGGGATGAAATTAATAAAATGCCTTTATTAAGTTATACTGCTTCCAAAATCATTTCAGAAGTTAATAATGACTGTAACTTATTACCAGGATTAAGGGCTGCCCAAAGTTTGCAGGCCAGTTAGATGAAACAACTGACATTTCTAAGATGACACAATTGTAACTTTATGTAGAATATATTTATGAAGGAAGCATGTTGGAGTCCATACAGACAGTGCTGAAGCAATAATTGGTGAGAATATACATACACACATATGTAGACCTATATACATGTGCATACATGCACACACATATACATATTTATATACATATATACACACATACATACATGTATACATATACATACGTATATCATAGTTATATGCCTCCAGTTAACTGACAGAATTTATAATAGAAGTAAAGAATATAATTTGCATGGTAGGTTATGTTTTCTCACTGTCTAGGATTTTTTCCTAGGATGTTTTAAATTTAAAGTTTACTTCAATCCAAAAGAGACATTGGAGGGTAAAAGATGCAGGAAGTAATCTAAGAAACTAAGAAACACTAGAGATAACCATACACAAACATATATAATTGTATGATAAATATTTTGCTACAAATGATCAACTGATTAGTTTTCTCAAGCTCTATTGAAATTTTGAGACATATTGAGTTGCATGTTAAATTTTGAGGGAAATATAAGCTCCTTGAGGATCTGAATTTGTTTCCTGAAACTGAGTAGTGGGTAACAAATCTTCCAGTTGAAGCTTATTTCCATTATGGTGCTTCAGTATGTATCTGGGGGCTACCCTGTCATGGGTCTGTGGTTTACTGTTGTTCTAATGCTCAATCTCTCTTTGTTGGTTTTAGTGCTCCAAAGACTGCCATTTCTGTCCAGAGTTCAGCCCCAGTGTCTGTCTGCATTTTTCTCTGTCTTTCTATACCACTGTGTACTGGGAAAAAAATGATTCCCTGTGACTTTTCATTAAATTTCCCCTTCAGAATTTTGTTTGGTTTATTCTCTCTATGTTTGGAGGTTAGGGTAGGATAAGAGGAGATTGCTGTAACTGCAGTTTACTTCTTTGCCATCTTGGCTCCATTCTGTTTTTAGTCACTTTCTTAGTGCAACTTCCAAATCCTTTCCTGAGTGTGTCAACCTATCTACTATTCTATCAATGCTCTATAAGTTTATTTGCCTTTCCCCGTGACCTGCAGTCCTGAAATGTTAATAATTCCTGAGATGAGGAACATTTAATAGCAATGTCAGAAACCTATTGTCCAACATGTTTAACAATTGGGAAAACATCTTTCTATCTGATATAGGAAAAGGAATAAAAGCCTCTTTTAAATTGATATATTTAGAGAACCACAATGGCAGAGAAAACAGCAAATCACTATAGTTCTTCCATATTCACCTCCAAACAACCAACTATGAAATAAGGCCCTAGAACAAACCCTGAAACTGTGCAGCCAGCTGAAACATGGGGTCAACTGACCTTTTAGCCTGGGACACTTGGAGGATCAGCAAGAAAGGTTAATCTGTCTCAGGTAAAAGGGTAGCGAAGTCTAGGACAGGAAGAGTCCCAGCAAACCAGCAGGAAGTCCCACCTCAGCAAACCAGTAGGAGATCCTGAGAACCAGTGTGGGGGACCCAGCAACGGTCAACAACAGCTCTCTCACCCTCCCCGCACATGCCTTAATATAGGCTGGGGAGATAACAGACTCCAGCACTGGGAACCATGTGCTTCAGTGAAGGCCCAGACAGGCAGGTGTCTTTCAGTGGCCACATCTCCATGGACTACAGTGTAGACCCAGGCCCATTAAAGGGGTCATGTCCTGGTTACCTCTTACATAGTCCTATTCAGTGAATGGATACTACCTCCCCCAGACTACCTGCAAAGAACTTGGCCTAAAGGGGTCAATGGCTCCCAGTGTATCCTGGCAAAAAGTGTCAACAGTTTGGAAAACTACTTAAAAACTAAAATTGGTTTAATGGAAAAAGAGATACAAAAATCCACCGAAGAAAACAGTTCTGTAAGGAGTACAACCAGCCAAATGGAAATGTACAAAAGTTAATTTAGAAAAATAATACCTTTAAAGTTAGAATTGTGCAAATGGAAGTTAAAGAGTCTGTGAGATATCAAGAGTCAATCAAACAAATTCAAAAGAATGAAAAAAAACAAACTAGAAGAAAATGTAAAATACTTCATGGGAAAAAAACAAAACAAAACAACTGACTTGGAAAATAGATCTAGGAAAGACTAGACTATGTGAAATCCATAATCAAAAAGAGGATATGGACAGCTCTTTCACAAAGTTATCAAGGAAAATTACCCTGATATCTTGGAACCAGAGGGCAAAATAGACATTGAAAAAATTCACCAATCACCTCAGGAAAGAGATCTCAAAATAATCTCCCCAAGGAGCATTACAGTCAAATTTCAGAACTATCAGATCAATGAAAAAAATATTAGAAGATACCAGTAAGAAAAAATTCAAATATTGCAAGGCCACAATCACGATTGCATAAGATTTGTCAGCTGCACCTTTAAAAGACAGGAGTTCATGAAACATGATATTCCAGAACACAAAGAAGCTAAGACTACAACCTAGAATCACTTGCCCTACAAAATTAAGTATAATACATCAACAGAAAAATAGCCATTCAATGAAATAAAAGAATTGCAAACTTTATAAGGAGAGTAGAATTAAATTTTTAAAAATGATCTCCAATGTCAAATACCAAGAGAAGTGTAAAAAAGGGAAAATAAATCATAAAGGATACAAACTATATCATAAAGGATATAAACTATTAATCATAAAGGATATAAACTATTTGAATGCCTACATGGGAAGAAGATAATTGAAATTCTTAAAAAATGCATCAATAAAAATACAGCTATGAGGAATATACACAGACATAGGGTAGAGGTATAAGGTGAGTTTGAGGGAATGACAAAAAATATAGGAGATGAGACAGAGTAGTACAGTGTGTGAAGAAGCAATGGAGAGGTGAAATGGGATAAATTATCTCACATGAAGAGGTGAGAAAGATCTATTACAATGAAGGGAAAGATAGGGATCGATGGACATTGATTGAACCTTACTTTCATCAGTATCGGTTCAAAGAGGGAATATTTTACACAATTAGATGAATATAGAAATCTCCCTTACCCAGCATATAAGGAGGAGAGGATGTTAAATAAAAGAGGAGGGGTGGTTGAGACTGAAAAAGGGAGGGAGGACCAACGGAGGTCATAGACAGAAGCAAAAGATTGCTGAGATAGGAATAAGTGAAAGGAGAGAAAGGACAAACAGGAAGAAGAATAGGATTGAGGGAAATCCACAGGTAACAATCATAAATGTGAATGTGAATGGGATGAACTCTCCCATAGATCACTTCAACTGAATTATTTTTTTAAAGCAGCAATCCTGATCTTATGTAGAAATCCTGATCTCAGACAAAATAAAAACAAAAAGTGACCTAATTAAAAGAGATAAGGAAGAAAGCTATATCTTCTGAAAGGTATAGTAGATAATAAAACAATCAAATTAGAAGAGAAAGCAATAACCTACCTGTCAGATCTATGGAGATAGTAAGATTTCATCACCAAACTAGAGATAGAGAGTGTCATAAAATGCAAGTCAGTTAATATTGGTTGCATTAAATTGAAAAACATTGATACAAATAATACCAATGCAATCAAGTTAGAAGGAAAGCAGAAAGCTGAGGAATAATATCTGACACAGGCTTCATTTCACAAATATAGAGAGAACTGTCAAATTTATGAGAATACAAGTCACTTCTAAGTGATAAATGATCAAAGCAGATGAATAGGCAGTTTTCAGATGATGAAATCAAAGCTATCTAAAGGCATGAAGAAGGGCCCTAAATCACTTTGATTATAGAAATGAAAATTAAAATAACTCTGACATACTGCCACACGCCAATCAGTTGGTTAATATGACAGAAAAGTAAGAGGATAAATGTTGGAGAGGAGGTGGGAAAATTGGGAGGTTAATGCATTGTTGGTAGAGCTGAGACCTGATCCACCTATTCTAGAAAACACTTTGCAACTATGCCCAAGGGATAATCAAATAGTGTGTACCATTTGATTCAGCCATACCATTATTAGATCTGTATCACAAAGAGATCTCTAAAAAGAGGGGGAAAGGACGTCCACATGTAAAAATATTTATAGTAGTACTTTTTGTTGGGAAAAAATTGGAAAATGAGGAGATGCCCATCAATAGCAGAATGGCTGAACAAGCTGTGGTATGTGAATGTAACTGAATATGATTGTGTTATAAGGCATGATGAAAAGGCACATTTTCAAAAAAATCTGGAAATAATTGTATTGACTGATGCAAAGTGAAATGAAAAGAAACAAGAAAGCAATGTACATAGTTTCAACAATACCTTGTGATGATCAACTATGAATGATTCAATTTTATATCTAAAATGTGTGCCCATTTTGACTTTATTTTGGTAAATGGTATAAGATGCTGGTCTATTTCCAGTTTCTGTAATACTATTTTCCAGTTTTTGCAGCAGTTTTTGTCATAGTACCAATTGTATTTTTTAAGTTGTCTTATTTTTTCCCTCAAATAAAACAAATTTATTTGTTTTCAGTTTTCAACAATTCCACAAATTTCAAATTTACTCCCCTTCCTTCCTCCCTCCCTAAGACAGCATGCAATCTTCTATCGGTTCGATACACACATTTTTATTAAACACATGTTCTCATTAGTCATGTTGCATGGAAAAGGAATAGGAGAAACCATGAGTAAAACAAAGCATAACATAACAAAGTAGAAAATAGATTGCATTCTGCATTCTGACTCCATAGGTTCTTTCTCTGGATGTGGATGGCGTTTTGCATCATAAGTCCTTTGGAAGTGTTTTAGGTCATTGCATTGCTGTGAAGGGCTGAGTCTATTAGAAACAGTCCTCACACACTGTGGCTTTTACTTTATATAATATTCTCTTGCTTCAGCTCACTTCATTCAGCATCAATTCATATGTCTTTCCAGGTTTTTCTGAAGTCCTGGAAGGATAGCAGCAGACTGTAGGCAGCTATGGAGATCAAGAAGCAATCTGGATCCATTGTTCAGGCAGCTCAGCTTAAAGCCTCTGGCAGTAGAGAGCAGCTGAACTAAAGCCCAATCCTGAATGATGGCCCTGCCCCCACCCAAAGCCCACGGAAACTGAACAGCTGAGTCAAATCTCTTCACAAAGGATTCAGAAGTCAAAAAAAAGGAAACAAATATGACCATAGATTATTTTCTTGGTGAACAGGCGTCTTCTCCCATCCTTTTGGATGAGGAAGAGCAAGGCTTACTGTCACAGGAAGTTAAGAATCAAGCCTCCAGGGCCTCAAAAGTGAATTTAAACTAGGCCCAGGAAAGAGAAGAGCTTGAAAAGCGAGGTAGCAGCTTGCTAAAGGAGAATCAAAACAATGTTGAGGAAAATAACACCTTTAAAAATAAACTAACTCAATTGGAAAAAGAGGTCCAAAAAGTCAATGAGGAGAAGGAGGCATTAAAAAAAGCAGAATTAGCCTTACGCAAAAGAAGGCTCAAAAGCTCATGGAACAAAATAGTTCTTTAAAAGACAGAATTGAGTTCAGGGAAGCTAATGACTATGAGATAACCAAGAAGTTAGAAAACAAAACCAAAAGATCAACAAAATAAAAGATAATGTGAAACATCTCGTAGGAAAAAAACTGACCTGGAAAATAGATCCAGGAGAGACAATTTAAAAATTAAGGGACTACTTGAAAGTCATGATCAAAAAAAGAGCCTAGACACTATCTTCTATGAAATTTTCAAGGAAAATGTCCTGATATTCTAGAACTAGAGGGCAAAACAAATACTGAAATAATCAACTGATCACTTTCTGAAAGAGACCTGAAAAGAGAAATTCCTAGGAATATTGTGGCCAAATTTCAGAGCTCCAAGGTCAAGTAGAAAATATTGCAAGCAGCTAGAAAGAAACAATTTGAGTATTGTGGAAATACAATCAGGATAACACAGGATCCGGGAGCTTCAACTTTAAGGGATCGAAAGTCTTGGAAGAGGATATTCCAAAATTCAAAGGAACTGGGATTACACCAAGAATCATCTACCTAGCAAAGCTGAGTATAATACTTCAAGGGAATAAATGATCATTCAGTGTTAGAGAGGACTTTCAAGCATTCATGTCAAAAAGACCAGAACTGCATAGAAAATTTGACTTTCAAACACAAGAATCAAGAGAAGCATGAAAAGATAAACAGGACAGAGATATCATAAAAGACTTTCTAAAGCTAAACTGCTTATATTCCTATATGGAAAGAAAATATTTATAACTCTTGAGACTTTTTTCATTATTTGGTTAGGTGGAGGAATTGTACATACACACACACATATAAACAGAGAGTACAGGCTGTGTTGAATCAGAAGAGATTATATCCACAAAAAATATAAAATAAAAGTTAAGGTGTGAGGGAGGAAAATACTGGGAGGAGAAAGGGAGAATTGGAATGGAGCAGGCTATAACTCATAAAAGAGATAAAGAAAAATCTTGTTCAGTGGAGCACAAAAGAGAGAAGGGGAGAGGGGAAAGTGAAGCTAATCTCTCCTCATATGGCTTAAGGAGGGAATAACATGCTCACAAACTTTGGTTTGAAAATCTATCTTATACTACAGGAAAGTAGGGGAGGAGGCAACAAGTGGGGTGAGGAGAATGATAGAAAGAAGGACAAATGGGAGAAGGGAGTAACTAGAAATAAACAATTTTGAGAAGGGACAAGTTCAAATGCGGGAATAAAAAAATAAGGGGGGATAGAGTAGGATAGAGGACAATATAGTTAATATTATACAACATGATTATTATGGAAGTCTTTTGAAAAATGACATGTATATAGCCTGTATTGAATTCCTTGTCTTCTCAGTGGTGATGGGTAGGGAGGAAGAGAGGGAGGGAAAGAAGGTGGAATTCAAAGTATTAGAAATGAATACTGAGAATTATTATTGCATATAACTGGGAAATAAGAAACACAGGTAATGGCATATAGAAATTTATCTTGCCCTACAAGAAAAGAGAGAAGATGGGGATAAGAGAAGGGTAGGGTGTGTGACAGAGGGAAAACTCACTGAGGGAGGGGATAATCAGAATGCAAGGTATTAGGGGGTGGGGAGAGGGAAGAGATGGGGAGAAAAATTGGACATATTACAAAGTGATATAAAAACAATTAGTATTAAAATGATTGACTGAATTAATTACTGAGACTATGTCGAGACATCTTTGGTTTGGGGAAATGAATTTTAATCTAAGTCTCCTAGAGGCAGGTAACTTTGGGTAAAATTTGGCATTGATGGAAAAGTTAAGGTTTTAATGGTAAATTTGATTTTATGATTGTTATTTAAGCAGGAACTAGAATAGGCACAGAAAGGCATGCAAGCCACTTAAGACTTGCCTCAAAAGACGTTCCTTAGCCAATGTGAAATTATAGTCATATCTGGTTATTGGAACTTGCTATTTTAAGATGCTTTGGGACTATTAAGTTACTGTTCTTCTGAGTCTAACTCCAGGTATGGAGAGCAACAAAGGCAGTCTGAGCCTCTAATCCATGATGCCAGTAAGCCTGTGAGATGCTGGTATGAACTGAAAAAGTGGGAAAGGTGGGAGAGCAGCTATTCTGCCTGGGCTGAAGTAGGATTCTCCTGACTCAATTTCTCCACTGACACCTGGCAGACTTTAAGCCTCACTGAATGCAAGTTGACAACCTACTCCTGCCTGGAACTGACATGAAATTGGGAAGTTATTGTTTCCCTGCAATGTCCCTACTCTTAATGGCAATTTCCTATAGTCAAAAGGTTTGTAAGCTTAATATCAGATCTATTAAATTATAGATTGTTGGTAGGGGAACATTCAATGTCAAATCTGAAATTAAGCTATTAGGCTTAGGACTTTAGGCCAACAACAATAAGTTAAGGTCCTTTAATTCTTAGTAAAAGTGTGGAGACAATTAGGTCAAGGGCTTATGAAATTAGCATACATAGTTATTATTTGTTTTTCAATTGGTTAATGTTTAAAAAAATCCATTTGTTGTCTATATTATAAATACTTTAAAAGAAATATCACCAGACCAAAAGTTGGAATTATGTTATGTGATATGAACAGATTAAAAAAAATTTGTTATTCTATATTCAGTTACAAATTATCTTTCCATCTCTGTTTTCCTAGCCATAAGAATGCAAGAGAAATAAAACCAATTTCACAAATGCAATCAATTTTTGAGAGTCAGTCATTGCCTTTTATTTTTGTAACAAATTCTGCACTCTCATATTGGCTGGGTGGGATGGAAATAGCTAATTGAAAAACATTCAGTAAAGCCAAAAATCTTACCTTGTGAATAGGATGGGAAGAACATATTCAGTTAAGAAACTCTAACAGAATTCTAAGTGAGAGGTGATAAGTGCCTTAACCAACTTGGTTCAACATATGAAGGCATGCATTTAAAAAAAAGAAATTAAGCATTTACTATAGAGATTTTCTTTTGTAAGGAATTGACACAGTATGAAGTACTATGTATTTAAAATGTGCTAAGTACATGGATTAAAAATTTGAAATAATCTCTAAGCTCAAGAAGATAACCTTTATGAAGAGACAAAACATGTATATGATCTGTAGACAATGACAGTAGAAATCTGAAAATTATTCTGGGTAGTCTCGGAAGTCAAAGGGATGGAGAATTGTTCTACATTTAGCTGAAATCCACTTGCTAGGACAAATGATTTAATTATTAAGCCCATGGCAATAAGATGAAAGCCATAGTGGAAGGGTGAAAGGAAATCACTTGGATACATAACTGGATGGAATTTCAGGAAGTGTATGGTTAGAGACAGGTCTAGTGGTCCAGTTCCTCTAATGGTCTAGTTGAGTTTGCACTTACATACTCTTTAGTCAAAAGAACTTAACCCCAACGACAGAAATTTATAACTGAGTGTATTTATTTCTTTTGTGATCTCCTTAGACTGCTTTAAAGGTCTAGTTCCCTTTATATGTCAACTCAATGTATTTTCTGATTCATCTAGCTTTTGTTGTGAACCACACACCAAAAGAATACTAAATAAATAATAAAAGAATAACAATTGTTATTTAATGATATTAATTTTAATATGTTAAATTAATAGTAATAATAAATAAACAGATGAATGAATAAACTAATGGACAAAGCAAACAAATAAATAAGTGACCTGTCTCTTATTTCTGTATGTTTGAATAGATGGTTGATCTCAATATCAGAAAGACTCCAATCCTTCCCTGAGGCACACTAGCTGTGTGACACTAGGCAATTCAGTTAATCTCTCATGGTTTCTATGTAAAGTCTACATTTAGGCCCCAATTATTGTGCATAATATGTCCCCTGAAATTATTTGAATTCACACTGCATATTTCTATTTGGCTTCAGCCAACTGAAATATTTTTAGAAGAGTGTGAATTTAAATACATTACAACCACTTAATGAGATTGGTTGTTCACACTAATTGAGACTTAGTTTTAAATTTCAGAGAATGTGCCAGGCAGCATTGGTAGAGAGATTTTCCTCATCTGGGAGGTCCATAAACTTTTGAAATCCTAGGTTAAATCTGTAGCCTTTTTAAGTATTTTTGATTGCTTTCTGCACATAGTTTCTCTCATTGTAGAATATAAGTTTCTCAAAATTAGGGACTTTTTCAGTTTTCGTCTTTGTGTCAGCAATACATGGTCTCGATGGAAATATGCTTCTACAAAAGTTTGTTGATTAATTGACTGATTTTCACTAGAAACAATGGACACACTATTTGAAAGAGATTTTTTTTATAAGGAATTGGCAATTGTGATAGTAACATTCATATATACATTGAAATGTATAGATGCATATAATATCTAATTAAATTATGATTTTCCTTATCTTTTCTACCTACATATATTCCCATACATGGTTAACCATCACCTTGTGAAAATACAAGAGTAGACTTTTTTTCCTCAATGGAATATATTCCAAATATTATTTATGGTAAACAATATTTTGGCTGTAATATGTTGGATATTTGACCACCACCTCTCTTGAAGGCTGTTTGACAAAGGTGCCGAGAATGAATTAGTCATGAGAATATCTACTTACCAAAAACACAGATCCTAGAAATATTAAAGTAAAATCATTTGGTCATTTCACACTTTTTTTACACTGGCATTCTGCTTGAGTGGACAATATTTTAGCTTCCATAGGGATGATATACCATATTTCTAAAATGTTATTTTTAAGAAATAAAAGCTCCTTTTGGGAAATGTAGGAAAGGAAAATGGAAATTCACCCATACTTTTCTTCAGATCTCTGAGCTATAAAATGGATAGATGAGAACTTTTGAGTTTAGTTGAATTGCATTTAGAAAATTTCAAATTCAGTTCAATAGTGTTCGAAAGTATATCCCTTGGAGTTATACAGCAATATTCTTCAAAGGAGTTCAAATCATATCAAAATATAGCATTATCACTTCGGGAAAAGAGGGTACCTGTTAAAAATGGTCTGTGGAGACCAATACTCAGTGTTTTAAATTCTTTTCACTTTAATATGTCATAGTCAATAGTGAAGTCAAGAATTTTGCAGTTACATATTGCAATACTTCAAGCCTATCACCAAGGAGGGTTCCTCTCCCTCCCTCAAGACATTGTTTCAATTCTTAGAGCAGAGATTCCCAAACTTCTTTGGCCTACTGCTCTCTTTCCAAAAATTAAAAATTGCTCAGCAACCTCTGAAAATCTTTCTTTAATCCTTTAAAGTTTTTGAAAAATTTCAAAAAATATAAAATATATTTTAAAAAAGAAACATCTTAAATTTAATAATTTATTATAAATTTGTGTTTTTCTCTGGCAATGAAATTTTGATCATGTGATATTATGTCATGTAAACTATAGAGTATTGCATTATATACAAGTCATTTCTCTCACATATTCCTGCCAATGCATGCTGGACTTCCCACAGTGCACAACATGCTCACCTGCCAGTGGACTTGACTGCTAATCGGAAATAACTTGCAATTTTTGTGTTTATTTAGAAAATAATGTAATCACTATGACTTTAACTCTGTTACCCATAGATGGAACATGTATGAATGGTTTTCAAAGTTTTCTTCTTATGCTTCCAGAGTGTATCAGTAAGCACCCCAACATACACAGTGGGACCCGCTACCACAGGCTCTTTAAGGGAAAAGGAAATGGGGCTGGGAAAAAATAACACTTGATAACTGAAAAAAAAACCTAAAAATTAAAGAAAAAATATATAAAGAACATGAAAAAACTTAACCTGACATAATACACACATTTTAATTCATACTGAGATAAATACCAGGCGATGAAAACTAGCACATTACAAGGGTTTTTTTGGGGTTTTTTGCAAATTACAACACTTGTATAATACAATATCTTTAAAAGTACTCATAGAGTGTAATTACTTTTTTGCTGTTACTAGTATGCTGAATTTTGAATCTTATAAAATTTTGAAATAATATTTAAATCTAACAAAATTTTATAAATGTTTATTCACAAAGTAAAGTTAAAGATAAACAACAAAAAACTCAGTTTTAAATATTCTAGAAACAAAGGAATATTTTAGTTTTATATGAAAGTCATTTATTTTTTGTGATTGTAGAAAACCCAAGGTGTATGAATACATACTTTTCATGATAAAATAATTTTCAAAGCTTTCAAAGTGCAACATTATTCATAGAGTGACATTTAAAAAAATCAGTTCAAAATATGACTACATGAAAGATGAGACTACACTGTAACATCATGAAAGTTCAGGAGTATATATTAATATAATCAGAAATATATAAAATATATAAAAATATATAAAAATGCAAGCACAGATTCTCCAACTCTTGTTCAGAATTTTGTGTTGAATGAACATGAAAAATGGATATAAATATGTGAATTACATTAAAATATAATTGTATTCTTCTCTAATTCTTTGAATAGATTCTACATTGGTTCATAATTGACAAAAAAGTTGTTTCACTATTATTAGTATTATTTTAGATACATGCATTTTATAATATATATCAAAATAATTTTCAAAATAATTTTCCTAAAAAAGGAAGATAACATACAAAATGCCTATGCCCTGTGCTTCCTTCTGGACCAAGAGGTAAATCTCTTAGCCTTCTGTCCCACTCTAGGTTTTACAAAGAACTCTGTAAAATTTAAGATAGGAATGAATGACAGTTCTTATTAAGTTACCTTGACACTCCTTTATAGGCCCTTGACACGTTAATATCCATCTTCATTCACCTAATCTTATGTATAAGCTTCTTGATATCTCTATTACAAATCAAAATTGGTTTTAGATGCTAATATGTGTGTGGCACACATTTATGCTATTATTTGAATATTTTAGGGATCATGCACACTTGCTTGCATTAATTGTACCTGTACATCAACATATCAGAACTATTGCAAATATTATGGTCTCTTTGTTGATGTAGACCGAAACCAATCTGTGGGGAGAGGATTCTGTGAAAATGGCAGAGTAGGTCAGAAAATTGAAAACTCTCAAGATTTTCCCCCCAAAATGAGTTAAAGTAGTGCCTTAGGGTGAACAAAGTGTGGGAGGAGATAAATAAGAATAGAGTCCCAAAAGGGGTCTTCCTGAGGCAATTCAAGAATATTTCAAGAAAAATCTTAGGGAGAGGTTTGGTCCCCATGAAGAGTAAATACCTGCAGGCTAGGTTCCATTTTGACAAGCCCCAAGTCCCTTAAAAAACAAGTGGCAAGTCCTGGGGTTAGTTGCTTTGAGAGGTTGCCTTGACCCTAGCTTCAGGAACTTTCACCCTGAGATAGTGGGGCTAATTGAACTTTTGAGCCCAAGGAGATTGATGGAACCTCTACTGATAAGGAACACCAGACCCAGCTGTGCAACAAGAGCAGGGGGGGTGAGAGGGAACCAGCATACACTGATGAGTGCAGAAGGAGTGAGGCAGAAAGCCTTTGACTGTAGGCATTTACAGGAGGTTGGAGGTTTGGCTTTGATGCTAGATTAGAGGGGGAACTGAGGCAAGGACCACCATTTCCTATACCCCAGGGACAGAAGTGATTACAAAAATTAAAATATTAACCCCCTCAAAAATGCAGAGGCAAGGGAGAAAGAATCCACCTATGGAAAGCTATTATGGGAATAGAGGTGACTGGGGTTCATCTTCAGAGGAAGACATTGAAGCAAAAAAACCCAAAGAGTAACATCAAATGGCCACTTGCCCAAAAAGAATTTATAGAAGATCTTAAAAGAAGACTTTAAAAATCAAATGACAAAGATGGAGGAAAAACTAAAAAAAGTAAGAATAATACAAGAAAAACAAGAAGGTTATGAAAGGAAAGTCAATCACTTAGAAAATAAGATCCAGAATCTTAAGGAAGAAAATAAAACCTTTAAAATTAGAATTGGTCAAAGTGAAGCCAGTGAAATTATAAGAGATCAAGAAATAATTAAACAAAATATGAATAATGAAAAAATAGAGGAGAAAGTGAAACTTCTTAAAAGGAAAACAACAGATATGGAGAATTGACCAAGAAGAGAAAATATAAAAATAATCAGACTAAATGAAAGTGATGGTCAAAAAAAGAACCTTGATACAATAATACAAGAAATAATTAGATAAAATTGTCCTGAAACATTAGAAGAGGGGGGAGCAGGAGTAGAAATAAAAAAAATCATAGAGCATTACTTACTACTTAAAAGAGATCCTTTTAGGAAAAATCATAGAAATATCGTAGTCAAATTCCAAAATCCCCAGCTCAAGGATAAAATATTAAAAGCATCAAGATTAAAATAATGTAAATATGAGGGCGCCATAATTGGAATTACACGTGACTTATCAGCAGAAACATTAAAGAACTCAGGGTCTTGGAACACAATAACATTGAGCAACTAAAGTAGTGGAGCTCCAGTCAAAAATATCATACCCTGCAAAGTTAAGTATTGATCAGAATGAGAGAAAGGGATATTTGATAAACTCTCAGACCTTCAAGGCTTCATTATCAAAAATCCTGAACTTAATAGAAGATTTGGCATACAAGAACCAAGAGAAATATAAGGTGTATACCAAAGAATGATTATAAGAGATTCATAAAGATAGACTGTTTACCTTCTGTGTATGTAAAATATTTGTAATGAAGATTGGGGTAAACCCAAACATAACAAAAAATTTTAAAAGTAAAACCATTTACAAATATTTTTTAAAAAGTATTTTTTTAATACAAATGAGGTGCAAGAGGAAGAATTGATATAGAGGAATTTGAGGGGAGAGGAGGGCTAATAGTTCTGGCAACCTACTTTCACTGGGAATGGGTTTAAAAGTGAACAATACATATAGATTTAGAAGAACATAAAGATCTTCTAAACGCAGAAGAAATATAATAGTAGCAGGATAGGGAGGGGGGAAAGAACAAGGGAGGGATCTTTAGAAGGGTGGGTAAGGGAATAGGTAAAAGGGAGGTATAGAAGGGTGTTTATATTTATGAAAATGAGGGGATAGGAGGGTAGACAAGTAATAGGTGGGCCAGGTAGTGGGTAGAAGTTAAGTAGAGGAGGCAGGAAACATAGGAAAGAAGAGATATGGACAAACACAAAAACCAAACATTAGGTGTGGAATAGGTTTGAGAATATATATATCTGTATCTATATATAGATATATATTTATCTATCTATCTGTCTGTGTATCTATCAGTAAAAGGGTGATATAGATGTATGTTTAGATTTATGGGAATGGGAGAATGGAGAGAGATACCTGGTAGGCAAGTAATAGGAGGGCAAGGTGGTGGGCAGAAGTTAAATACAGGAGGCAGAGGAGGTATAGGAAACAAGGGATATGCACAAGTATAAAAACCAAATATCAGGTGTAAAATATGTTTGGGAAAATATATGCGTGTATGTGTATAGCTATAGAGAAAATTATCTAAACTTCATTGTTGATTTCTGGGGGCTGGGGGAGAGGAAAAAAACAAAGTAAAATAATGCACAGCAGAGAACAAAAGAACTCACAAGGAAACAGAAAAGATGGACAGTTTTCAACACAAGTATTTATCATACAGGCTTTCTTGAAATGAAAATATATTGTTACATAATCTGAATCTTCTTTTATGTTCTGCTATGCATGACATGTTTCTTTTCTTTTTAACTTTGCATTTAAGTTCCAGTATTTAAGTATTTGATATATTTTTGTTTCTTTTCTCTATTCTATGTTTGTGTTCTGACATTTGAGTCTAAAATAAAATTTAAAAAAACTATGCCTTCTCATAATGTGAAATTTTTATTCATGTCTTACTAGCAATTTTCTATTTAGAATCTATTCAACATGATGGAGGCCTTCTCATATATCTTTTAACCTTCCAAAATTATCTTTGAAGATTTTGGGATATTTTTCAATTATCCCTGTCTCCTACTAAATAACTAGTTGCTGTCTTTTTCTGATAGCTTGCCTTTGTAATGATTTATTATTTTCTTAAATAATCAGTAATACAAAATATACACTAGGTATCATTAAAATACTAGTGTCTCCTTCTACTATTAAATTGTATTTTAATTAATAGGAGTTCAATTTGAAGTCAAGATAAAGAGCAACTTCCAAGATATGATTTGGCACACAGGTACACATATATCTCAGCTACTGTCTTTAAATGTAACACAAAATTCTGATTAATTGATAACAACAAATATACTAATATCTTGAAATTTAAAGAAAGAGGCAAACAGAGAGACAGAGACACAGAGACAAAAACACACAGAGAGAGAGAAAGTGAGAGAGAGAGAGAGAGAGCCAACGAGAGCACCAATCATTGGTATACTGATCAACCATAATTAACTTTCCTCCCTTTAGGGAAACATTTTATAAACCATAGAATTATATAAAAATGTGAACAATTATGATAGCAATGATAACTAAAATGTATATAACATATTAAGATTTATAATAGGCCTTACATATATTATATCATTGGAAGCGTAAAGCATTCTTGCTAGGGTAAGATCCCTGCTTTGTCACAAACCCTTAAAGGATGGGAAAGTAGAGGAATTCTGAACTTTCAATTTCAGTAATGTGAACAACTTCCAGTGTGAAAATTCCTTCAACTGTGTTAGTTCAAAATTACTCTGTAATCTGTAGGTATAAACAAATACTTTGATTCACTAAAAAGTCAAGTGACTTGTTCACGGACACAGAGATGATAGTTTTCTAAGATGGGATTTGAACCAAGATGTCTTCTGACTCCAAGTCAATAACTATTTGCCTTTCCTAAAAGTAACAATTGCTAACCAAAGCATTTTTGATCTTGTATGGCCACATTCACTGTTATTACTATATTTTCAATCTATAGCAAGTGTACAAGACAGTCAAGTTAAGGAAAAACAACTAGATACAATCAAGAATTACACTACATAGTCTACATCAAATAAATCTTGCTGTCAAAGAGAAGTAATCTATAGACATTTGAACTTTTTAGAATTTCTGCTTTTCTCCGTTAGTTTGTTCTCTCCTAGGTCTAGTAAAGATGGTCATGGTAGAATCAAGTACGAGGGACAAAGAAAACAAATATTTTCCTTTAGGGAATTATTTGTAGTCTCCTAAAATAGAGGAAGGGGAATAAGAATTTACATAGTAGCTACTAGATGCTAGGCCTTGTGCTAAATACTTTTTACAATTATTGCCTCATGTCATCTTCACAACAACCCTAACATGTAGGTGTTACTATTCCCTCCATTTTATAGATGAGGAAACGGGTGTAGTGAATGGTTAAGTGACTTGCCCAGTATCATATAGGTAGCAAGTTTTTGAAGCTGGATTTGAACTGGTCTTTCTACCTCCAGCCCTTCTGCTTTGTCCACTGTACCCCCAGCTGCCACAAGATAAAAACTTAAATTCACATAATATATCACATCTTAAATCATACTGTTTCATACATTTTCAAATTACAAGGTCGTTTTGTTTTTGAAAATTATTATATTTGTATAATACAATATATCTGCATTCATTGTGAAGTAAATTTAAAATGGTTACCCCAAGAAAGTTTGAATGATTTCATGTATCAAAACACAATGCAAAATAAGCCATTTAAGGTGAAAATGAATAAAGGCCATCTAAGAAGCAGATGTGGTAGATGTAACCAGGCACCTGAAATAAATCATAAACTTAAATACATATACACATACATACATTCATATGTAGGTATATTTACACATATGTGTATGACTGCATGTGCTTATATACATTCTAATTTTCCTGTTTATCAAAGTGAGGTCAGAATTTCACAGAACTAAAGAAAATGAACTAAGATAATGAAATAGCACATTATCTCAAGTAATCAAATAAAATCTGCAAAGACCAGAAGAAAAATCTATTGCATTGCAAAAAAAGTTTTTTTTTTGACAAGAGAAAGGCTACTTATTTAGACACAGAGACCTAATATTTCCTGAAAATAAACTAAAATAGTCATTTGTCCCTTGGGTTTTTATGAGTGTCTTCCATATAGCATGCACTTAAACATTGTTGACTTGGTCCTGTACTTAATAACTATTAACTGTGGCTTTCCAAAATATAGTGACTTTGTTGAAATGTGAAAATTTCTTATCTAGGTATATTTATAGGTTTTCTATAAGGGCAGAGGGCATAATGTTAAATTGTAACAACACTTATTATTAATTTCCCAGCAGTACTCCTTATTTTCATTTTTACTGTCCAAGGTTCTGAATAGTATTTACAGCTTTCCATACTCCACTAGCAGACCATGCTTTTTCTAGGGAAATAGGCTGAGAGTGGGTCATTTGAAACAGTAAGAGGAGACTAGGGTAAAATAAGCCATTTCTAAGGTTGTTGAGTTTCAGAGCAACACCTGTTGGAGCAATGCAAAATACCCTAATAGAGTTTTCTTACCTTCTGTAATATTTTTACACTTTAATAAAAACAGAAAAAAGGAAATATGTACATACATATATGTAATATGCACATATATATTGCATTTTATATATATGCACAGACACAGGAGCTTGCCAATATCAACATAAGACCACAGACTCTTATCTGATTATTGATAAACTACATGACTAGGGACAATGTACTAAAATAAAAGGAAATAGGAATAAATTCAATTTTCTAGGTGTGTATATTACTGAGAGAAATGTTACTGCTATATACAATGATTAGGCCTAATCTTAAGTCCAAACTTATGATAGATATGTTCTAAAAAATAATTCTGAGCCTGTTCTGTGGTATGGATCCCTTTTACCATCTGGTGAAGACTTTGTATACATTCCTAGGAATATTGTTTTTAAAAGCGGAAAATAAAATAGATAAGATTATAAAGTAAACCAATTACAGACAATAAAAAATATATACATGCATATGCACATATGTGTGTGTTTGTGTGTGAGTGAGCATGTATGTATCCATACATATACATATGCATGTATAGGTATTTTCATTCATGAATATAACCATAAATATTTCCAAGTTTTCTGTTTTATCAAAGAATATGTTAATATTTCACAGAATTGTTCAAGACTTTTTCAGAGTATTTTACATTTCTCTAACAGATGTTGCTCTGAAATTAAGCAGTCTCAAAATGGCCTTTTTTTAACCTAGACTCCTTTTTGTGGCTCAGATGATTCTCTGTCTACTTATCTCTTTCCCTAGAAATAGTATCGTCTGCTGGTGTGTGTGTGTGTGTCTATTTGTGTGTGTATGTGTATGTGTATGCATGATTTTTTTATGTTTATACATTTTTTTCTGGATATCAGATTAAGCAATACTTTTCTTAAGGGTTATTTATATATTTGAAGAAATAGTAGATGTAGATAATAGTCCTCTTTTCTTTAACACTTGATATTTGACTCACAAGACATTTATACTTAGATCTTGGTGAATTATTCAGATAGAAATGGTTTGTTGCTCTTATTTTGCTTGAATGATGAAGATAATTACTTCAACCTTCTCTTAGAAATGTAAAAATTAAGCAATGAAATCGTAACTTTTACCTTCAGTCTCAGATATTTGCCTGGATCACAGCTATAAGTGAAAATGAGAAAATATTTTCCATTTAGGAAAATCTCATTGGAGATTTCATGCTTCAGTCACGCATTCTTTGACTTTTCTTCATGACAGTGACATCCTTGAGGTTGTCTAACTTCAGAGGATGGACAACTGTAGTAGGTGACTTTTGGTGTTAAAGAAGAAATCTTTTATGACATATTTTGCCTTGAGTTATAAGCAAGAAATGTCAACAGAAGACGCCTACAATTCTTAGAAGACTAGGAATGAAGTGGATGATGAGAAAGAAAATCAAGCAAATGTAACACATTCTAATCCTGGCAAGCAGTGTATTTATACACCTCATTTTAAGGTTATATAGGCATACTTTCCTACCTCCATGCTATATGATATGTACTAATGACAGGTCAATGATCCTGTCTTTTTTTTCACGTATTGTTAAATTGTATAGCTATGTTTCTAAAAATAAATTATTACACCAATTTCCAATGGATCCATGGCCTTATTTCAGTTATTTCTTCCCATTGTGTCTAATAGAAGTGATCCAAGCCTGTTCATTTTGTGTGATTCTTTGTGGTACACAGCATAAATTCTTAACCGATCTTTAAACTTATTCATTTTTGACATTCCATGATATTTGAAGTATTTCTAAAGGCTTTCTTGATATATATTTTGTGCATACATGCATAATTATGGATTATTCATATAATGTATATGAATTTGCCCTAAACATATACACATATACATACATGTATATATGCAACACAGTCAATAATTCATAGGGAAAATAGCATGAGATAGGAAATTATTAAATAGAGTTATTAAACAGAATTAAATAGAATATTTGAGGGCAAGTGTGGCTTGCTTTTTCTGTTGCTTTTTGGTTAATTGAATCAATGATAGCAGTCTATCATGGACACTACAAATCCAGGTAATGTGTTCATTCATTTAGAGTCAGTAAGCAAGCATTTAACTGCCTACTATGGGGTAGGCACTGTGTTAAGCACTGGGGATTAAAAGAAAGACATAAAATCAGTTTCCGTCTGCAAAGAGCTTGTAGAATTATGGGAAAGATGCCATGCAAACAATTAGGTGCAAACATAATATGTATAAATTAAACTGAAATAATCAACAGAAGACATTAGCATGAAAATGGGTCAGCGTAGGCTTTTGGAAGAGAGATTCTTTTTAACTTGGATCTTGAGAGAATAACATATATGAATATAATTTTGATAATGAAGATGAAAAACCTCATAATGATAGAAAGGGGGAAGCACAGCACACATTTTAAAAACAGGTGAAAGTGGACAATTCAAATTTTCTATAGATACAATCTATTTTGCAATTTATTTATCTTCACATACTATCCTATGAAAATTGTTACTTCTTTCTTCTGTAAAACAATTCTGTGAAACTTTTTTAAGCAAGGAAAGTTAATGTACTATTTCCAAGTAGATTAATTTAAAAATTTATAAATTTTTGTTGGGATAACATCTATCCATCATATGACAGGCAATGATTTTCCTGAAATTTCTTCATTATCTTTACTATGACACCACAAGAAAGCTAACTGTTTTCATCATTAGTTATCATCTCTCTTTTTTGAGCATTTTGGTCTTGAACATTACATGTGAATGTTTAAAGATCAGTGCCCATAGAATTTGCAAAACACTTAACTTTCATGTCTTATTGTCCTTAAGATTATGTGTCATAGTTCGTGTTAAGGAGCCAGTTGTATACAACATTTTTGAATTCAGCCACTTCTGTCTGGGTCCCCTCTCTCCTATAAAAGTTTCTTTCTTTGATTCTCTGGATGATTTTCTTCATTTTGTTAAACCTTGTATAAATTATATGAAATCATAATATTAAGAAATATTTTAGGGAACTAATCCAGATTAATTGGGAGACATGGATCACACGTCAAGTAATGTTCAGCACTGTTAGGAATGTCTTACCTTTCTTCTTCTTTTGAAGGTGCCCTGATATTCTACTTCATAATGCTCATTTTCCTACTTTCCTTTTCCTCGCTAATAGGGAATTTGGAAGTCAGGTGATCTTTTGATTCATTTAACAATCTTAACATTGTAATCAACATTTTTAATCACTTAGAGGGTATTATTAAAGAAATGAATTAGAACTATTGTATAGTCATTACAAGGAGCCAGATTATAGTTCTATACAATAAAAAAATTCCCTGATAATTAAAGTGACCCAACAGTAAAATGCATTATTTTAATAGTTAATAAGTTTTTGTCACTAGACTTCTTCAAACAAGAGCTGGTGGTCAAGATATCACAGAATAATATTTGGTTTAGGTAAAGGTTGGACTACATTACATTCAAGCTTCCACCCACCGTAAAAATGATTTAATTCTGTCTGTCTTTCTGTATCTCTTTGTCTCTAATTGTCTGTCTGTCTCTCTCTATATGTGTATATATATATATATCTCCGTATATATGTGTATATATATATATATATATATATGTGTGTGTGTGTGTGTGTATATATATGTGTGTGTATATACATCTCCATATATGTGTGTATATATACACACACATATATATATACATATATATATACACATATGTATATCACATATATGTATACATATACTAAAAATTACATTTATTCATATTTGTCATAATTTACACAGTGCTGGATTGAGTTTACCTTCATTCTATGGAGCAAAAAAGCATTTTTATTAAATAAATTAATAGTACAAGAATTCTACAGGAATGTTTACGTTATTTTCAAGCATCAACAAGTACGTTCAAATTCATCATATATTTAATTTGTTTTCACTGTTTCTCTCACCCCAATCCCAAAAGTTACTTCAAATAAGGAAAATTAATAGAGAGGCATGTAATAATTACTTATCTCCCTTAATTGTTGTCAAGAAACCACTTTGTGACCCTTGAGGCACCTTGCCCATATGAGGTGTAATGCCCATATTAGTGTTGTTATTGATTCATTTAATAAACAAATGTTTAGTGATGAACATGGAGGACCTATTTTATAAAAGATGCCATACTTCCCACTGGTTACTTGCAGTTCTTTTCACTGTGGCAATGATTGAATAAAATAACTTTACAAATAAGCAATTAATATTCTAATTATAACATTGATATTTGATCATTAAAGCAAGATTCTAAAAGTCCTTTACATTTTTAGGTTATTTCTGATTAATGTGCCTCAAAGTATTAAAACTTCTTTTCTTTTAAAAATTACAACTTGAAATTTCTGGTCACTTTTAAAGTTATATTCAATTACTCAACGGATATACATATATACACACACACACATATATATATATATATGTATACATACTATATATATGCATATATGCACATATGTATATATATTCATACTTAGATAAAAACCTATATAAATGCAATGAAACAAAATTGATAATCAAGAATATTGAGGTAGAAATCATACTTATGGCATTCATTAGATATTTAATCTTGGACAAGTTCCTTAATCTCTTAGCAATTGAGTAACTCTCTAAAATTAAAAATTAAACAAGTTTCAATTTGCCTTAATAGGAAAACTAACACAAACAAAAGCTGAGCACTGGGGAAGTCCTGGCGAAACTGCAGATTTGGATAAATTAAATAAAATAGTATTTAGGACTATTAAACACAATTACATAAATTATCTAATTTAACTCTTCCCTCCAAAAAATGTACATGAGAAAACTGAAGCTTTCAGAGATGAACTTTGACTGTTTACATGGCTATTAAGAAATACTAGCCTCTCTTTCTCTGGCTCTCAGGTTCATCTTTCCTTTCTCCCCTTTTCTCTTCTCCATTTTTCTCCTCTTCTTCTCTCCTTTGCCCTCTCCCAACTGCATAATAATATTCATTCACAGTTCCTTTTCCACAGAAATATGGAATCTATTAATATCTTTTAAATCTTCTTCATCAACTACATATGTTGTCTTGACTATCAGGACAAAAATGTCTCTTTATCCTGATGAGCAGAGGTAGGAATGTTGGAAGGAACCAAGTCACATTCCAATAGCTTTTTAAAATTATTATTCAGTAATTTACTTGAAATATGAATCAATATGTATAAGGAAGTAAAGTAGTATTTTTTCCAAGATTGTGACTACCTTTGCACAAATAACTGAGCTGTGGAACTATCTAGTTATTTCAGTCATTTCAATGGATCCCTACATGACTTTACTTACAGTATTTATTTTTTTAATGAAACTAAAAAACACAATCAAACTAATGACAAAGCTATTTTGGCATCTTAGAATGACTGTAGCTACATATGTTTAACATAATGTTACAGTCTTTTGCCTTTGGGTTCCAGGAATACAACTTTCATGTGTAAACCAATTGCATGTGTTTCAGTATAAAAGACATTCTTAAACATGCCCTTTAGGTCAGCATGTTCATGCTGTGAAGTTACTATTACAGCAATACCTGGCATTAAGAGATCGTTTTTTTAAAAAAAATCTAAATTGAACTGAGGGCTCTGCAACATTGCTTTTTCATGCTATATCAGCATAAAGTTAATATGCACACACCTTTTATAATTTAAGAGCTCCTGTATATTAGGAAAAATTAGTGTTCAATGGCCCTTTAACTTCCACCTGTGTAGTGATGTATTGCTAACATATTGGCATACCACATAAAATATATAGCACTACTGAGTAGTTTGCTTAATAACTTTTGGCAATCACTTTTACCCACTGCAACAAATGTCTTTTGCATTGTTGCTTAATCCATTCTGCATATTTCTTTGGTCCTTTCCAAGCTTGAATAAGTAAAGAGTTATCTAGTGGAGAAGTAATGCTTTCAGGGCATTTTGGCTTTCCAAGGATATCATGCCCACCCAACACACATCATGTGCCATTTCTAAAATGATTAATTGGGTAAGATTTTCAAGGGTTAACAGAAGAATTCACTCAGGGCACACTGCAACTATATACAATATTGGAACACATGAATTCCTAAACTAGGACTGAATTGAACTATAATGGAGGAAAATGTCATCTTTTAATCACACTAACAAAATGCCCATTCTCAAACACAAGCTTGTATAAAATGTGGTCAGAATTCCAAAGGGTTTATTAAACACACAATAATGTCATTCAGCCCCAGAATACTTGGCAAATCACTTTTTATTTCTCATAGAATAGGTACATATTTCATTTTCCTCCAGTCAGCAACAACTTCAAAGAAATAACATCATTAATATTGGCAAGACTCAAGAATTTGTCTACAGGAAGAAACAAAACATAGCATTCACATCTGCCATGTACTACTTCTGTAACTGTTTGGAACAAGGAAATATCCCCAGTGATATAGGGAATGACTCCCAGCTATATTCACTAAAGTAATAAAATCTTTTGTAGTTGATTTCAGAGTTCTCAATTCCATACACATTCCTTACTCAAGAAACCCTAAGAGTTTTATCCCTGAGAAGGTTAAACTAGCCTCAAAATTCAGCTCAGGTGTCACAGAGGGGTCCTCTGTCCCTCTTGAAATGATTTTATCCATATTGTTTAATTAGTCTATATATGTTGTATAATATTAGTTGATATATGCTGTATTTTATTCCCCCTTCCCACTTTTCGTCATTACATTAGAATATAAGCTCCTTCAAGGTACAGTTTTCATTCTTTATAACTTTATCCCCATTGCCAAACTTCATTGTCAAAGAGAACCATGGCATCAGGAAGGTGATGCTGTGACTTCCGAGTGAACTGGATTTCACTGAGGGAAGGCTGTGCAGTCACCAGCCTCATTCTCTCCTCCGAAACCATCTGGGTCCAGTAACAAGATATAGATCAGAATGACTGGAGATAGCCCCCAGGTCTCAGAGTTATGATTTGAATAGAGCTCCTCTTACTCCAAATGAACTCCAGTTCATTTCTATTAGACAAATTGCCTGAAATGTTATACTCATTTTATAGGGAAGAATGTGAAGATTCAGATTTGGACTGATCTTATCCAGCTCTGCTGAAGTTAGACTTCAAACATTAGACCATTTTCCAGAACAGTGCATGTAGCAGGAGTTTAATAAATGTTCTCTGAATTAGGTTGAATTATATGCCTCTTTCCAAATGTCTGCATGAAAATTCATCATTCTGAGTAAAGTCAAAATCAGAAATCACAACACATCTTGGCTTTGACACTTAATTCCTGTGTGACTCATGCAAGTCCCTTCACCCCCATGGGCCTCAGTTTCCTTATTTATGAAATGAGGGCCATGGATTCCATGACCTCTAATATCCCTTCTAGCTCTAAAATCAATGATCCTATGGTGATCTAATATTTCATGGATGAGTGAAGTATTTTACCTTGCTTACTATGTAGATACAAGCATAAGGAATGTTAAGACTTAAAAGTATAATGAGGAAAACAGCTAAATGGGTGGAAAAAAGAAAGACATGAGTAAAAAAAGTTAAAATCTTCAGGCATGGGGAAAAAGTTTTGTGAAAAATTTTATCTATCTATGTTTATTTGATGTTATAATTTGCACATTTTTCTGTTTAGGGTATATTTATGTGAAGGATCTATGTTTTTATCAACATGGCAAATTCTTAACTGTGCCCCATCTGTAAAAAACTTACATTGTTGGAGGCATCTAGAAATGATATCACTTGCCCTCGTTCATAGAGCTGCTTATTATCAGACAGTCCATTTGAACATGTCTTCCTAATTCTAAGTCCAGTTCTCTAGACACTAACTATTCCATGCTACCTCTAGGTAGAATAAAGAACTTAAAGCTTTCTTTTGTTTTTGAGGGGGGTGGTTTAAGGTGGTAGAAGGAGGAGAAATCTGGGATCTTATAAGCATAGGGAAGTCCTTCAGAAGAATACACTTTCCAAGAAAAGCAATTTGCAACTAATTCCAACTTTTGTAAAATTTAGATTTAAGCAATTCTTTTTTTTTAATAAATTTATTTAACTTTTTACATTCATTTTCACAAGATTTTGGGTTCCAAAATTTTCTCCCCATTTG
>CM053772.1:183655879-183673295 GCA_028658325.1 Potorous gilbertii | reverse complement strand
TATCTTACAATACAGGAAAGTGGGGGAGAAGGAGATAAGCAGGGTGATGGGGGATGATGAATGGGAGGGAAATGGGAGGAGAGAGCAATCTGATGTCAACACTTGGGGAGGGACAGGATCAAAAGAGAGAATAGAAACAATCGGGGGCAGGATAGGATGGAGGGAAATATAGTTAGTCTTACACAACACGACTATTATGAAATCATTTGCAAAACTATGCAGATATCGCCTATATTGAATTGCCTATCTTCCCAAAGGGAATGGGTGGGGAGGGAGAGATAGGGAGAAGTTGAAACTCAATGTTTAGGAACCACTGTCGAGTATTGTTCTTGCTACTAGGAAATAAGAAATACAGGTAATGGGAATAGAAAGTTATCTGGCCCTACAGGACAAAAGAGAAGATGGGGCCAAGAAAAAGGAGGGATGATAGAAGAGAGGGCAGATTGGTGATAGGGGAAATTAAAATGCTCCGTGTACTGGGTTGGGGGGCGGGGACAAATGGGGAGAAAATTTTGGACGCAAAATTTTGTCAAAATGAATATAAAAAGTTAAATGAACAAATTCATGTTAAAAAAAAAAGCACGACTAGAACCTATATGAACTTGTATGTTGTCTCAAGGAGGTAGGTGAAGAGAGGAGGGAGGGACTGGAAATTAATAATCAAAGTTATTTAGTAGTGATTGTAGAACACTGAAAATAAATAAAAATTAAGTAATTATAAAAAAAGAATGAACGACTCCTCATAAAGAAAACGTATACCTTGACATTGCCATTTAGGTCTTTCCACATATCTAAGAATTAAATTTTTCAACATTCTTTCATGGTGTCTATTCTCTTCTTATTTATGTTAATGATAGACCTGTCGGATCCGATCTAGAAAAATTAAATGTTCTTTCTCATTCGTACATTCTACTGTGTTATCAGACAATCTTTTTAAATGAAGCCCTTAATTTCTCTGTTCTTCAGTACGTAGTGTTAATAATGATATCATTTCATTCCGTGTTATATTTTTGTGCTTGATGTAGTTTCTTTATCGCTCAGGTTTTCGTTTGTGTATTTGTTTTTGGTTCGCTCAGGTTGCACTTTATCCAAAATAACGATGGTCACTCTAATGTTCGGACTTTGTGGAAACATAATCAATTTTGTTCTAAGTTCTAACTTTGAAACTGTGTCCCTCTATTTTCATTCTATCTTTAGGAAAAGCATTTTTGTACCTTTTAAATGAAAACTCTGAAGATTTTTCGTGCGTTTAGTTAATGTACCTTTTGAGTTACAATTTTTAGTTTAGTATTTCTTCTCAAGTGTTGTTCTATCTTCACTGTTTGTACCAGTACTGAATACAGTTCCTTCAGTTTCACTGCACCACTTCCAATCAACACGTTGCGCAGAACAATCCACTCTCAATAACCTCCTCCCAATAGATACCCAATTTTAGTGAGTCAAACAAAAAAAATTTTTTTTCAATCATCTTCCCACATTTCCTATTCCCTCCCTCTCATACAAAAATACATACTTCAAGTGTGAATATGATTTAAGGTTTCTCCATTTCTTTTTATCTTTTTTGTTTGCTTGCTTGAACTTCATCATTTGTTTCCAAGGTGGGAATACAATAATTTTTCTACTTTCTTTTTCAAGTCCCTTACTTTCATCTTCTCCTACTAGATTCTAGTAGGATGTAGTAGATTCTAGAAAATTAATCTCTTTTTTTTCTTGTGTGTTTCTCAAAGAAGGTAAAATCTCAGACACATCATTTCTGCTTTGATGTTTATAGAAAATAATTTCTTTATTTTGTCAAGATCAAATTAAAAAAAACTAAATTGCTAAAATGTTGTTTCATCCTAAATCCTTTTTAGCTCAGTTGATAAGAATATTTTACTAATGAAGGGAAATTTGTGCTTTTGATCCTGAGTATATCAGTTAACTTAATTGTTCCATCACCACTGATATCATACCTAATCCTATCTAGAGAATGTTGAGCAATAGTCATCATGAGAACTGAATGAGAGCCTGAACCATGTACATTCATTGCTATAAAAGGTTAACACATTTCTAATGAATTTAACTGAGCAATTTTATCTGTATGTGTAAAGAACAGTAAATTCATGTACAAATCACTATGTAATAAATTACAAAAACAATTGTGTGTAGTTCTCAGAATTTAGTGGACCATAAATACTTGATTATTGGACTTGATGCATTTACTAGTTAGGAAAAGGAAACTGATGGACTAGAAATATCTAGTGTCTGTAGTTAGATTTGAACTCAGGGTTTCCCAATTACAAATTCGTGCTCTGTCCACTCTTAGCTGTCTCTAATATCTACAAATATTAAAATGGTATGAAACCTTTCTATTAAAAATCTATAACTAAAAAATCCCTCCTATGTTCTCACCTGAATAAAATCTTTACGCTCAATTTCTGTTCCTTCATCTTATGCACCCATACAGCATGCTAAGTGGTTGTCAAGATTTTGTATAATAGAAAGTTTCATCAACCTGAAGCTAATCTGGTGTTGAGCCTCTCCAAACTTAATGAGTCTGGTCCTTCGATGTCCGGCAGATAGTCCGTTCCTTGGACCACTCTTGAAGTCTTTCAAGATTTATAGAATTTTCCAGAGTTTATAATCTGATAACCGAAGACAACTTTCCTGCCATAATAAGATTTTTATTCATATGATTTGTCCAATAACAGTGTTCCTTTTTTTATTTTGTCATGGAGCCTTCATTGATTGAGCCATGTCTCCCTCCTTTCGCTCCTTAAGAGAAACTTTTAAGTTAGTGTTTATGATATTACCTTTACCTCTTTTTTCCATTTATGCTATTTCTCAGAGACTAATTTCCCATAGACATATTTTCTTCAAAGAAGGGAAAATGAGCAATAGCCTGTGCATTCTGATTGTCTTTTTTCCCTCAGTTTATAGGAATTGGACTTCAAATACAGTCTAAAAGTGTTTCAGAGTTCCTGAAATGCCAGGTAACATTTAATTTTTTGTTCTCAAATAGATCATTTCCTTTGTTTTAAGAGAAGTGACAGTCACCAGTATTTATGAGAAGCCTTTCAATCATATTTGAGAACAAGTTTTATTTATCCAAAAGAGGGGAAGAAAAAAAGATACTTAGAACATGAGTTAAAACAAAACAGAACATAACAAACAAAAACATTTTTTATTCAGGACTTTTTCAAAGAAACAACAATAAATCTTTCTAGAAGTGAGGGGAAAATAATATACTTGGGGAAAAGAATTACAAAAAATGTAAGTTAAAAGACTGAGTGAAAGTGAAAGTAGAAAAAGAAATACCTAATGCACTAGATATCTTTAAAAAAAACAGCACACCTTAAGGAAGACCCAAATCCTAAAAGAGTCCAAAATATCGACTCCTGTTTTGCCTTATACTCATTGGGTTTCTATGAACTAAAATGGTTTCTAAGTTTGCAACAACACAAGACTACTGGAGAAAATCATTGAATTGTTGACTGAGTCCATTAAAATATGTACCCTATAATCTCAAGTTGACCTTCTTTAAGATAAGGTAATCCTTTTATACCACAAGTAGGTGACTCAATGGAGAGAGCACTAGAGCTCTAATGAAGAAGACCTAAATTCAAAATGAGCCTGAGACATTCACTAGCTATGTGATCTTGGACAAACCTTTTAATTGTTGTATGTCTTACTTTCTTCAACCACACAATTAGAATAGTAATATAATTTTCCTCATATTTTTTTGAGGAGCAAATCAAATGGGATAAAATTTATATAAAATGTATATAAATTGATGAGCACAATGTCTAGCTCATGTTAAGCACTTTCTATCTTCTTTTTACTTCCCTCTTCCCTTTCTTCTAATAAATTCATAGTCCCATTCAAAATAGCAGCTTTTCCAAACCTTTCCATCTCTCCTAAAATCTTCCATAGCTCCACCTAGTCCCTCCCTCCAAGGTGAGAAGGATATTTCATATTTTGCTGAGAAAGTCATAATCATTCACTGAAGGCTCCCTCTTTTGCCCTCTTCTTCAACACTCAGATGTCTTCTGATACTATCTACCCCTTTACTCCTGCCTCACAAGAGGAGGTAGCCCTTTCTTTCTTGAGGCATACTCCTCTATATGTTCAAGTGATCATTCCACCTCTTTCATAATTCATTTTGTGTATTCCTGTCATCTGGTCAGCTTACTACTGCTTATAAGCATGTTCATATCTCCCCATCCTCAAAAAACCTTCACTTAATTCTTCCATTTCTTATAGTCACCATCTCATAAATCTCCACACTTTTGTATAGATAAACTCATTGGGAAGGTCACCTAGAATTGATTTCTCCATCCCCTCCACAAATGTTTTCTTAACTGTATGTAGTTTGGCTCCCAATATCATCATGCCACTAAAACTAGTCTCTCCAAAGTCAGCAGTGGTCTCTCTGCTGCCAAATCTAAAGGTCTATCTTCAATTTTCATTTTCTTGACCTCTTTGCAACTATTCTCCTTCTGATAATTTCTTCCCTCTTGATTTTTGTGACATTGATCTCTCTGGCTTCTCTTCCTACCTACATGATCCTTTTCTTGCCCTTTCTCTGGATATTCACTTAGGTTATAACTTCATTTAGGTTGTAACTTTTAGGTAGATGTTCTCCGTAATTCAATCCCGAAGACTCTCACCTTCTCTACATATACTATTGTGCTTGGTGATTTCATCAGCTTCCATGGATTCAATTATCTCTATCTTAAATTTCCTATTCATTTACTATAACTGTCTTACTCCTTCCCTTTATGCTGAGAATGTTGTCTCATATTTCACTGATCCACTATGATTTCAACCTTATATCTCCTATCCAGTTTTAAACCTTCAACTAATCTCCAGTCTCACATCTACAGCCTAATTGACATCTCAAAGTGGATGTCCCATAGATTTATTAAGCTTAATATGACCAAAATTGGGCTCATTTTTCTCCTGTGTACCCTCTGAACTTCCCAACTTCCCTAACTTACTGACAAGGGCATCACTATGTTCCTAGTGACCTAGACTAGCAATCTAAGTGCTGTTCAACTTCTCACTGTCATTCACTTACCTGTCATATACAACTGCTTACCAAATTCTATCAGTTTAACTATCTCTCCTTTCATACTACCATAATTCTGGTGAAACCTCTGGTCACTTTACACCTGCATTATTGGAAAAAAAACCATTTTATTTATCTTTCTGTGTCATGTTTCTACCTAGTCCATTTTATCCTTCAATGAAGTCTCAAATTTATATTCTTTAAGCACAAGCTTGACCATTATTTCCCACCTTCATTCAATCAATTTCCTTGGTTCCATATTACCACTGGAATGAAATATAAAATCAAAATTTTTTTTTGACTTTTTAAGTCCTTCATAATCTGACTACCTTCTACATTAACAAAAACCCTGATTTCCTAGACTCTACTGTTGTCCCTTGTTTGTAATGCGTTAGAACTTCTGTTTATCTACCATATTAACTTTCCTGATGAATGAGATGGTTAAAAGAACCAACCTAATCACACAATAATAAAATCACTGATCATGTATGATTAAATTCAGTTAATTCATTGCTTAAATAGATCCTCAGCAGACACTAGTGATTGTCTATGTCTTTTCCTGTGTTGCATATGTATGTTGCTGCAAATTGACTATGAGTTAAACAGAAAATTAAAAAGGAAGGGAAGGTTGATGAACTATACTGCTTTTGAAAAAAAAATGCCTGAATATATTAATGATCCTGACTTTCTTATCCCTGAAATAAAGTACCATCTTTTTAATGCCCATATTTTTCTAGCTTTGTTGTTTGGCTAAAAATCCTCAAAGGATACATTCTACAAAGAATTAAAATTGAAAGTAAAACATTTAAAATGCAATTGAGAGGCACATGAAAGCCATGAATAGCCTCCAATACATTGCAAAAACTGTGAAGAAGTATTAACAGTATTAACAAATATGTGTGTATATACATATCTGCACACATACATACACATACACACACACACACACACACACACACATATATATATATATAGATAGATAGATAGATAGATAGATAGATATTGAGAGAGAGAGAGAGATGTAAAAAAGATGGGCTGGGCACACAAAAGTAGTGCACATTTTTCTTTGATGTTCTCATGGAATCATCAGAAAATAAGGAAGACCTCTAACACATTGAATACACCATCTGTAGCCAAAAATGTGTGGGGGAGGAGGAGCTAGTCATAAGTTACACAATAAAAACAGATATGGATTGAATGACATTTGTATCATTGGAGGGATATCCATGATGGAGAATCAACAGATCAATTTCAGTGGTAACCACAGTATTTCTTGATAAACATTGTGGGGAATAAATGTGTGTATGTATGTATGCATGTATACACACATGTACAAATACATATGTAGATCTTTATTCTAAAGATTTTTCCATGCTTATTGTGGGAATAAAATGTCTCATATATAAATGGAAATGTTCAACAGTAACAGAATATTTTTTTTTGTCATGGAGATCCAAAAAAGATAATGTAGATAGCAATGAAATGAGGAATGTAAATGGAAGTACCCAAATAATGAACATATAAAAATGTTTTTCTGAATTATATTTCTAGATATTTCACTACTCCTTTCACTTTGGTTTTAAAAATGGTGACTATGACTTCAGCGAGCCCAGAAGGCAGAGTACATATTAAGTCACTCTCATTGTCCTTTACTGATCTTTGAAAAACCTAAAAAACAGCACCCCAGAAAAAATCCTGGAACACCAGAACAAATGGAAAGATGGAGTGCAGCAGTATTTTATTCCAGGAGGCTTGAGAGATTAGTGGGAAAGGGTGGAAGGGGAGTGCAGTTCAGGATGACAGATGTCTTGGCAGGCCTCATCTCAACAAACCAAGTGGAGTTCCTCAGCACCAGTAGGGTGGAACAGGCAAGTGCCAACACCAGGACTCCTGCATGCCTTGACACAACCAGGGTAACTGGAAAACACCAGCTCAGAGAACCACCCCATGCATGGATTACCAGACATCCCTAAGCAGCTGAACCTTCCCATGCTTCAGTACAGTCTTGGGTTGCCCAGGAGAGCAGACCTTTCTAGCAGCTGATTTCCTTGTGTTTCAGTGCAGCCCTAGATGAGCAGGCATCTTGTAGTAATTGGAACCGCATGAGATCCAGTACATCCTTGAGAAAATTCAGAAAAACCCTCCCTGGCCTCAGCACATGCCAGATACCACTAGAACCCCGGAACATCACCAGGTAAGCTACCAGACAGTTGTAGCCTCTAGTTTCCAGAACCTGAGGCTCCAGCACACAAAGTCAGTGACCAGGCCCATGGCCCCCAGAATAAGAAGTTTAGGACACTGTCTTCTTTGCCCAGAAGAAGAGTTCAACTTTAAAACTCAGTCAATAGGCCAGTATAATGAGCAAAAAGCAAAATGGCCAATAACCCTAGATACTTTCCATGAGAATAGGGAAGATCAAAGCACACATTCAGAAGAGCACCACATTGTCAATACACCCACATCCAAAGTCTAAAAGGGGAATATGAAACTTTTCAAGTCTGAAAAGTCATTTTCGAAGAGCTCAGGGAGAATTTTAAAAATCAGATAAGAGTAATAGAAGAAAAACTGGGAAAGAAAATGAGAGGTAAGGAAGAGAGTCAACAACCTGGAGAAGAAAAGACAAAAATTGAATGTAGAAACAATTCTTTAAAAAATACTGTTGGTTAAATGGGGAAAACATCTGCTGAAGAAAATAACTCCTTAAAAAGTAGAATTAGTCAAACTGAAAAAGGAGTCATAAAAAACTTGCTGAAGAGAAGAACTCTTTAAAAATGGGGGTGGAGGTAGAAAAAGAGGTACAAAAGTTACCTGAAGAAAACAATTTGTTGACAATTAGTATTGGGCAAGTGGAAGCTAATGACTATATTAGACATCAAGAATCAGTCAAAGAAAATCAAAAGAATGAAAAAATAGAAGAAAATTTAAAATACCTGATTGGAAAAACAACTCACCTGGAAAATAAATCCAGGTCAGATAATTTAAGAATTGTTGGTCTAACAGAAAGCCAAGATAAGAAAAGAAGACCCTAGATAGCCTATTTCAAAAAAATTATCAAGGAAAACTGCCCTGAGACCTTAGAACCAGAGTGTAAAATAGTAATTGAAATAATTCACCAATCACCTCCTGAAAGAATTCCCCAAAATGAAAACTCCAAGGAATATCACAGCCAAATTTCAGAATTATAAGCTCAAGGAGAAAATGCTCCAAGAAGCCAGAAAGAAATAATCTAAGTGTCATGGAACCACAGTGAGGATCATGGAAAACCATGCAGCTTCTACATTAAAGGATTGGAGGACTTGAAATATGTTATTCCATAAGGCAAAGAAACTTAGATTACAACCAAGGATCTGCACCGAATGAAATTGAGCATAATCTTTCAGGGTAGGAGAAGAACATTCAATGAAATTGGAGACTTCCAAATTTTTGTGATGAAAAACTCAGAGCCGAAGAGAAAATTGAGTCATCAAATAAAAGACTCAAGAGAAGCATAAAAAAGGAAAGTCGCTGAAGCTAAGCAATTGACAAAAGAAAGGGGTTGGAAATTCATGTCAATCATGAATGATGGAAAGCAGGGGCCCTTAGGAATCAGAGGATTTTACTGAATTTAGCTTCTCCCTCAGCACCTTAAGGGGGCCCTTGGACAATGGTCAGAGGTTATACAGACATATGACAAATATTCACAGATAGAGCTGAAAAGTTCCTGAAAACCATATCATCCAACCCACACTTGAATGGGTGTCCCTTCTAAAACATTCCTCATGTCCCCCTGCCTTTACCCAAAGGTGTCTACTGATGAGAAGCTCCCTACCTCCCAAGGCAGATCATTTCATCTGAGGATAGCTCTCAATATTACAAAGTTTTACTTTACATCTAGCATAGATTTGCCGCTTTGCAATATCCACTTGTAGTTCCCTATTCTGCCTTCTGAGACCAAGCAAGATAAATTTCATTTTTTCCCTGAGGAAGTCTTTCAGATTCTCAAAGTCATCTTCAGTGTTCTCTCAGAGCTCCTCTTTAGTCTACAAATGACCAATCTTTTCAGCTGAACCTCCTAAGGCACAGTCCTTGGAGTGGGATAGGGGGAATTGGTCAATGAAGGATCAGTCATTGGAACCTGTGTGAAAGAATCCCAATGTGCTCCTTTTCATTACACCAAGCAGGGCAGTATTCCTTGCCTGATTTCAGTCCAACTCCTGGAACTTCAGGGAACTGGTTTCTAGTCATGAATACTGTGTCTTTTAATCATCTTGGGGGTTGGAGATGAATGAACAATCTCTTTCTCTCTTCCCTGAATAAGGACAACTACAGAGAGGGACTAGATGAAGGGAGAAACATGAGTTTTTTTCCTCCCTCCTCCACTTTCCATGTTTCCAGGACCATATGGCACCTTTGTTGCTGTTGTTGTATCTTTTCTTTCCTGATCTCAGATGACTGAATATCCCTACAAAAGAGCATCCAGGTGACCAGGAGATCCATCAAAGTCATCTGAGGTCCCATTAACAACTGGAGTCCCCATGCTTGTGGCAACAGAAGGGTAGAGTGGGAGGACAGCAAAGTAGCCAGGTATTCTCTTTGATCTCCCCTGCAGAGCACTGACCTGGCAGTCAAGACTCTGAGACTTTATCCCAACTAAGCAAAGAAGGGACTTCTTTACTGTCTATGCCACACTCAGAAGTGAATTTGATGAGGATACCTGAAAATGAAGAGAATTTCCAGGGTGAGGAGATGACCCTCAGCCATATCCAAATGATCTCAACTTGGATGCCTCTGCAGGTTTATATTTCACTGTTTTATATCCCTGTCTCCCAGGGATTGATATGTGCTGAGGTGAGAGGGCAAGCCAAGTTTCATGGCATGTCTTTGTAACCTTTTTCCTTGTTTTCTCAGTAAATACTCTTTTATAAAACAAAATGGTGGTCATGTGCTGCTTTATTCCTTCCTGCTTCCCTATGGCACTTAATGATTCAGGTGAAAAATTATCTGAAAACAAAATGTGCACATAATAGGCTTGGAATACAGGAATATATTAGGATATTTCTGATTTGCAGCTGATATTTGGAGAAGAGAATTAGAATAGGGAAAGGGGAATGAAAATGTAATATTCCAGTGCCACCTAATAAGCTACTCTATTAATGTGATTGCCTTTATTTTCACAAAATTTTGAGTGTGAGGCTGCCAAAAATATCGCTACAATTATGAGCCAAAATTCAGTGAATATAGAAAAGGTATTATATAACAAATAGAAGATTGGATAGGAAAATTATTGTGCATTCTATCTGATAAAATTGGAGGCCAATTGGGTATCATGAACATACATGAATACCTTAAAGCATTCAGGATCTAATATTAAAATTTAAATGTATAGAAGATAATGACAAGAAAGAAGAATATTTATTTTCCTCTACTAACACCTGAACAAAAATAAATCTCTCTGGAAAAGTGCTAATGTGACATTAAACATGACCTTTTAAGCAACTGATTGAAATGTGACTTAAAAAAAGATACCTAAATAATGTCACATCAAATACTGAATCAATTTATATTAGTTTCATTAGAAGGAGAAAATGTTTCCTGGTTTGATAGGATATTAAGCTAGCTGCAAAATCCACATACAGATTTTAATGATAATTCAGACTTTGTAATGCTATGTCCATAAATGCTATTGGACAAAAAGTAGCGTACACATTAGAGACTGGTTTCCTCAGACCAAATACTTCAAGAAATCAGGATGCAGGAATACCTCTAGACTTAAACTTCTGGAAATAAACTTTAAGAATAAAGATAAACAAAGGAAAGGGATACATTAATCATGACCCTAGACCATAACACAGCATAAAACCTTTTCTTATCATTAATTAAAACAGCTATTCAGCAATTCAAGTTCATAAAAATATCTAGAGAAAAGTTGCTGGGAGGTAATTAGAGTAAAGGTTTTCATTAAAGAGAGAAATAGAAAGGAGGTTTAGGGGCATATTTGGTAGATTTAGGGTTGGGAAGGTAAATCAAAGTTTAACCTTTATGTAGTAAATTAATCATCACAATTTTATATGGTTCAATTTATAATTTGTGCCTCTTAATTGCTGATTTGATTCATGTGTCAGAAAAGTTGCAATATATGCTTTAGATAATTTAAAACATTCATACTTTTTTATGTCTTGAATTTTAGTGACCTAATAATCTATTTACTTTCTCAAATTAGTGTTGTGACCAAATGAGGTAAACTATAGAAAACTGCATGAAATGTGTATCATATTTATTATAACAATGAGAGTATTGAAAAATAGAAGATAGTGTTTGTTATATCTTTCAGATCATATTTATGGAGTTATCCTGTCTTCACCCCTGATATGTCTTTTAAATAAAGTTGTCTTTTTGCAGTCAGCATGACCTCAAAACATGGGAATAATTTGCAGGCATTCATTCGTAGATGAAAATGTCTATTACCCCAGATTTGATCACTCTATCTTCTTCTCTTTAATACACTATTCTAATTATTTTTCCATGTCTGTGTATGTATTTAGAAGTTGAATATAACAGTACATGCTGTGGGACTTGCCATGGTAAGTACCAAAGGAGGTAAAAATGGTGTTATACAGAAAAAAAAGCTGAAAAAAAATTCATTGTAGTCAGATATAATTCTGACAGACGTGAACTGAGAAAGCTATTAAAGATGAAAATAAAGACATTGAAACAATATTTGACCAGAACATTTTGCAAAAACCATTTTACTGTCTGATTGTAGGCAAAAATACCCCACAAAACCAGGAGATATGAAAATGTAATCCACAAAACAAAACTATATTGGGAATTCTTGATATGCTCAATCAAAAATAAAAGGGAAAACCGAAAGGGCAAGGAAAAATGAGGAGCACAAGAAACAAAACAGATCATTTAATAGCTCTCAAAAATATACTATTCTCTTAAGAGAGAAAATTACAAGAGGTCAAACCACTATGAGCGAAGAAGGTTATTCAATGAATATAATAGAGGAAACTGCAAACATTTAGCCCCTACCAGATACCTAAACAAACATGATCAGATGGTGAGATAATTTTTATAAACTGACAAATGACAAATCTCCATGAAAGAAATAAATCCATTACATATCCTGGAGAAATCAGTAAATAAATATGTCAGCATATCATTACAGACAGAAATTCTTCCTATAACTTAAGACAGATCAATGAAAATTATGTTTTTAATCAGTTACCATATCAGATAATCAATCTGCATAGTACACAAAAGGGAAAACATTTCAAAACATAGAAAATTAATCAAAGAAAATTAAAGTGCATGACACTAGGAAAAATCATATGGCATTCTTGCCATTCTACCTGCTATCCGATTTGTCTTGACCCAGAACTATGTGCATTCATAGAAAATATTGATAGGATTGTAGAAGTGAAGCTGAGATAACTCTAGAAGATTATTGAGTCCAATGACTCTTACCCAGGAGTACATAGCTTAAAAATGGCAAATCTATTTCAATATAGCAAGTTATATTTATAATTTTATGGCTTTAATTTTATGCATTTAAAAATATTATTCTGAGAAAGGGTCCATAGATTCACCAGACTGATAAAAAGGTCCATAACCCCAAACCTCCGCTTTAGTCCAATCTCTATTTTACAGATGAAATCAAGAATATAGGAAGATTAGCTGACTTGCTCAAAGTCACCCAGTAGGAAGTAGAAGAGATGAGATTTGAACTCAGATCGTCTGACCCCAAATTAAGCATGCTCCCCATTACTATGTGCTACTTCACCCTCTTGAGAGAAGACAGTAAAACTAACCCTGAATGTGAGTTTATTAACCCCTGACTACTTGTCTTTATAACTCCAGGGATCAACTTAATCAGTAATTTTCTCTGTTTGAAAGAGAAGATATTTATATTAACTGCTACTGTAAAAGGACTTTTCAGTAAAAGAGTAAGTCACTGCTCCTTCTTCCCCATTCTATAATTAGCAAAAGTTTGTCTCCTACTGAACTAATGTATGCTATTCAGGGAAAATATCCTTCAGCTACCTGAACCAATTCTTAGCTACCTCAGTCTTCCGAAATCTGCATAATGAGAAGTCTGCATAATGAATTGCCTTCTACTTCCATTGTGCCATCTAGGACTTTGGTTCACTCCTTAGTGAAGTTCCTTTTGTCTATCATTTTCTCCCTTTCATACTAGTTGTATTTTCTTGTAGAACAATGCTTCTTATGCCACTTTCATTCTCACGTTTTTCAATACACAGGAAATCACTCATATCTCTTTAAAAAATAGTAGAGACATGATAAATGGTTTCTAAATCTTATACCTGTCGCTATCATTTAGCAATTTCTCTTTAAGGTTTACCCAATCAGAGTGTATATATTTATACATAAGTACAGATATGCAAAATGTATAAGTACATAAATGCATAGAAACAGTCATGTTAAATCACACATTAATATACAATTCATACTATATATGGTACATGTATTATATTTTATGTCTATATAAATTATCTCTGTCCATCTGTAGGTCTAGGTATCTCTATATCCCTTTGTGTGTGATTGTATCATTCAATCTTGATGTTTTTGGCAGTCATCTACTAAATCCCAGGTAGATGACACTCTCATTTCTCAAGGAGGTCAGTAACTAGATAATCTTCTGTTCTCCATTATAACTCACTTTGGGATATATATCTACATAATATCTGCTCACAAACTCTATGCTCCTAGTATATCAATCACTTAAGCTTCCATTGCAGATCCTTTACTACAGATACCTATAGGGATGATCGTAACATTAATCTCATCATTTCCCATAACTACCTCATTTATTCTGAACTCTTAAATTTTTATTTGATCAGAATTTCATATACTTGGATTCCTTCCTCTATTTCACTCTTCTTATATCTATTATTCATCCTCACTAAAACATCCAGTAATAATATATAATACCCATTTTGGCCCCTCTAGCTTATCACTCTGCTTAAGGCCACACTCTTCTCTCTTCATAATTTTGACCCTATTATTGCCTAGTTCAATTAAACACAGTCTTCTTTCCTGGAATTCCTTCTTATCTTATTCTATTGTTTTTCATTTGTTATCAAAAATCAAACTTGATATTCAATTATACATAATGCACGTCCACAGACAATCTCTCCAAAGGAATGTAAGCTCCCTGAAAGCAAGAAATTGTTTTGTTATTTTGTTTGTTTTTTATCTTTGTATTTAGAGCAACAAACGCAACACATGATACAGGGGATGCTTAATAAATGCCTGCCAATTAATTGATACACAATCTATCTTTCTACCTTGTATTTATGTGCTTCTAGAGAAAGTCATTGGGTCTTTTGAAAACTTATGCTATTCACACCTCATGGTATTTTTGCTATTGCTCTACAAGGCCTTTATTCTTTCTTGTTACTTGTTCCATACTCTATCTTCCTTCCATAAACCTTTCATCATTTTCTCCTTCTCATCTAATGATCATCCTCCTACTTTGAAAATCAAAATTTTTTGCAGAGATTTTTCCATTTTGTCCCCTTGTTTAACAGCTCCGATCCAATTGTACATCATCCTCTATTGTATCCTTTTTATTCTTCTGGTCTCCATTTTCTGGTTTTGACATCCTTTCTACTTCATCCAATCCCTACTGATAGCATCCTTCCCCATAAATATGGAAATGTGTGTGTAACTACAACATATATATACACACACACATGTATATGTGTATATATGTACATATACATATACATTTTTTCTCTCATTCTCAGTCAATCCTTATCTATAGACCTTAAAAGCACTATCTTATTTCCATTGTACTTCACAATTCCTTCTAATCTAGCCACTGTTCCTACCATTTGTAAGAAACTCTCCCTTCCAAGTTTGGGCCTGGGGTTATCAAGACTCAAATTCTAGCTTGACGTTAGTCACATACTAGTTGTATTACCTTGGGAAAATCCCTTAACTAGTGTCTGCCTCAATTTTCTTAATTATAAACCATATTTCACAGGGTTGTTGTGAGAATCAAGACAGATAATATTTGTTAAGTCTTTAGCACTGTGCTTAGCACAAAGTATTGCTATGTGAATGCTTATTCTCTCACCTAATCAAAGTATTTATTTCTTATAATTGTAAAGAGAGTTCCAGACTAAAGATTCCATACAAACTACTTACTGGCCAAAAGGAATGTTGTCATTTAGTAGTGTTTAATAATGGTTTGAAAAGACAAGTAGATAAATAAACTAGCATAGAGTAATGTGATAAAAGAAAAGAGCAAAAGGTTGAATTATTAGGAAATAGTGATTGAGTTCTGATAAGATTCTGGGAACACATTATATAATAATAGACAATAATTTTAGAGAGTTTAACAGAAGGAATTTCCTAAGGTAATTTCGAATAGAACCTCCTGGTAGCAATGTTAAGCTCACATATGATCATTTGCAATAATACTAAGACATCTCAAAAGGAAAAGAAAAGAAGAATTTGGAATTGATTTTACAGGTTTATTCATCATTTTTAGGTAGATCGTTCTCAAATAAATGTACTCATCCATAATTTCTTTCTGAAATATAGCCTGACATAAGTAAATTCACATTTGCATGAAAACTATTATTTTACATCTCCACCTTTGTATCCTATAAATATGTCAAACTCAATATAACTGAAATAGGGCTCACATTTGTGCCCCAAAATGTGACCCTCCTACAAAATATTATATTTGTTTATAGTATCAACCTTCTTTTTAGTCATTCATGTTTACAATTTTTAAGGCATTCAATAATTTTTTTCTCTGTCTCTTTATTCGTATATAATAGTTCATAAATCTTGTAAGTGGTATCTCTGAAATATATCTCATATCTTTCTCTTGCCCCTCCCATTCAGACAACCATCACTGGAGTTCAAGATCATACCCCTTTTTAAAAAGAGTATTTTTTCAACTAACATGTGAAAACAATGTTAAAAGTTTGCTTTAAAAAAAGTTGAGTTCCAAATTCTGTTCCTCCTCCTCTCCCCTTTATCCACTCAAGAATATGGCAAGTAATTTTATATAGATTTTATATGTACTGTCATGAAAAATATTTCCATATAAATTATGTTTTAAAATAAAATACAAACCAAAAGAAAAACCAATAAAAATAAAGTATTAGAAAAAATATGCTTTGATCTTTATTCAGACTCCATCAGATTTTTCTTTGGAGGTAGGTAGCATGATTTGTCATAAGTCTTTTGGAATTGTCTTGGCTCACTGCTTTGCTGAAAATACCTAAGTTATTCACAGTTGACCATTGTATGATATTTTTCTTACTGAATACAATGTTCTCCTGGTTCTGCTCACTTCACTTGGTAACAGGTTATATAAGCCTTTCCAGTTTTTTTTTTTCTGAAAGCATCCTGTTCATTATTTCTTATAGCATGATATTATTCCCCTGGAATTATATATCATAACATTTTCAGTCGCTTCCCAATTAATGGGCATCTGCTCAATTTCCAATTTTTTGCTAGGACTAAAAGAACTATTTAAATATTTTTTGACACAAAGGTATTATTCTTTTCTTTTTTCTTTTTTGGAAAACAGACCTATCAGTAATTGCTGTTTGTCCTTCATTTTCAAAGAAGACCAATGACTTCATAGAGTTGTTTTGACTCACATGTGAAGTGGATTTAAGTGAGGTAGGGTTGTACTACTTTGTCAGACTTACTCTCTTCCAGGGTCCTTGACGTCCAGTGGCAGGGCAAAATTCAAGATGATTGACAGTGTCCCTGGATGAAGTGGATACCTTGGCATCCTTGATATCTGACTAAACTCTAAGCTTCTTATGACTCTTGCTTGAAATCACATTCATGGCTATTAAACTAAATTGTTCTCATCCATCCATTCAGCGAAGAGGATTCTTTACATGCTTGGGGTAGAAATCCCCTTAACTCACCAACAGATGTGAAACCTGCTGGTTCACCTCAGCCTGGGCTAGCGTGTATGCCAAGATGATTTTACCAGGTTGTGGCTGTTTGTTGCACATGCTATAGTTTCTTAGATCCACAGGTGAGAGTCGGGTGAAGGTAGACTCCAAAGGTGGTTGAGTAGACCTGAAAAAGACTTGCTAAGTTGTCACACAAAAGGTGCTTTTCTTCCCTGAAGACCTCATATATTCCACTAGTAGTGATATTGGGGGACAGAGGGTATGCATTGCTTAATAGTCCTTTGGTATTGGATCAGTTCACAATTCTGCCAACAAAGTATTACTGCTTCAATTTGCCCACATCATATCCAAGATTTACCATTTTTCCTTTGCTATTATGATAGCCAGTTTGTATTACCTCAGAGTTGTTTTAACTTGCTTTTCTCTAATCAATAATATTTAGAACATTTCTATATGATGATAGGTA
>CM053772.1:183637365-183655379 GCA_028658325.1 Potorous gilbertii | reverse complement strand
CATTCTTCTCCTCATTGGCTTTTTGAACCTCTTTTGCCAATTGAGTTAGCCTATTTTTCAAGGTGCTATTTTCTTCAGCATTTTTTGGGCCTCCTTTATTAAGGTATTGACCCGTTTTTCATGCTTTTCTTGCATCTCTCTCATTTCTTTTCCCAGTTCTTTCTCCACCTGTCTGACTTGATTTTCAAAATCCTTTTTGAGCTCCTCCATGGCCTGAGCCCATGGGGTATCTATTTCAGATATTTGGGATACAGAGGCTTTGACTCCTATGTCTTTACCTGATGGTAAGCAGATCTCTTCTTCGTCAGAGACGAATGGCGCAATCATCTGATCAAGAAAATAACCTTCTATGGTCTTAGTTTTTTTCCCTTTGCTGGGCATTTTCCCAGCCAGTTCCTTGACTTCTGAGAGTCCTCTCCACCCTGGCCTAGGACTTCCCAGCTAGTGCTTGGGGTCTGAGATTCAAATGCTGCTCCCCAGCTTCAGGGCTTTTGGCGGCAGGCCTGACTGCTATTCAATGTAAGCTTCTCTGCTCAGGTGGGTGCAGGGCCACCTCCCAGGCCCAGTTCCCTCAGGGGGTTTATGCAGAGATCTTTTGTAATGGAGCTGCTGTGGAGCTCCTGCCTGCTCTGGGAGCCTCTGGCCGCTGCTGACTCTGCTTTAGCGGCTGCCTCCCAAGGGGTTCTGAGTCCCGGAGATACCCTGCTCCCCTCTAAGCCCGTCTCTCTCACTGACCTTTGCGTCTGTGGATGGAGGGACCTTCGCAGCCGCCAGAGATTCTGGTCCCTGAAGCCTGCTTGGATCTGCTGGCTCCTCTCTGTGCCGCGTGGCCTGGGCAGGGCAGGGGAGGGCTGCGCTCCTGTCTGGGGCTCGATGGACCCCTGGGGTCGGCTTTTCAGGGCTCTCTGCAACAGAAATCTCCTTCACTGTGTTTCTGCGTGGCTTCCACTGTTCCAGAATTTGTCAGGAGTTCTTTTTAGAGGAAATCTATGGGCTGTGGGTTCGGAGCTAGCAAATGTGAGTCTTTCTACTCCGTCATCTTGGCTCCGCCCCCGATTTAAGCAATTCTTATGAGCACTAAGAGAATAATGACCGACCCAAAGTCACATAACCAGGACAGATTAGAAGTAGGGCTTGAATCCATGTTATTGTCAGATAGATGCCGTTCATATACATAAATGTAAATACATATGTACATGTGCATAGGCACACATATACACATATCTGTGTGTATATGTGTATACACATATATGCATACATACAGGTGGTAGGTGGCACAACGTTTAGAGGACTGGGTCTGAGTCAGAAAGACTCATCTTCCTGAGTTGAAATATAGTCTCAGTCACCGATTAACTCTGTGAACTCCAGCAAGTCACTTAACCCTGTTTGCCATTAACTCAACTGTGAAATGAGCTGGAGAACCAACCACTCCATTACTTTTAAAGAAAACCCTAAGTGGGGTCACAAAGCATGAGGTATAACTGAAAAATGAACAACACATACACATATGCATATATACATGCACATGATATGATATTTAGATATGTGTGTATGTAGATAGATAATCTACACACACTCTCACACACATATATGGCACAAAAGATGCATGGATCTATGTAAGACATAGATGCAGCAATATGGATAATCAATAGAAAGCTTGCAGGAATCAGTGAATGGATGAAAAAAATGTAAGTACTTACTGTTTTCCAAGTACTACATGCAGAGAATATAAATTTTAAAAACATAAGAATAATTTCTTCTCTCAGGGAGCTCACATCTTAATTGGTGGAGATGACATACAAAAGAAATTTCAGCTGCAGATTATGTGGGTAATTATGGGGTGGATGCCAAGGTCAAACAATCCTTCTGATATGTCAGTAGGGTAGATGACAGTTCCTTGTGGTCCAGAGGGTATAGAAGTAGGTCAGATGATAAAACCTAATCATCTTCTATACACCAGAAAGAATGAGGCTGATGACTTGCCTCTCATCCAAGTAGTATCCAAGTCAAGCAGGCTAGATGAATCCCGGGTAGCTAAGCGTAGACAGATGGAAGACAGGGAAGGAAGAGTTCTTCTGTGGTGGCAAGTATTTCTGCTTGACTTCAAGACCCTCTTCTGACTCATACTGACTGTGCCACCCTGACTAAAATAGTTATGCTCTAAGTATATGCTCTAAGTACTCTAGTTAGCCAGTAAATACTTATTAGTTGCCTAATGTGTACCAGGCACTACGTTCTACTACGTACTATGCACTAGGTGCTAAGCAACTCACTAAAACTACAAGTTTCAAAGAAGGAGCCAAACTGCATTCATAGAGAGAATATCCTCAATGGAAACTCCTCTATATAAGTGCACAGAACAGGTATTTAAGTGCTTTTGAACTGTTGCAAAACTGCTAAGATAAAGTACTTAGTGTTTCTCAGTATTCACAGACAAAGACAGAGTTACTTCTGACAGAACATTAGTGACATTAGTGGAAATATTTTTTTATTATTGGCAATATCAATAATATATTTGCATTAATTCATCTATAAAATTTCTTATTCTCATTGATCACTAGTACAGATTTGTAGGTCTGTTGAGAACCTGACCACTATAAAATAAGGAAAGAGGAGTAAAGGATTAGGGAGTGTTGTATTGCTTGAATTCAGCAACAAGTGAGAGTTTCTAAAAAGAAGAGAAACTCATAGAAGAGGAGTAGGGAGAAAGGAAAAGAAAGGCATGATTTAGTCACAAGAAGTGACTAAACAGATAGATCAAGGAGAAAATGAAAGTGTGAACTGAATCCAAGAACAACCAAACTAAATTCAAGGGATGGTATTAGGGGAAAAAGAAAAGCAATGTTTTCTTTGTTTTGGTCTGTCTTTGAGGCTGTGGAGGAATAGAAGTTATGTAAAGTTCTAGAATTTTTAGTTTGCCTTTTCTAAAGAATCTTGAAGAAACCAAATCTATGGCTGAAGCATGGCTTCATGCCTATGCCATATCCCTCTCCTCTCTTTCCTTCCTTGTACCTGAAGGACAAAAGAGACAATTAGCTGAAACCACAGGTAAAATTTATGACTGGGACAAAGCCTGAAACTGTGCTATTGATTTTGGCCTTATCACATAAGTTTTAAAATTTTTTTTTTTAACTTTTCAATATAAAAAAATAATCACTTCCCCTTCCTTCATGGGGCAAGTATTCAATCTCATAATACACATAACTGACAAAATGCTTTTTGCTCAACAAAACGTTTCTTCATAGACAACTTTACTAGAATATTTTTATATGCAGCATATATAAGATTTGGTAGGAGGAATGAGGAGATGAAATATGTCTCTATAATATAATGTGTTAAATATTATAGCATGCATTTTAAGGTGACAATCATATTTCTAACAGGGTTTTGTTTCTTTAATTTCTATTCCAGGGTCTGAAGTAATGACCATTCAACACTTTTTTGTTAGAAACAATTCCTTTCTGTGTCTTGTTGACAAAGTGCTAAGAAGGCAAAGATATTAAGATGATAACCTTGATCCTGGTAAGTTGCTCCAATTGTTAGAACTGTTTAAAAACCTTGCCTTAAAAGATGTTACAACTGTATTTTTTTGCTCTGTCAGGAAACCATATGTCCAACTTCCAGGAACTTGCCAGTGATTAGCATCGGAATCTGTAGTGTGATCTCTTCTGTTCATTTTTTTCCTTCTTATATAGAATTCTATCACAAAGGATGCATTTTAGAAGTAATGAATTCTTGATACGTGTCACTGCAAGAATACTTTCAGATTATATTGATGTGCAATCCTTACCTCACCACTCCTACTTGCTACTGCTCTCAATTCTGTATCTTAAGCATATTATTTTCTCTTAAAAGTGCTAAATAAGCATGTCAACATTCTAATGTTGCTAGCCCCATTGGTTTAGTTTTGCTTCTTTAAAAATACACAGGTCATAGTAGTAATGAGGTAATTATTTCCAGAATCTCAGATAGGAATTGACTGGGGATTGTCATTGTTGCTAGCCTCTTGAACAAATAAAAACACATTTTATTAAGTGCTTACTAAGTGCCAAGTATTATGTCCTTGAGCTCAAGTCTGCATTCTAAATGGGGTTTGATAAAACCCGTAAGAGGATTTATTTATTGGAAATAGGTAAGTTTTAGTCATCCCTAGATTGCAACAGAAGAGCAGATCACAAAGCCCAGGGGTCCTTAAAGTAGAACTAAAGTGACTTTTATTGAGAGATGATTAGAGAGGGGGGAAAGAATAAAAGACCAAACAAATAGTGAAATAGCAAAATTAACGCATTGTTTTTGGTTAATTTATGCTGGCTTGACCAACAACAAAAAATGTACCCTGAAAATGTCTATTACACAGAAAATCCATGTTATTAGCAAAAAGTGAGCCAATGAGTCTCTCTCAGGTATATTGAATGTTCCATTTTAAGAGAGGATGCCCAAAAGAGATCTCAGAATATGTCAGCTACATTGTCTATCATATGTAGGTTTTAGAGGTAATTATCGTTGTTCTATGTTAGTGCACTAAGTGGAATCCCAATCTTTGATTCTTTCCTATGATTTATAGGAAGTAAACTTGGAAATCATCAGAAGAGATAGACTTTTTGTTGTTAGATTCAATAGTAGAAGTATGGGATAGTTGATCTCTGAAGCTCTGTAGTAACTTACTTGTTCTCTGTCTGTGTGTGTATATGTGTGTGTGTGTTTGTCCTTTGTTGTCAAAAAAGGCTATGCCATCAGAGAAATAATGACATGACTTGCACTTGATTTTGTTTCTAGTGAGGGAGGGCTGTGCAGGTCACCAGCCTCACTTCTCCAGAGCCATCTGAATCCAGTGACCAGATGTTCATCAGGATGACTAGAGTGGACCCAGGATGAGGCAATTGGGGTTAAGTGAATTGCATGAAAAGGTAAACAAGAAAGAGAAATCATAAGGGACTTACTAAAATTGAACTATTTACATTCATAGATGGAAAGATCATATTTGTAACTCTGGAGAATTTTATGTATTTGGGTACTTTCAGAGTTTATATACATATAGACAAAGGACGCAGGGTGAATTGAATAGGAAGGGATGATATTTAAAAAAACAAAATTAAGGAGTGAGAGAGGAATATATTCAGAAGAGAAAGGGAGAAATGGAATCCGGCAAATTATCTCTCATAAAAGAGGCAAGAAAATTGGGAAGAATTTTTCAATAGAGGGAAAATGGGGGAGGTGAGAGGGATAAAGTGAAGCTTACTCTCATCATATTTACCTTAAGGAGGGAATAACATGAACATTCAATATGGTATGAAAATCTATCTTACACTACAGGAAATTAGTGGAGAAGGGGATAAGTTAAGTGTGGAGGGATGATAGAATGGAGAACCAAATGGGAGGAGGGAGTAATTAGAAGTAAACACTTTAGGGGAGGTACAAGGACAAGGACAAAGAATAAATGGAGGACAGGAGAAGATGGAGGGAAATATAGTTAGTCTTTCACAATATGACTGTTATGGGAGTCTTTTGCATAACTACACATATATAGCCTATATTGAATTGCTTGCTTTCTCAGTGCAGATAGGTGGGGAGGGAGGAAGGGACAGAAGTTGGAAGTCAAAGATTTAGGAAAGAATGTTGAGAATTGTTCTTGTATGCAACTGGAAAATAAGAAATACAGGTAATTGGATATAGAAATCTATCTTATCCTACAAGAAAAGAGAGGAGATGGGGATAAGGTAAAGGAAGGGGGTGATAGAAGAGAGAGTGGGTAAGGGGAAGAGGTAATCAGAATTCGTGGTGTCCTGAGATGGGGAGAAAATTTGGAACTCAAAATCTTGTGGACATATGTGTTGAAAACTAAAACTAAATAAGTAAATTTATAAAAAAAACAACAACATAAAACAAACAGAAGCTTTTACATTTGATCTTGCAAGTAGTGGGGAGCTACTGAAGCTTACTTGGTTAACATGGCCAGATTTGAGCTTTAGGAAGATTTTTTTTTCAAGGGAGTGGAGGATACACTTGTGTGGGGAGAGACTTAAGGTAAGAATTTTAATCATAAAGTCATTAAACTGGTTCCAGAGTATGTACAGGAGAGATAATGAGAAAGTAGAAATAACTCCCCCAAAGAGGAACAGAGAGAAGGGGACAGAGAGAGAGAGACAGACAGACAGATAGAGACAGAGAGAGACAGAGACAAAGAGACAGAAATGGAGACCAAGACAGAGAGACAGAGAGAGACTGGTTATGAGCCTGAGTTACTGCTCTCAAAAGTAACAGGAAAAGTTGGAAGAGAAGAAGGATGGGGGGAGGTAATTAGTTTAGTTTGGGACATACTGAGTTTCACATGTCTATGGGATTTCTACATTGGGATGTCTAATAGGCAGTTGAAGATAGGAGACTAGAAGTCAGGAGACTTTAAGGCTGGATAAATATTTGAGAACAAAGTGATCAGAGATAGTTGGATCCATGGAAGCTCATGAGATTACCAAATGGAAAAAATATGGAGGCTGAAGAGGACAGAAGGCCCAGGACAGAGTCTTCAGGGATATCTGATTAGTAGGCCTGAATTATATAAAGGACCAGCAAAGGAAATGGAAGAATGGTCAGAGAGATAGTAGGTGAACCAGGAAAAAGCAATGCTACAAAATCTATACAAGACAAAGTGTCCAGGAAGAATGTAATTGACACTTACAAATGCTGAAGAAAGTTTAAAACAAAAATGAAGACTAAGGCCTTTAGAATTGAAACTCAAGAGATTATTGATAACTTTGGTGAGAATAGCTTTTGTTTGTGATTGCCTTATGAGTGAATTATCTTTCAATTCACTATGACATATTATAATGCTGTAAAAACAGATTTTCTCTAAGGAAAATAGAAGTTGAAAAAAGTTCATTGAAATCAAATAGATTTATTTGTATAAGAAAGTTGGTAAAGACGTCACCTGATTCTGGGGCAGTGGAAGAAAATATCACTTAGGGAATGGGGTCAGAAATTGGAAAACAGCATTTTAAGTATAGAGTTTTATAAATTGAAACTAAAAGTATATAATCTTCAAGGGACATTAAAATCATAAAGTTATTTTTAATAACATAGCATGCCATACATCCTATACTTGCTTCACAATATTTACAAGATGTAATAAATGAAACTGAAAATATAACAGTTGCATGGAGATAATGATTATAAATGAAATGAGGAATGGGGGAACCCTGTGCCAAAGATCAGTGTTAATCAAAGTTCATGAAAAAGAAATATTTCAATATTTCTGAGTGTGTCTGGTAGATGGTGTTTAGATGTTTTCTTATCTGTGACTTAGTAGCATCCCTACCTTCCTTTTATTTATTTCCTTATCACCTAGTTCCCTATGTTATACTTAGGTATTTCCTTTTCCATTTATTCATTCATTCATTTAATTTATTCATTCCTTCCTTCCTTCATTCATTCACTTATTTGCTTATTTATTTCCTTGCTCATTTATTAATTTATTTTTAGATTTTCACATTCATTTCCACAAAATTTTAGGTTCCAATTTTTCTTCCCATCTCTCCTTTCCTCCCCCCATAATACATTCTGATTACCCCTTCCCTCAATGTACCCTCCCTTCTATCACATCCCACTCTTCCCTTATCCACATCTTTTTTCTTCTCTTATAGGACAAGATAAATTTCTATATCCCCTTACCTGTATTTCTTATCTCCCAGTTATATGCAATAATAATTCTCAACATTACTTTCAAATACTTTGAATTCCAACTTCTCTCCCTCCATCTCTCCCTACCCATCCCCACTGAGAAGACAAGCAATTCAATACAGGCTATACATGTGTCATTTGGCAAAATATTTCCATAGTATTTATGTTGTGTAAGACTAACTATATTTCCCTCCAATCTACCCTGTCCCCCTTTTATTATATTCTCTCATTTGACCTTGTTCCTTCCTAAAAGTGTTTACTTCTAGCTACTCCCTTCTCCCATTTGCCCTCCCTTCTATCATCCTCCTCACCCCACTTATTGCCTTCTCCCCTACTTTCCTGTAGTATAAGCTATATTTTCATACCAAATTTAGTGAGCATGTTATTACCTCCTTAAGCCATATGTGAAGAAAGTAAGATTCACTTTTCCCCTCTCCCTTTCTCCCTTTTCTCCTCCATGGAACAAGATTGTTCTTATCTCTTTTATGAGTGATAGCCTGCCCCATTCCATTTCTCCCTTTCTTCTCCAAATATTTTCCTCTCTTACCTATTAATTTTATTTCACTTTTTATGGATACCATCTCTTCTGATTCAACTCAACCTGTACTGTGTGTGTGTGTGTGTGTGTGTGTGTGTGTGTGTGTGTGTGTAATCCCTCCACCTACCCAAATACTGAGAAAAGTCTCAAAGTTACAAATGTTATCTTTCCATGTAAGAATGTAAACAGTTCAGCTTTAGAAAGTCCTTCATGATTTCTCTTTCCTGTTTACCTTCTCATGCTTCTCTTGATTCTTGTTTTTGAAAGTCAAATTTTCTGTTCAGTTCTGGTCTTTTCATCAGGAATGCTTGAAAGTCCTCTATATCATTGAATGACCATTTATGTCCTTGAAGTATTATACTCAGTTTAGCTGGGTAGGTGATTATTGACTTCAATACTAGTTCCTTTGACTTCTGCAATATCCTATTCCAAGTCCTTCGATCTCTAAATGAAGAAGCTGCCAGATCCTGTGTTATTCTGATTGTATTTCCACAATACTCAAATTGCTTCTTTCTAGCAGCTTGTAATATTTTCTTCTTGATATGGGAACCCTGAAATTTGGCTACAATTTTCCTAGGAGTTTCTATTTTCAGGTCTCTTTCAGGAGGTGATCAGTAGATTGTTTCAATATTTATTTTGTCCTCTGGTTCTAGAATATCAAGGCAGTTTTCCTTGATAATTTCAGGAAAGATAATGTCTAGGCTCTTTTTTTGTTCATGACTTTCAGATAGTCCCATCATTTTTAAAATGTTTCTCTTGGATCTATTTTCCAGGTCAGTTGTTTTTCCAATGAGATATTTCACATTATCTTCTATTTTTCAATCTTTTGTTTTTTTTCTTTTTGTAAATTTTTGGTTTATCTCATAGTCATTAGCTTCCTTGAACTCCACTCTCTCTTTTAAAGAACTGTTTTGTTCAGTGAGCTTTTGAACCTTCTTTTACATTTGGCTAATTCTGCTTTTTAAAGTCTCCTTCTCCTCATTGGCTTTTTGGACTTCTTTTCCAGTTGAGTTAGCCTCTTTTTAAAGATATTATTTTCCTCAGCATTTTTTTTGGTTCTACTTTAGCAAGCTGCTGATTGGCTTTTCAAGCTCTTCTATGACCTGAGTCCATTTCATATTTATTTTCAAGGTGCTGGAGGTGGAAGTTTTGACTTCCCCTGGCAGGATGCCTTGTTCTTCCTCATCTGAAAGAATGGAAGGAGATACCTCTTCACCAAGAAAGTAAACTTCTCTGGTCTTATTTTACCCCCTTTTTTGGGTATTTTCCCAGCCAGTTATTTGACTTCTGAATCCTCTGTCAAGAGGAGGTTCTTAGTGCTCTTCCTCCTCCCAGTACAGTGCTCAAGATTGAGATTAAGATCAGCTGCTCAATTCTCCCATAAGCTTTAAGCTAAGCTTTCTGGACAATAGACCTAAGCTGCTTTCACCTGTTGCTGCCGCTGCTGTCACCTGTGCTGCCACCTGGGGCCAGTGCTGGGAGGACCTTACTCTCCTCTCATTCAGCTGGAAAGCCCTCCTGGACTGACCTTTGGAGCTTTCTTCGTCACTTGTGCATTGAGGGATCTTGGAACTTCTCTGTGGGGAATTCTGCCCCGGAGTTCTGTTTAGGTCCTGTTTCTTCCTGTGCCGGGCAGTCAAGGCTCAGTTTTGCTCCCCTCAGCGTTCCATGAGATAGACCTTTCCTGTCAGCTTTCCAGGCTTCCTTTGGCTGGAAATCTCTTTCACTCTGCTGTTCTATGACTTCTGCTGCTCTAGAATTTGCTGAGAGTCACTTTTTACAGGTATGCTGTGGGCTGTGGGGGAAATGCTAGAGTATGTGCATCTTTCTACTCCACTATCTTGGCTCTGCCGCCATACTAAGATATTTCCTAATGAAATGATTTACTTTGCAGTATTTTAATGGCTTGCAATTTCATTAGTGTGAGCATTCCCTCCACCAACACAGATCATGTAGTTGTAGACATGCATACATACATGCATTTATATACATATTTGCATATCTATCTATCTATCTATTTTATCCCAATCAACCTAAGGCCAACCTAGTGATAAGCTTCTTCATATTTAGTCTAATATTTAGATGTACATTCCACTGCGGAGATGTATTATAATTACAAGAACAGTAATATATTGTAGCCTTCATAAGGAAAGAGGGTTTAAATGACCCATAATTAGTGAGACATACATACAGTCTCTTTCCTCCCTTCCCATCAAGTTTGTGGTTCTTTTGCACTAACTCCTTTTCTAACTCCTCTGAGGATCAAGAGTAAATTTAATTTTAACCATACTACTACCTTAAATTAAGGGTTCATTCTATGATTATTGAGAAAAAGGAAATAACAACTGTATTGATAGACTTGTGGGTGAAATGCCTGAATTATCTGAACTTTGCAGAGACTAGTTGAAACAGTTTTGTACACAATCCTGTTTCTTGAATTGGTATGCTGTGACTAAGTTACTTGTGATGACAAAGGATTGATTTCCCTCCTATACCTCTTTTCCAAGCTCAAACCCAACTTGAAGAAGAGACAATTAGATTCCCTCTAAATTTGGTGTTACTGATGAGCTTGTTACATGGTCAATGGTGGAAATCAATTTTCATTTAAGAACCTACAGTACTTTGCCATTTTGCTTTTCTGCAGCCTTTATTGATTCTTTTCTCTTCTGAAAGACACTATCCATTCTGCCTCAGCAAGGCACTGTTTCAAAGGTCCTGTGATAATGTGGTACAAGTTCTTAGAGAGCTTTCCTCAATTGGCAATCTTCCTACTTTTCAATATTTAAATGAAATCTGTTCCATTCATCATAGAGGCATGGAAGAAAAGTTCCATTTGGAAGCTTCACTGTGCCAAAGTTAAGAATAAGCTCTTTTCTGTCTTTCATTTAAGTTTATAGAATTATAACAAGAAAAGGAGTGAGTGTGTGTGAGAATTGTACACAAGGCATCTTTTCTTTAGGTTATGTAGAACAATAGATTTGTCAAATAAACATGGTATCAACAGAAGAAAGATTTTATTTTCTGATTGGATCATTCAGACAATGATGTGAACAATGAATTCAACTCATGGTGAATAGGTGCAGGCTTTAGAGAAAGTTGTAATTTAGTTATACATTCTTTATATTTAATTGAATTCAGTTCAATAAATCTAGTTATATATTCTTTATATTTAATTGAATTCAGTTCAATAAACATGTATTAAATGTTATGTGCAAAGGCCAATGGTCATTCCTGAGATACATAGACAAAAATCCACATAATGCCTGCTCTCTAAGGGTATGAAATACTTATGTACAAAATGAAAATGTAAGTTAGGACACAGTTATGTACATAGAGGAAATTAGAGAACATTAAAAAATTTAATGACAAGAGCTTACATCAAATTTGAGGAATATGAAGAGAATTCGTGGATAAGGTAACAACTGTCATGGTTACTAAGGGAACAAAATCACTTCAGAAAGATCGAATGTATTGAGAGTCCATTATAGATATGTAGATGGTTCACCCAAATGCTTTAAAACAGGACAAGAGCAAAAGATTTAAAACATTTTAAGTCTACCTTCTTCACATTAATAATGTAGGTATGGAAGCATAAAATATTCCAATAACCTGTTGATAGTTTATAGAGTAGGACATGTTGGGAGAATTACATAGTCCAAATGAGTTTGGTCATACAGTCCAGAAAAGTTATATTATGACATAAAGCTAGAAAAGTAGTAGAGTAGAGAAAGGTTATGAACAAAATTGAATGGCAGCTTAAAGGCTGTTTTGTTCAGTTGTTTTTCAGTTGCCTCTGACTCTTCAATAAACCATTTGGAGTTTTCTTTGCAACATTAACGTGGTGATGTTCCATATTCTTCTCTATTCTATTTTATAGGTGAAGAGACTGAGGTAAACAGGTTTAAGTGACTTATGCAGCTAGTAAGTTTCTGAAGTCAGATTTGAACTCAGGAAGATGAGTCTTCCTGAGTGTAGGCCTGGTACTCTAACCACGGTCCCACAGAGTTACCCTAGCTTAAGGTATTTGTATTTCATTTGTAGAGGATGGTGCTATCATAGTATTAGAGACAAGTGTTGATGAGAGTCCAAAATGATGTTTTGGAAATGGGAATAGAAAAGAAGAGCTATTCTTTAGAATTACTAAGGAGATAGAAATCATAGGTTCTTAGTAGTTGATTTGGTAGCAGCAAGAGTTAGGATGATTTGTCACTAATGATACCATCAAAAGAAAGGTGGAAATTGAGAGATGAAGCAAATTTTGATGATGGTGATTTCAATTTTGATTGTTTTGCGTTTGAAGCAACATGGAACATCTAGCTAGATATGTTTAGTAAGTAGCTAGAATGGTGAGACAAGAGCTCAGGGGAGTTTAGGGTGATAGGTATTAGTGGTTATTTGAATTAAAATAATAATTGAATTCATCCATGGACTCAGTTGAAATTATTGAGGGAGAGAAGTGTGGTAAAAGAAGGGAAAACAACCAAGGACAAACTGGAAATGTGTTCATGTTGAGTGGGTAACACACAGATTTCTGGGCTACTTGGCTCCTGAAACAAGTTGAAGTTCCAGAAACCATTTTTGAATTTCTACTTGGTGAATGACTTTTAATGTACTGTTCATTAAATATTAATTTAAATTCTTGGCTTCTTTGAAGGGGCTACAAACAGCTGAGTCTTTAAAAAATCTTGATATTTATTTTATATAAAGAATAAGCAGAAAAGGGGGAGTTTTTTCTAGTACTGTAGAAAAATTTGTTGTTTTTTTATTTTTTATTAGTTATCGTTGTTGTTCTATATTTATGATTTCATTAGTATATGGAGTTGCTGATGAAGAAATTTACGCTGTCAATGCAGATCAACCACTACCTTTTAGAGAATTTCCTGAAACTTTGAGAAGTGTAGAATTTCCTAAGGTAAAACCAGTATTTTACAGTGATGCTATTTTAACCCAAGTAATCCCGACAACCAGGGTTTCTCATTATCCACTACCCCAAACTACTTATCATAGATACTTTGTAGTAGACAAACTGAAGATGTTGAAAGAGTGTAACACCATCATTATAAATTTGTTGACAACTGACACTCGTTTTCATAAAAGTGGCTAGAGTAAACTACTGGCTACTAATATGTGTCTCTTTCAATATATTACTATATGAACTTTTGTCTGCATGCACAAACCTCTTCCCTTTAAATTTTTAAGATTGATAATAAAAAATAAATACCCCAACATATGTATGTGTATATTCACAGCATCTTTAGTATTTCTAACTTATTCTTTAATGTGAAAATAAGCTACCACTAAACTCTCGTTGCATAATGCTTTTTGAAAGTTAGAATATCTCTACTTCTAGATTTCATGACCAATGTTTTTAGAAAATCCAAAAGAATCAGACATAAAAGTTTGATATCACAAATGAATTCACCAAGATATTAAGACATTATAAGGTATATAAGATATTAAGGAAAGAAGGAAGGAAGGAAGAAGGGAAGAGGGAGGATCAGATAAGGAAACAAAGAAGGAAGGGAGGAAAAAATAAAAGGAAGGAAGAAATGACATGATGGGAAAGTAGAGGAGAGAGAAGAAAGGAGAGAATGAAAAATAAAAGATAAAACAATTGAAAATTATAAATAATTTTTATAAAAATGACAGAATGATTAAGTGCTTGGACATTTGCCTATTAAAACATATAGAAATCCTATATGGGTAATACTATGTATTTGTTTTAACAGAAAAAAAAGCCTGGAATTAAATGTGAATAGCTATCCAATGTGTACAGTTCAATTAAGTTAATATTGTAATGTTGGCAATTTAACCAAATCAATTTATAGATTTAATTCACTATCAATCAAAAAACCAATAGGCTACTTTATATAATTAGAGAAGGTGATTACACTATTTATATGGAAGAACAAATGTTCATGACTGTCAATTAGAATTATGAATAAAAGAAAAAGGCTAAGGGACTACATGTGGTGTATATCTCAAATTATATTACAAAGTGGTAACTATGAAAGATACTTGATACAGGAAAAAAAGGTAGATGAATGTAACAGAACACAATTTAGAAGTAGAACTAAAGTCATATGAATGGCTAATATTTGGTAAATTTGAGATTACAAAACATGGGAAGGAATTTATTATTCAATAATAAGTTCTGGGAAAATTGAATGTCCTTCTGGCACTCCACTCTCACCTGTGGCTCCAAGAATCTTGTTCAGTGGCCATTGCCTCTTAAACCATCTCAGTAGATAATCTTAAGCAGGTTAAGGGTAACTTACAAGTCTCAAACGCATCAGTGAGTTATGATGACGCCTACACTAAGCATGTGAAAATGTCTCCCAATAGAATGGATGGATGAGAACAATTTGTTCCAACAGTCATAAAGGCAGTTGAAGCAGGTGCTCTGGAGTTTTTGGACCCATGTGGGACCTGGGAGTGACTGGCTCCTGTTGGAGGAGGAGGAACCCAGGAACTCTGAGTTCAACCTGAGGGCACGATGGGGAGTATGTATCAAGGCAATGAGTGTGTTTTTTGCAGCCTTCTCCTGGGACAGTTTGGGACCCAGGGGATGGAGTTGCCTATGGTGGGTGGGGGGAAGTGCCATGTACCCCCAAGGACACCACCCTGATGTCTTCATTACTTATCCTCCTCTAAGGACTTGGAAGGTGGGGCTGGAGTTTTAAGACTGGGACTTAGCTCATTAGAACCTGCAGCTGAGAATGCGTTCCATGGTAGTTTGGGGAGAACACCCCTCACCCCAAGAAAAACTGTTTTGGACATTTTGTTTTGAATTGAGGAAGGAAGAACTGGTTGCTCACTCCCCAAGGATTGACCCTCAAAGAATGATGTTATATCATGTATTCTGCAAATATGAAGTTCATGATATGATTGTGGAAATTATGTTGTATTTACTTAAGAAATGTTAATGCCTATTCAGATACAAGTTGTCCACGTAATGAATGTGAAAGATCTTGGAGCCCAATGTAATGTTAATTATGTTAATGACAGTTAAAGATCTTCCCTACCCATTAATGGGTCTGGCCATTAAGGGAAACTTGATTTGGGGAGATTTGTTGTGTAGGAAGGCCCACCACACGTTTTGTTAATTTCTAAAAAGGCACTGGTTCTCAAGGGTCATGATGCCATCTGGCTCTGAAAAGGGTATATATATATTCTGAGGTAAGGTTTTATTTTGGGCTTATTCATTGGAAGTGTTTGTTTGACCAGACTGCACTCTGAGTAGCTGCTGAGGAGTGCAGCTCCCCACCCTTCGAAAACCCAGACATTGGTGCTTCTCTCTCTAATAGCTAGGTATTTATGTGATGGCCAGACAGTTGAAAGCCCTGTCTTTTGCTCTTTATTTCTTTGCATTTTCTCTTAAGTTCAGGGTGCTGACTTTTCCCCCTGAACTGAGTGAATGGTGCATGTACTAGATTAAAATAGATTGTTGACCCCTCAAAAGTGTCTTTCCTTTTACAAAAACAGATCTAATTACCTGTCCAGTAGGCCCTCCTGAGTATGTTGGGATCCTAGCTGTTACACACTCCTACAAGGATTTAACGTATGAAAAGCTGTGCCTACTCTGGCGGAGTATGTCATTATAATCCCAGTAGTAGAAAATAAGGGCAATCAGGGAACCCTTTGTCCTCCCAGGAGGGACTCATTTATGTAAGCAAACTATCACAAAACAATATTGGCTTATTCAGGGAAAGAACTCATAAGTCAAGAAATATAATTTAATCAAAGATGAGTATAATCATTTGAAGAGTGAAGAATTAATCTAAATGGATGTTCCACCTCTATAATATCAGATATCCAGTTTAACTGATTTTTCCTTACTTAATAAACTAGTTTGGGTGAAGTAGAGGGTGTATCATCCAAATCTTACCATGGTCTTCCAGTGCATCCTGGGTCCTCTCCAGTCACCCTGATGAATATCTGGTCACTAGGTTCAGATGGCTCTGGAGGAGAAGTGAGGTTGGGAACCTTACACAATCTTCCCTCACTCCAAATGAAGTCAAGCGCAAGTCATGCCATCGTTTCTCTGATGGATGGTCTTCTTTGGCAACAAAGGATGAACACAGCAACCGTGGTATACAGGTGAAAGACAATGATTGGGGAAAGACATTAATAGTTGACATTCAGATAGAACTTATGTCATTTCACCATCATCATCATCATCATCATTTCACTGAGGTAGACATTATTATTTCCCTAGTTTTATAGGTAAGGAAAATTAGGATCAGAAAATTAAATGATTTGTCTGAGGTGGAATTTGAAAAATCGTCTCATTGATTCCAAATACAGAACCCTAACTGTCACAAGAATGGAAAAAAATAGAAGGAATTAAGGAAGGAAGGAAAGGAAAAGTAATTACAATGTCTTTTATGACCCACTTTATTGCGATAGAAGCTGACCATTGGATAAATGATTGTTTTTGCCAGTGGAATAGGGACATGTGCACAATGACCTTTATTTTCAAAGTAAGTTTCTAAGGTTCATTGAGCAGAAATATTGGACATTAACTCCAATTTTACTGTTGTTATAAAGTATTAATTATTTAATGAGCTTTGAAGTGCTTCATTGTCTTTGTTTCAAAAATTTTCTTTAGTATGGTGAAGAATACATACGCCCTTATGAATATTTAATATACTGTTTGGAGTCATAATTTCAAGAGAATCAGTAGTTATTTGAAAACATCATTCTCTTTGACATTAAATTAAAAATATTATTGCATATAATAAATTGCATTAGGTAAATACCTTTAGTAGCTTCACTGCCTCCTATAACCAAATGCATGCAGAAAAATGATATGGGCTTATAAATTAGAAAAAGTCAACATGAAATGCATATTCTGACAGATCTAGGCTAATCAGTTTTGGGTATCTATCTACCTTTTATACTTTAAAGAAAAAAATGAATGAAATATTGCTTCCACATATCCTTTCTCCAGAGAACTCAAAACAATTTAAAGTATTCTAAATTTAGATTTCAGATATTTAATCAACTGAGGGAGCTATTAAGAGTTAGTCACATGGATTGAATATTTTTATAATTGAAGTTTATATTGCTGTAGAGAAAGCCCATTTTGATGAACTCAGAATTCAGTAGAATTTAGTTTAATAGAAATTTGCATCTGTTTCAATAGTTTGTAATATTTCTTTTTTTTTTTTATTAAATTTTTATTTTATTTATAAATGTTCTACAATCACTTCCTTAAAATTAAGTGGTCCATTGCATAGAATTCTAGACTTGTTAGGAAAACTTGAATTCAAATCCTTCCACAGCAATTTACTAGCTATGTAAACTAGGGAAGTCATTTAATTCAGTTTTCTTATCTATAAAATTAATACAATAATATCTATCTAGTAGTGTTATAAAGATCAAAAGGTATATGATCCCATCCTATTCAATTCACTCTTTGCTCTCTGTCTCTGTGTGTGCATGCATGTGCGTATGTGTATGTGTGCGTGCATGCCTGTACATGTGTGTGTGTATGTGTGAATGTGTAATGCCACCAACTACCCAGATACTGAAAAATTTCAGGAGTTACAAATATTGTCTTTCCATATAGGGATGTAAACAGTTCAATTTTGGTAAGTCCCTTGTGACTTCTCCTTGCTGTTTACTTTTTCATGCTTCTTCTCATTCTTATGTTTGAAAGTCAAATTTTCCTTTCAGCTCTGGTCTTTTCATCAAGAATTCTTGAAAGTCCTCACTTTCATTGAAAGACCATATTTTCCCCTGAAGTATTGTACTCAGTTTTGCTGGGTAGGTGATTTTTGGTTTTAGACCTAGTTCC
>CM053772.1:183594195-183636865 GCA_028658325.1 Potorous gilbertii | reverse complement strand
AGGTGTTATTTTCTTCAGCATTTTTTTGGGTCTCCTTTCTTAAGGTATTGACCCGTTTTTCATGCTTTTCTTGCATCTCTCTCATTTCTCTTCCCAGTTTTTCCTCCACCTGTCTAACTTGATTTTCAAAATCCTTTTTGAGCTCTTCCATGGCCTGAGCCCATGGGATACCTATTTCAGATGTTTGGGATACAGAGGCCTTGACTCCTACGTCTTTACCTGATGGTAAGCAGTTTTCTTCCTCGTCAGAGAGGAAGCTTGGAATCATTTGGTCAAGAAAATAACCTTCTATGATCTTAGTTATTTTCCCTTTTCTGGGCATTTTCCCAGCCAGTTCCTTTACTTCTGAGAGTCCTCTCCACCCCTGGCCTAGGTCAGTCCAGCTAGTGCTTGGGGTCTGAGATTCAAATGCTGCTCCCCAGCCTCAGGGCTTTTGGCGGCAGGCCTGGCTGCTATTCAATGTGAGCTTAATTCCTGGTGCTCAGGTGGAGGCAGGGCTGCCTGCCACGCTCAGTTCCCTCAGGGGGTTTATACAGAGACCTTTTGTAATGGAGCTGCTGCTCAGCTCCTGCCTGATCTGGGAGCCTTTGGCTGCCTGCTGCCTCTGCTGCTTCCTCTGCTGCTGCCTCCCGAGGGGGCCTGAGTCCTGGAGACACCCTGCTCCCCTCTCAGCCCATCCTGGTGTCTCTTTCACTGACCTCTGTGTCTGTGGGTGGAGGGAACTTCGCAGCCACTGGAGAGTCCATCCCTGAAGCCTGCTTGGATCTGTTCGCTCCTGTCAGTGCCTCGCGGCCAGGGCAGGGGAGGGCTCCACTCCCGTGTGGTGTATGACGGACCTTTGTGATCTGTTTTTCAGGGTTCTCTGGAACAGAAATCTCCTTCACTGTGTTGCTGCGCAGCTTCCATGTTCCAGAATTTGTTGGGAGTTCTTTTTAGAGGAAATCCATGGGCTGTGGGTTTGGAGGTAGCATAGGTGAGTCTTTTGATTAATTATTTTCTAAAAAAAATAAAGACACAAAAGTTCTGAAGAAACTACTACCTTCAAAACAGAATTAAACAAATGGAAAAAAGCATGCTAAAATTACTGAGGAAAAGAACTACTTAAAAAGAAGTATTTGCTAAATGTAAAAAAAGAAGTACAAAATAACAATGAAGAAAATGAGTCACTTAAGGAATAATCTGGGAAATGATATTTTGCTAAATGGTACCATAGACAATAAAGTAATATTAAAAAAATATGGCATTTCTGTAATAAGTGACTCATTTCTAAAACATATCAGAAATGACAAATGCTAAAGGGAAAGAGGAGAAATAATATGTGGATTATTGATGGAGTAGTGAATTGGTCTAACTCTTCTGGAGAACAATTTGACTATACCCAGAGGGTTAAAAAATTTTGTATACCCTTTCACCCAGCAATAATACTACTATGTCTGTATCTCAAAGAAATCAAAGAAAAGGAAAGGACCTAATATAATAATATAATGTATTAAAAACATTTATAGCAGCTCTTTTTGCGTAGGCAAAGAATTGGAAATTTCAACAATGCTCATCATTTGGGGAATGGTTGAACAAGTTGTGGTATATGATTGAGGGAGTACTCTTGTCCTATAAAAAATGCTAAAAGGGGTAGGTTTAGGGACGAAAAACAACATGGCAAGACCTATATGAACTGGTGCAAAATTAAGTCACAGTTACCAGGATATTATTATGCACAGTAACAACATTGTTTTAATGGCCATCAACTACAAAAGACGTGGCTGCTGTGATGAGCTTGTCAACCAGCTGTTGTCTTCCACTGAAATCCTCATGATGCCAAGAGAAGGCAAGGAAGTATTCTTCTTTCTCCCCAAGTGATAGTACAGTAGAGAGATGTCTGGCATAAGTCAAGAAGATCTGAATTCAAATTCAGCCTCATAAACCTGACTATGTGACTTTGGAGAAGTCACTTCACTTCTGTTTGTTTCAATTTCCTCAACTTGAAAATGTAGAAAATAATAGCACCTACTTCTCAAAGTTGTTGTTAGGATCAAATGAAATAAGATTCATAAAATGCTAACTACAATGCCTGCCACATAGTAGGTGCTTAATGCAAGCTTTTCCCCTTCCTTTTCCCTAGACATAGGTGATTTCCTTTTGCAAACCTGGGAGGTTATGGGCAAGAATCACGCAAGATAGGCGGGTAGGTGTAAGTTTCATTCTACATTATTGAAAAAAGTATCTATATTAATATCACAGATTCATTTATTGTTAAGTATAACATTGTTTAGTCATATTGAACTTACACTTCACTAAATCCCCCAGCTAAAATCCCACATTCTTTCAGAAACCTAACCCAACTCTTCTTGATTCCAATGCCTGTTATTTCTGTGCGTCCGTTTTTTTTCTTATTTATCTTGTATAGAGCTTGCTCTGTATGTGTTTGCCTGTTGTCTCCATGTTTATACTGTAAGTTCTTTGAGGATGATAGGGATTGTCTTTTGCCTCCTATAGTATACCTGGCACATAGTAGGCATTTAATTACTGTTTACTGATTGATTGATTCTTCCCTTAGTGTGTGTGTGTGTGTGTATGTGTGTGTGTGTGTTTGTGTGTATACATACTCCATATATATATATATATATGTATGTATGTATGTATGTAGTCACAAAACTCCCCCCACCCCCTGCTAAATTCTTAACCCCTAAGGAATCTATCATCATAGCTTTTATACATTAGCCTTTTAAGTAAATGTTTCTGAAATACCCACCAACAGGCCTTCTGCTTCCCAAATCCTTTGCTTATTCTTCATCCTATTTTGGAAAATGAGAGTTCAATAGAAGGCAGCATATGGTAGAAACAAGGGGGAAAAGTCATTTTCTTTACAGAAGGCTTAGTGTGAAAAGATGTAATTATCAAGAGTCTTTTCTAGGCTTGTAAGATTAGTCAATAAAGCTGCCTCTTGTTGCCAGATGGATGTATCCTTTAGCAACAAATGGAACGTATATCACATGCTGTGACCCTTGAAGTTGGAAAATGGCAAATATTTTTTGTAATGTAAGAGCATAACCTGTGGTTTTAGTTGAAAATACACACACACACACACACACAAACACACACAACACCTTGGTAACATATAATCTTTTGAAATATATAATGTGTCTTTCTCTGAATATACTACCTTTAAAACAAATCTAGGATGGCTGATAAAGTTTGTGTCACATTCTCACCTTAAAATTAGAAAAAAAACCATAATTTCTTTAAAAAAAAGACCATGTGAAAAATTCAAAAACAGTTTAGGAACATCGAACAACAACATATAGTGCAAGACTCTAGGGGTTATAACAGAGTTTCCTTTTTTCATGTGCTCACTTCTCTACTGGAAAAGTGCTTTTACCTTTAATACATATACGCAATAAATTTTTATTTTCAATCGCAGCAATGTAATTTTGATTAATCTACTTCTATATTTTTCTCAGCTAATTCTTAAAAATATCTGCCATTTGGCTAATTTCTATAAATCACATCTTTAAAGAGAACTGTTCATATTTTTGCATTTAATCCATTTTTCATCACTTTTTTCTTCAATATATATATTTTTAAAAATCCACATTCCCCAGCATTTTCTAAGCTAAACTCAGTTTGGCAGGGATGGTGAAAATGGGCAAAGTTCATGTACATTACTTGTCCTTCTAGAGAGAGTTTCACTTTTTTTCTATCTCATTCTGCATGATCAAAACACTCAGAAACATACATCAAAGGACCCTAAAAAGAGTCTGGGCATGAAAGCTTGAAGAGCAAATCTACTGCCATTGGTAAGAATATATAGAAAAGAATTGGTTCCTGGTAAATATTTCCATATTATTCTTTTACATAACTACTTGGTGGGGAAGGAAAATACTTTCTTGCATTTGAAAAGTAAAAAAAGTAATAGTATTCCTGACTTCCTCCTGGTTGTTTTTGTTTTTTGTTTTGTGCAAATATTAGCTTTTGATGAAGATCCCTTTTGCTCCCTGCGTAATTGATTCCACAGCAAGTTTGTGAAAAAGAAAATGCAGCATGGACGTTCAAAATAACGTATTTGCAAAGCTCTACTACTTGTGTATAGTAGACTCTTAATAACTGCTTTTTGGCTTGACTTTTTACATCAATCAATTGACATATAATTATAGCAATTATATTATTATGGGTTTTCTCCCAATAAAAGCATTGATTCAGTAGTTATGTTCAGAGAGGTTGTTTTCAAGCCAAAGAGGAAAAAAAATACAATTGGCTGGGGTAACCCAGTTAGAAAGTGTCAGAGTTAGGATCCTAACTCAGGTATCTTGCTCTTAAGCATATACTACTTTCATAGACTTTGTAACAAAAGGAGCAGCAGCTGCAGCAGCTGCAGCAACAATAGCTAGCTCACGTTTGTGTAGGGCTTTAATGTTGACAAAGCTCTTCTCATCGTATAGCTCACTTGATCTTCCTAAAAACCCTGGGAGGTAGATGTTGGTATTATCCCTATTTTACAGATGAGGAAACAGACTGAGAGGCACGGTGCATGGGCCAGCAACCCACAGCTACTCAATGTTTTATATCTTCTTGATTCTCCATCTAAAACTTCATCTGCTATGCCATTTACCTTTTAAGTATTATTCGTTCTATGCAAACAGTACAATGATAAGCATTCTTTTCACATAGAAGATTTTTTTTATCAAATGAATCAATTTTTTTTCCTCTCCTCTTTCCCTTTCTTTTTCTGGGAAGTCAGAAACAGAACAATTGTTTTCTTGAAAAAGTAGCATGAACCAAGGTAGGAAAACGAAGGTAAAAGAAATAGTATATAGTCAGTAAACATCATTTTCCGTGCTTGGGGGAAATCAGTAGAGTTAATTGAAACATAGTGGTAAGGAATGCTACATCAAAAATCATCATACAATCTCTGTTCAGAAGTCAGCAGTGTTGTCCTGTGTTTAAAAGGAGTAATAACTTTGTTCCCATGGAAAAATGGTGATTAACATTGCTTTGTAGTACAGTAAATTGATTCTGTCTAATGCTGGTATCTATTCAGCTATAAAAATAGACTTGCAATTTTGAAAAAAAAAAAGCGATTTTCACAGAGTGCCAATGCTTTGGAAAAGCTGTTTCTAGCGGGGTTTTGTCTTCTGTAACCTGTTACGAATCTGAGGACAGAAGCTGAGTGCACTATAAAATGATCATTAGTGCCTGCAGAATAGGCAAATGCAAACAATGACCTTGATTCTCAGAGCAAGTGTGCAAGGTTCACTGTGCAGAGATATTGGGTAATTAGCTGTGATTTTACTGTTGTTGAAAAGCGTTAATTCTTTAATGAGTTTGGAAGTGCTTAACTGTTTCTTCTGAATAAAAAAAAAATGTATGCCATTGGGTAATCAAAACTTTTGCTTGGTCCAGTGAAGGAAAAATTAAAGCTATTTAAGCAAAATACATTTTACCTTGCCCTTTAAAAATGGAGTTTCACTGATGCCGTTCAATTTTTATACAAGGGACTGCCTACATGATTTTGAAAACCTTTCCTGCTCCAAGAATCTGAGATTGTATTGGAAAGAACTCATTTAGAGATTAGACACTATAATAACACAAACATTGAGCAGTAAAATCAAGAGTAAATAAATGTAATGTAATGACCAGATGAGACAATCACCAATAACAAGGGTCCGTAATCTGAAACTTCTTATCTTCATATTGCTGGCAATGTGTGAAGGATTTCTGTTGCTCTAGGAACTCCCTCTCTCAGCTATATACCGGCCACACAGGAACTTAGTTGAAAAGCACTGAGAATCAGAGAGGTAAGTCATTCACTTGCTTATCATCACACAGGCAACAAATCTCAGAAGGATGATTTGAACTCAGATCTTTTTGACTTGGACTCAGCTACTTGGGTCGCTATTTCATGTTGCCCTTTTCCAGCTCCCTAGTAAAACAAGAACAGAATGTGAAAGAGTTCAGAAATTCCTTTTTGGGGAAGGAAATTAGAAGGCACAATAAAGAGTACCCCAGTTAATATCCTTGGATGACAGTAATTGAGATTTAAAAAATAATTTCCTCAAAGATGTTAACTGATCGGAAATCGGAATATTAGAAGCTACCATTTAATATATGGGAGTGGGCAAATACGTGTTTTATAAAGGCAGTATGCATTCCCCTGAATAAAATTTTGAAAATACAATAAAAAGGTGATAATGGATATTAAAGAAAAAATCAAACATTTCAAATATAAAACATACTGTTAAACTTACCTTCTCCCAAGAAAGTAGTCTTTTAAGCTCTCTCCTCACCATTTCTATTGCCTCAATGTCTTCAAAAGTCTAGAATTGGAATGTTTAAAAGTATTTAAAATATTGAGATAAACCAACACCATGGAAATAGGTCAACAACTATTAACATATTTTGAAAGGGAAAGGATGTTTAACTCAGTAAACACATTAAAACAAAATCACTCAAAAGACAGTGATTTAGTATGTACCTAACAAAATACCCCATCTTTAATACTGGGTCAGAGTTGAATTTTGAATTGTTTATAGGATCGTAGAACCATAATCATCATAAATTGAAAACTAGAATAGGTCTTAGGGACCATTAAGCCCAATGCTTTCATTTTAGGAATGAGGAAATTGAGTCCCAGAGTGTTTAAGTGATTTGCCATGAGTCACACAGCTAGTAACTGTTAGAGGTGGCATTAGAATTTAGGTCTTCCTGACTCCAAATCCATTGTTATTCATTGCTTTTAGGAATGTGGTATCCTCATCTGTGAAATTAAAATCATGCCTGCACTTCCTAAATCCCTAGATTTATATCTAGTTCAAATGCAAAGCAGCTATAGTTCTTTCTATATTCACTGACCAAGATACTTGAAAAGGTGAGCATGGCTATGTCCTAAGTGTTATTATTTGCTTTCCAGGGATTAAGAGGTATATAACATTAGCTTCAAGAGGTCAAAGCCTTACCAGCCTGGAGATCCTCCTCTTTTCCCTATCTTTGTGGAGGACATCTCCTGCAGGATTATGCAAATCATTTAACTATTCTCTGAAAGAGAAAAAGAAAAGTGCTTATTCTATGAATACATCATTGAATAACGAAGTGAGGCTTTGGCCAAGTGCTACGGTCAGGATGGTTATCTGACTAAATGTACCATTCTCTATCTTTTGCTGTGTCTGGATAATTTCATTATTAAATCTCCTAATTTAAAAGTGGTGTGGAATGTGAGTATTTCAAAGGTTACTATCATTGCAGAATTGTGTTCTCTAATCAGTTTACTCCATACCTCAGCCTGAGCAAAGGGGTATCTTCTTTCACTTTTGGAGTGCCTTCCCTTCTCAATTTAATCATGTTCTTATTGGCTTGGACATAAAGCACCATAAAAGAGCATAGATTTGAACAGCAATTTGAAATAGCAATAGTAGCTGAACATTTTAAGAAATAGTTTTTCACTTGTAGTCTGTTACAGTTGCATCTGGGAGGCAGAGGTATATCTCTTCCTTTCTACCCTTACCTGCTTCAAAATATAGTATGGGAGGTGAGAAAAGAAATGGGTAAAGAGATCTTGTTTCTTTCTTATGGGCGTTACCTTAGAGAAGCAAGGTGAAAATAAGCTACAGGAATTGGATTCTGGGAATTTCACCATCCTCCAGTCCAACAGCCCATCTGATTATATATTTTTTTACTTTCCCATACAAGCCAACATGTCACCAATTCTCATCTCTACATATTTCTGTCTCAGAGATGACAACTTGACCCTTTCTTCCCAAGGAGAGGAGTGGGAGAATGACATCACTTGCTGTGCCCTTCTTCTCTCTTCTCATGCCTTCACTGTTTCTTAGCACTGTGAAATCCTAGAAGAGTAATTGTCACTTTGTTTGCTCACTGGAAGATTTTTATAAGCATGTGATGTGTATGTTTGAGTGTGCCAAAAGTAATACAAGCATGGAGTTTTTCCTTCCACTTTTGATTGCTTCATTTGTTGGCAAGATCTGTTTACATTTACAATCCTACCTCATTGTGAAGAGTTCTCAGCATTGGATAGATCTTTTATGGAAGATTGGTGAAAGAGTACAGAGAAGAAGAACACAGAATGAGAAGGCTTAGGTGCGATCTCTATTAGTAAAAGCAATATTCACATCAAGATGTAGATCTTATGACATTTAGATCAGATACCTTATTCTTGAGAAGACCTCAGAAGTTATCTATCCAAGTTCCTTATGTGACTTATAAGGAAAATGAGGCACAGGGAGGTTATATTACCTTTCCAAGGTCACATGGGTAATAAGTATCAGAAGAGAGTTTTGAGCAGAGTCTAAGTTGTATTTTTTTCCTTTCTTTTAAAATGTTATTTGCTTTCACTATTTTTGAATTTCGAATTACAAATTGCCTGCCTCTATTGAGTCTTTACCCCCCACACTGAGAAAGCAAGCAGTGCGATATATATTATAAATATGAAATGAAGAAATAAAAACAATTCTATTTTATTTATATCAAAAAAGCAAGAAAAATAAAGTGATACCAGTAATACTTCAGTTGGTACTCCATGTTCATCAGTTCTCTCTCTGAAGGTGAACAGCCTTTTGCAACATGAGTCCTTTGGAAGTGTCTTAGACCATTGTGTTGATCAGAGTAGTGATGTCTTTCAAAGTTGACCATCAATCCAATATTACTGGTACTGTGTACAGTGAACTGTGTTCACTTGGTTCTGCTGTGTTCACTTTGATTTAGTTTATGTTAGTCTTCTCTGGATTTTTTTCTGAAACCTTCCTGCTCAACATTTCTCATAGAACCATAGTATTCCACATCACAATCACATATCAAAACTGTTCAGCCGTTTTTTCAATTAAAGGCTATCCCATTAATTTCCATTTTTTTCTACCACAAAAGAGCTGCTTTCAATAATTTTGCATGAATAGTTCCTTTTTATTTGATCTCTGAGAGATACAGACATCACGGTGATGTTTATTGCTAAGTCAGTAGTGCACAGTTTTATAGCCCTTTGGGCATAATTCCAAATTGTTCTCCAGAAAGCCTGGACCAGTTCACAACTCTACCAACTCTTGATAAGTGTACCTATTTTCCCACATCCCTTCAACATTTGTTATTTCTGATAGGTATTAAGTGGTACCTCAGAGGTGTTTTTAATATTTATTTCTCTAATCAATAGTGATTTAGAGCATTTTATATGACTATAAATAGCTTTGATTTATTTTTTAAATGTAGAATTTTAAAAATATTTTATTTTTAATTTATGGAATAAAACAATGCACAATGCACAACTTGCTATGCATAACAAAATTATTATTTATTTATTTTTCCTTTTATTCCCCCTCAACCGTAGAGATATCTCTATCCTTAAATTTAAGTAAGTGTGTGCATCACACATATATACATACACACACACCTACTTGAGTTTGATAGTCTCCCTCCCTCCCTCCCTCTCTCTCTCTCTCTCTCTCTCTCTCTCTCTCTCTATATATATATATATATATATATATATGTATGTATGTATGTGTGTGTGTAATTATTCTATATATATTTCTATTTACCAGTTATTTCCCTGTATGCAGAGAACAGTATTTTTCTTCATACATCCTTTATAGTTAAATTGGGGTTTTATAATAGTTAAAATAACTTATTTACTCAAAGTTACTCTTAAAACAATATTGCTGTTGCAAAATACAATGTACTGTTGGTTCTACTCATTTTATTCTTCACTACTTCATGCAAGTCTTTCCATGTTTTTATAATATCACTGCGCTCATCATTTCTTATTGCACAATAGTATTCCATCACACACGTACCGTAACTTATTTAGACATTCCTCAATTGATTGAAGTCCCTGCAATTTCCAGTGTTTCCCCACCACCAAGAGAGCTGCTATAAACATTTTAGGACATATGGGTTATTTTCCTTCTCACCTAATGTTCTTCAGAAATAGACTAAGTAGCTGTATTGCTGGGTGAAAGGGGAAGGTAATGCAATAATTCTTTCAGAATAATTCCAGACTGTTCTCCAAAATGATTAAACCAATTCACAATTCCACCAATGATGAGTTATGTTCCAATTTTTCCACACCCCCTCCAATATATTTCACTTTCTCCAGTCATTTTAGTCAATCTCGTAGGTGTCAAATGATTTCTCAAGATTGTTTTAATTTGCATTTCTCTATTCAATAATGTTTTAAAGCATTTTTATATGCCTATGAATTATTCTGATTTCATCATTCGAAGATTGTTTGTATCCTTTGACCGTTTACTAATTGGGGAATGACTTCTATTCTTATAGATTTGTCAAACTTCTTTATGCATTTTAGATATGAAACCATTATCTGATAAACTGTTTATAAAGTTTTTACCCAAATTTTCTGCTTTCCTTCTGATCTTAGCTATGTTTGTTTTATTTGTACAAACACCTTATAATTCAATACAATTTAAAGTATCCATTTTACACCTAATTTTGCTCTTTATCTCTTTTTTGTTCATAAATTGTTCTCCTTTTTGTAATTCTGCTAAGTAATATATTGCATGTCCTATTATTTTTTGGTAATTTTTAAAATATATAATTAAGTCATGTATACATTTTGACCTTATCTAGGTAAATTTTATAAGATTCTGGTCCGGTCAGTTTCTGCCATAGTGCTTTCCAGTTTTCCACACAATTTTTGCCAAATGATGTCTTGTACCAAAATCTTTGGTCTTTACACTTGTAAAATACAAGGTATGTTTATTTACTACTACAAATTCTGCTGGCTTATATTCTTTAACAATTTATCATTTGGAGAGTGACTCTTGGTTTTATAAATTCCTTTTTTTTGTTTTTAAAATTTTTATTTAATTTTTAGTTTTCAGCAGTTACTTCCAAAGTATTTTGAGTTCCAAATTTTCTCCTTATCTCTCCTTCCCTCCCACCACAACCCAGCATGCATTCTGATTACCACTTCCACCAATATGTCCTCCCTTCTATCATACCTTTGCCTTCTCTTATTCCAATTCTCTGTATTTTTCTTGTAGGTCAATAGAGAATTCTATACTCCATTACCATATATCTTATTTCCCAGTTACATGTAAAAACCATTTTTAACATTCATTTTTAAAATTTTGTGTTCCAGCTTCTCTTCCCTCTTCCTGCCCCATCCCTACTGATAAGGAAAGCAATTTAATATAGGTTATACATGTGTGTGTGTATATATATATATATATATATATATATATATATATATATATATATATGTATATAGTCTTATCCACAGAGAGACACAGAGACAGAGAGTCAGAAAGAGACTGCGCATTAATCTTTACATGTGTTGTTTCTTCCTAATCAAATGTAATCTTCTTGAGGTCCGGGACTGTTTTGCATTTTAATTTTGTATTTCTGCTGCCTAGAGTGGTGCAGCCTGCATCGCAAGGTCTTCAAAGAGATCATTTAAAATTATTTGATTTGAATTGTCTTCGCTCGTTGTTTCCTGAAGATTGGGGGTAGCTTCTTCAATGAAGCTCGTACCCCTATTAAAATCATCCATAATTGTATCTTTCACATAATCATTACAGAATGTCATTGACTAATAAAATTGATACAAATGATAACCATTTGCTCTCAACTTCTGAGTTGATTGTGCTCTAACGATTGTATGTTTTTGTCTGTAGTTGTTTCATATGATTTTCAAAATGATTTATTTGTTTTCAATTTTCAACAATCACTTCCATAAGTTTTAAATTTTCTCCCCCTCCCTATCACCTCCCTCCCCAAGACAGTATACAAGCTTATATGAGCTCTAAACATATATTCTTATTAAACACATTTTCACATTAGTCATGTTGCATAAAGAAATTAAAAAGAATAGGAAAAAGCAGGAGTAAAACTAAACAAAACAAAACATAGCAAAAGGAAAAATAGTCTGCTTCATTCTGTACTTCGACTCCATAGTTCTTTCTCTGGATGTGGATGGCATTTTGCATCATGAGTCCTTTGGAAATGTTTTAGGTCCTTGCCTTGCTGTGGAGGACTATGTCTATGAAAAAGTCCCCTCGGGGGAGGAGCCAAGATGGTGGAGTAGAAAGATTCACATTTGCTGGCTCCGAACCCACAGTCCATAAATTACCTGTAAAAAGGAACTCCCAACAAATTCTGGAGCAGTGGAAGCTGCACAACAATGGAGTGGAGGATGTTTCTGTTCCAGAGAGCCCTGAAAAACTGACACCAAAGGTCCGTCACGCACTGGACCCGGAGCAGAGCCCAGCCCTGCCCTGGCCTTGCGGCACTGAGAGGAGCAGATCCGAGCAGGTGAGAGCACTTACATTTTACTCCTCCATCTTGACTCCCAAAAGTTGAAGTCTAATTATTATATGTCTTAACAGAACTATTACCTAATTCATGGTTGTACTAACTTTGAGCTCAAAGGGATATACATTTTGGTTATCATAGCAATTATTATCAGAGTCCATCAGAGTCTCCTTCACCTTTTCTGTCATCATTCTGTTTTTCTGTGTGTGTATGTGTATGTGTGTATATCCACTTCGTAACTCTCTATATATTTATGTTTATGCATGTACTTTGCTTCCTCCTGCATCTTTTTCTCCTATAGCATTCACTGTGCATGTGACTTTGATGTGAATTCAGCTTCCCTTGACTAGGTCCCTTTACCATTTCTCTTTTTATGCTTTCTTGGCCTATTATTCCTTTTCCTCTTTGACTTACCTTCTTACTCTCCTTACTGTCCCTTCCTCAATTTCTCCCATCCCTGGTACAGTTAATAATGCTAACTCTTCCAAAACTTCCCTCCTAGAGTATGCCAATAAGTACAAAAGATGGAGAAAAATTAAGTTTATTTTGTGAAAACTTTACCTGTAAAACATAGGAGGGAAGGAAAGGATTTTAAAGTAGACAATTAATCAGGCAATATGAAATTCTTGATTCGCATAAGCTAATTTCTTTTCAACTTTACAGCTAGAATTTGAAAGATAAAGCACAACTAAGAATCATTCCTGACAACACTAGCGGAGCTTTAAAACTCTGTGGCTGTAATTAATACTGACAGATTGTTGAGAAAGTCTGAAAGCCTGATATTTGTAGATCATGAATAGTGATTTCTTAAAAGAAAATAGCTCTCTGGTATCCATTATCCCTCATCACAAACCTCTATTTGATTCTCTGTCTTCCCAAATGACATGTTCACCTGCATAAACAAAAATGTAATGGGCCTATTTGTGAACTTACTAAATATCACTTGTGATATTTATAACCTTCTGTGTGTCTTCCTAAGTGAAAGGAAAGCTCTCGATGTTTTCCCACATTCAAAGGATCACTTACTTAGCTTACAATAAATCAACACAACTGTGAGGGGGAATGAAACAGGTAAATATAATTGTATTTTTAAAATATGTGAATAGAATCAAAATATTATAAAACTAAATAGAGTAGTTTACTTTTACATAAAGTTTTATAGTTCCAATATAAAATTATTTCCATGAGTTATTTTATCTTCAAAAGGTGCATAAATTTGTTATAGGCAAAATTTTGTGTGTGTGTGTGTGTGTGTGTGTATCTTACAAATGATGAGATTGAGGACTAGAACTATTGAATGACTTGACCAAGGTCACATAACTAATAAAATGTTAAAAGTGGGATGAAAACTCAAACCTCAATGCTAATTTTGCTTTCTTCTATGCTTTTCAGTCTCTTAGAATGTAAGCAATAAAAGGTAAGATACCTAGAATAAATACATATAATCCATATTTTCCAATACTTTCATTTATCCCAGTGGAAACTGAGGCATAGAACACTGAAATGACTAGTCATTTAGATTTGATGTCTCAGAATTTGGTAGAAAACTGGTGACTGTAGGCATTAAATACAGCTATTTGGGGTTTTAAAATCAAAGATATTGATATATCCATAACTGCCAAAGCAGTTTGAATATGTTCTTCTATTAATGAAGATCTAGTGTTGTGACCTCCTACACCCAGCACATTTTTACACTTTACTTATAAAGAATAGAACCTGCCATTCCAGACTACATTACTTCTTTTATTGACAGTGTTACTAAAGTAATATAAAAATGAAATGCTGCAGATAGAGTTTGCCTCATGTATTTTACCAAAACTTTTATTAATGTATCTAATTCTTGTTTTAAAATTTGAGAGACGTTTCCTAGTAGATGGAATTGATTTAATGGTAGAATTCACAATGTAGTGACTGGCTAATGGATCATATCAGTTTGGAAGGAAATTTCTATCATACTCTCCTAGGACTCTGTGCTTGATCTTTGCTCTGTATAATGTTATTTTTTAGATCAATAACTTGTATAAAAGCAAAAATGATATATTTGCCCAATTTGCAGGTGACATAATGTCTTTAAGGCATGGCAAGTACACTGGATCCCATAGTCAAAATTTAAAAAAAAAAGATATCTTGACAGAAAGATCTTAGAATATTGAGATGAACATAAGAAGATAGAACTAAGCAAATTGTACATTCGAGTTAAAAATATACTTCAGAAATAAAAGATATGGAGACATAGTTAAATAGAATTTTTTCTAAAAAAATGGATTAAAGTAGACTCTAAGTTCATTGAGCCAGCAGTGTGATGTTTGGGAGGGGGTGAGAAGCTTAAGATTTCATGTGATTGATCTTGAAATGCATTCCAAGTGACATAGTTTCCAGAAATAAAGATGTGATAGCCTTCTTGTACTCTATTCTGCACAACCCTGCCCTACTCTTTTTAAGTCACATCTACTGTGTTATTTTCAATTGCAAGGGTCAAAATTTAAGGAGGACATCAATTAGCTGGATAGCTTTCAAAGAAAGGCAAACAGAAAAGTTATGAGACCCGCTGCTGTACCCTACCTTCACCAGGCAGTTCTTTTCACTTTGGGATTCTTCTGTCTGCTAGGAAATTTCATTATATCAAAACTTCTTTACCGTATTACAGCTTCCAAACCATGCCTCTATTTCTGGTCCCTAGGAACAAGTAAAACAAGACTATATTAGTATCTATATGAAATATCTTCAAATACTTGAAGACATTTACAATTCTTCCTTAACTTTTTTCTTCTCGAATGAAATATCTTTATTCTCTTCAACTGATCCTAATAGAAGATGAACTCAAGAGCCTTAAGGGCACTGCTTACATATGTTTGGGAACTCTCCAACATCTTGCCTAGAATGCTATATTCAGAACTGAATACAATATTCCAGACATCATGTGAGCAGGTCAGAATATGAAAGCCTTTTGTCTTAAGACATTCCAAGATTTCATTAACTTTCTTGGATGCTAAAGCACAATATTGATATATTACCTCTTTTTTTTCTTTCAGGAAAAGTGCATTTTAGCCATTTCTCTTCCCATCTTGCCCTTATGAAAGTGGTTTTTTTTTTACCCCATTTCACTACTTTTGATTCCATCTCATTTAGTCCAATGATCTAGGCAAACAATACTTTTGAATTCTGACTGCCCCTCAGGTGAGTCAGTTATCCCTTCCACTTTGGTATTAATGCAAATTTTCAAGCAACTCAGTGATGCAGTGGATAGAGTGCCAGGCCTGGAGGGTGGAAAACTCATCTTAGTGAGTTCAATTTTGACCTCAGACACACATTAGCAATGTGAACCTGCACAAGGTACTTAACCCTGTTTACCTCAATTTACTCATCTGTTAAATGAATTGGAGAAGGAAATAGCAAACCATTCCAGTATCTGCCAAGAAAATTCCAAATGGAGTCACAAAGTACCAGACACAGCTGACAATATCTGAACAATAACAATAATACCATTTTTTGCTTTATCTAAGTCAGTGACAAGGCAAGGTTTAACAGCAGGAGATCCCGACAATTCTCCATCACAGACTTTTTAACATTTTGACAGGGAACGATTAATGATGTAGTTTTTGAATCTGTCCATTCCATCAACTCCATATTCACTTTAATTTAGTATTATTTTTCCTCATCTGTTTTTCCCATAAAAATAATATAATGTAGAGTTTATCAAAGCTTTCCTAAAATCTTATAAAATATAGCTAACATAGTCCTTCTTATCTTCCAGTTTAATAACTTTATAAAATAGCAAATAAAGTCTGGCATGATCTATTTTTGATTAAGTCCTGTTAGTTCTTTGAGCTCAAGGCTTCCTTTTCTAGATATATAGAAGCCTTTGCTACAGTAATTCACTGTAGAATTTTAAGAGGAATGAAAATCAAGGTCATTGTTCTGTGGTGCACAGACCATTTCCTTTTAATTTTTGGAAAAGGCAATAACTGCCCTTCTCCAAGCCTGAAGAGCTCTCTCAGTTCTTAATCTTTCAAAGGTCACTGAAAAAAAAGTCTAACTAACACATTGGTCGGTTGTTTCAGTACTCTGTAGTACAGTTCACCTAGAATTGATGACTTCAAGTTTTCAATGCTAAATTTGTGTGCTCTTTGTATATCCTTATTTTTCTTTGCTCTCCAATTCCTATGAACATTTTTGGTTTTTTTCTTTTTCATTTCTAGGTTCAAAATGAGTTGGGCCATTCTGTCTTATCAGATATCATTGTCCCATACAATGCTGTTAGTGGTCCTACCCATTTCGTCCTACTCTTTTCTCCATTGTTGAAGTCCTAAATCTGTGATTGCAGCAGTATAGGGAGGTCAGAGGTATAGAACTTCCTTCAACATTTTTTGTGTTTTTTATAATATCAAATAATTTCTGGACATACTGAGACTTTAAGATTTGTCCAATGTCAAATGTCCAATATCAATCAGTGTCAGGCAGGGCTTCAACCCAAGTATTTCTGTCTGAAGATGGTTCTTGATATAAGATAAACATATTTTCATCAGATAGCTTTTAAAATATTCATGTTGATTTTGCATGGCAGTTTTAGCTTGTTTAGGAATTTGGCACCAACAACATTATTAGAGGAATGTGTTATGATTTAGTAATCTCTTTCGTTAGATATCCTAGCTTTCATTTTCTGTGCAGATCCCCTGAACTCCAGCCACTACTTCTCAAGTAGTCACTCAAGTTTCTCTTCTTTTCAATGAATTTCCTCATATAATTCTTCCCACTTCTTTCCCATTACAGTTCTTTATTTTAGTCTACTACTTTATTTTTGAGAGCTTTCAATCTATCCCAGAATGACTTCTTTTAAAAATTTATGGTGCAAAGGGGGCAGAGCCAAGATGGTGGAGTAGAAAGACACAGATACTCTAGCACTTCTCCCACAGCCCACAAAATATCTGTAAAAAATGACTCTCAACAAATTCTCAAGCAGCAAAAGCCACAGAAAAACAGAATGAAAGAGGTTTCTAGCCAGAGGTAACCTGCAAGGCCTACAGGAAATGTCTATCTTCCAGGATACTGAGCAGAGTGGAGCCCAGCCCTGGCCGTGCTGCCCAGGGAGGAACAGGACTTGAACAGACCTAAGGGGCAGAATTCCCAGGAGAGAGGATCCCAGATTACTCAACCCACAAGCAACAAAGAAAGCTCCAAAGGTCAGTGTGGGAGGGCTTTCCCAGCTAAGTGAGAGGGGAACAAGGTCCCCCCAACACTGGTCCTAGGCAGGAACAGAGGTAGAGGCAGCAATGGCAACAGGAGGTGGGTGGCTGTGGAAGCAGCCTGGGTCCATTATCCAGTCAGCTCAACTTAAAGCCTCTGGGGTAACTGAGCAGCTGATCTGTACCTCAGCCCTCAATGACAGCCCCACTCCCACACAAAGTCCCTGGGGGAACTGAGCAGCTGATCTGAATCTCAGCCTTAAGTACTGTACTGGGAGGAGGAGGAACACTAGGATCCTCCTCTTGATGAAGGATCCAGAAGTCAAGTAACTGGTTGGGAAAATGACCAAAAAAGGGAAAAAAATAAGACCATAATAGGTTACTTTCTTGGTGAACAGGTATCTCCTTCCATCCTTTCAGATGAGGAAAAACAAGGCATAGTGTCAGAGGAAGTCCAGTCTTCTTCCTCCAGTACCTCTAAAATGAATATGAAATGGTCCCAGGCCACAGAAGAGCTTGAAAAGCAAGTCAGCAGCTTGCTAAAAGAGAACCAAAAAAATGCTGAGAAAAATAAGACCTTTAAAAAGAGACTAACTCAATTGGAAAAAGAGGTCCAAAAAGCCAATGAGGAGAAAGAGGCTTTAAAAAGGAGAATTAGCCAAATGCAAAAGAAGGTTCAAAGCTCACTGAAGGAAATAGTTCTTTAAAAGACAGGGTGGAGTTCAGGGAAACTAATGACTATGAGATAAACCAAGAAATTACAAAACCAAACCAAAAAATTGAAAAAAATAGAAGATAATGTGAAACATCTCATTTGAAAAACAATTGATCTAGAAAATAGATCCAGGAGAGACAAATTTATAAATTATGGGACTTCCTGAAAGCTATGATCAAAAAAAAGAGCCTAGGCATTACCTTGCATGAAATTTTCAAGGAAAACTGCACTGACATTCCAGAATCAGAGGGAAAAATAATATTGAAAGAATTCACCAATCACCTCCTGAAAGAGAACCGAAAAGAGAAACTCCTGGGAAGGTTGTGGCCAAATTTCAGAGTTCCTAGGTCAAGAATAAAATATTGTGAGCAGCTAGAAAGAAACAATTTGAGTATTGTAGGAATACAATCAGGATGACACAGTTTGGTAGCCTCTACATTAAGGGATCGAAGGGCTTGGAACAGGATATTCCAGAATTCAAAGGAACTGGGAGTAAAACCAAGAATCACCTCCCCAGATAAACTGAGTGTAATACTTCAAGGACATAAATGGTCATTCAATGATATAGAGGACTTTCAAGCTTTCTTGAAAAAGTACCAGAGCTGAAAAGTTTGACTTTCAAACACAAGAATCAAGAGAAGCATAAATGGGTAAACAGGAAAGAGAAATTATAAAGGATTTTCTAAAGCTGAACTGTTTACATTCCTACATGGAAAGATATTATTTATAATTCTTTGGTATTTGGGTAAGTGGAGGCATTACACATGCACACACACATACACACAGACATATAGACAGAGAGTACAGGTTGAGTTGAATCATAAGAGGTGGTATCCACAAAAAAAAAATAAAATTAAGGGGTGAGATAGGAAAATACTGGGAGGAGAAAGGGAGAAATGGAATAGGGCAGGGTATCACTCATAAAAGAGATAAGAAAAATCTTGTTTAATGGCGGAGAAAAGGGGGGAGGTGAGAGGGGAAAAGTGAAGCTTACTCTCTTCCCATATAGTTTATGGAGGGAATAACATGATCACTAAATTTGGTATGAAAATCTATCTTACATTCCAGGAAAGTAGGGGAGAAAGGGACAAGTGAGATGAGGGGGAGATAGAAGGGAGCTTAAATGGGAAAAGGGAGTAACTAGAAGTAAACACTTTTAGGAAGGGACAAATGAAAGAATAGACAAATAAAGGGGGGACAGGGTAGAATGGAGGGAAATATAATTAATCTTACACAATATGACTCTTATGTAAGCCTTATGTAAGTCTTTTGCAAAACAATATATATATAGTTTGTGTTGAATTACTTAAGAGAAGTTGGAAGTCAAACTATTAGAAATAAATGTTGAGAATTACTATTGCTTATAACTGGGAAATAAGAAATATAGGTAATTGGGTATAGAAATTTATTTTGCTATACAGTAAAAGAGAGAAGATGGGGATAAGGAAGGGTTGCAGCATGATAGAAGGGAGGGTATATTGAGGGAAGGGGCAGTTAGAATGAAAGGTATTTTTGGGTGGGTGGAGCCGAGAGATGGGGAGAAAATTGAAACTAAAAATTTTGTGGAAATGAATGTCAAAATCTAAAAATAAATAAATTTAAAAAATTGTAGGGTGTAGATTTTCTCACAACACATTGAAATCTATTTTAAAATTCAGGAAGTACTTAGACTATTTTTGACTTTTTCATATTTCTTTATAAAAATCCTGTATGGAATGATCAGTTTCCCTCATGGTTTCTATCAGTTATGTCCCTCAAACCATTTCCTCTTTTTTTTTAATGTGGAAATGAGATCTATGACATACGTTCCCTGGTTAAAATTGTCTTTATTAAAAGAAAGCAGGCATAGTAGTTAACAGGCTACAACTGGAGAAAACAACAAGGTCCAAATCCCAACCCTGACACTTAGTAGTTTTATTACCACAGACAATAAACAGTGATGATAAATAAATCATTATTTAGTATCTTTGAAAGTCAGTTTCCCCATGTGCAAAATAAGGATAATGGTTTTGGTATTTATTTCACAAGATTGTTGTGAAAGCCAAATGAGAAACTATGTGTGCAATGCTTTGCAGTATTGAAGTACTATACGTCCACTTCTACTTATAATAGAAATCATCCCTCATCTCATGTCTAGATATTTAATTCCTCAACTAATTTATAAAACATATGCCATTGTTGTGTTTATTTTTATTATTTTCAAATGTTTTCTATTTCTTACTTTTAAGGCTATCATCAAATTTCAATACAAATATCACCTTTGTTTTTCTCGCTTCTTTTCTCCATTTTCCATATTTCCTTCTACCATTTCATTTAAACGTGTCTTACTGTAGAATGATATTAAGCTCCTCTATATCCCCCCATTCTTGTTACCATTCCCCAACTTCTACAGACTTTTACATGTCAGGTGTAAACCAGAATTTAATGATTGACTAATCTCACCAAACATTTATACCAATGATGGCAAAATTGATGCCTTCCTCCACTCCTTGAGACAAGTACAGATGGCAGTAAAGCTGGATTATTTTGCTAACCCTAAATATCATTTCCATTGATTCTCTCTTTGATGAGTCATAGCTTGAAAGGTTTACCAGAAATTCATTTTCAATTTGCATAGCATAGATCTCCATTTCTGTTGGTATTTCTAGGATTATGCTTCGGCTTTTATTGGATATTTAGCAAATCTTTGTTTGTAGAAACAATTGGAAACATTCTGCATGTTTTAAATGATTTTATCTAAAATTATTATTCTTATTTTAGCTTATTATAAGATATTAGAATGAAGTCTCACTGTCTAAATAGCACTGAATGTTTCTAACTGGAGACTCTGTATGAATGGGACTGGTGTGTATGTGTGTGTGTGTGTGTGTGTGTGTGTATGTGTAGTTACTTGCAAAATTCTTTTTTTTTTTTGAAGCTGTGTAGTTTGATCATGTTATATCTAGCTAATTTCAAATTAGGGTGACTTTTTGGTTGGTTTCTTCTGTCCCTTGACCACCATTGTTCAATACTTAAACTTCAATCGATTCATACCATCTTCAATAAGATTATTTCCTCCATTGATGCTAAGTCCTTTAATCCTTCAGACAAATTTTTTACTTTTCTCTCATAGTTCCTTTGTAGAGTGTTGACCCAAGTCTTTTCTCTAAAGTTTACACTACACACTGAGGTTCTATATTCCTTATATCCTTATCTCAATACATGAACACCATTTTTTCCAAGCATACATTTCTTTGATGTCATGTGTTATACCCCTTCTTGTATTTTGGTTATCCTGGAGTAATGAAATACCAACCATGGACCTCAAATTTTCCTCTAGGTCACTTTCACAATTATTTTTAAATGTTGTTATTACATAATTCATAATCACAGAGTTTGATGGGGATAACATTTTGATTAAAGTATATCATTATCATTTTGTAGAGGAATTGGTAGTAGGTTGGCATTCATATTAAATGCACTATACAATTTACCAAACACACATACATTTTCTCTTACTCAATTTAGTTCAACTGATAATTTCAGTTCCAGGAAATTTTCTTGTGTTATTTGCTGAATACTTGTAGCTAATTCTTTTATTTTCAATATGTCCAATGACTCAAATTATGTCTCTGCATCTAATCTACTACTTAGGTCATCCTTTTACACTTTTCAAGACTTCTTTGAGTCAAATCATTCTTAAGGTCAATATTTGCTACTTATTCTGTTGCTTGTGCTGACAGCTTCTATCATAACATTTTATTTTTTGATTCGGTATTTATAAGCCACTTTTTCAATTTCTCCCTGATAATTTTAAAAATAATAGATATTTGCTCTGTCATTGATCTACTGATGTCTGATCATTAATTAGACATTAAATCCTTTAGGTCCACTTCCTCATTTATTTTCTTTAAATTGTTTATTATTTGATTTTCTGCACCGTGATGGTTCTAGTTTTTTTTTTTCTGAAGGGTAAGTTCTTCCTTTTCCTTTTGGTTTTCTCTTTTCATTTTCTCTTAAAAATTAATATTGAGGTTATTATTTTTGTTTCCCTTGTTATTTCCTTTTGCTAAGATGAAAAACCATTTCTTTGGAAACCACTTGCTTCCCTCTCAGTCATATGGCTTAAAATTTTAAAATTAATTGAAATATTTCAAATTAAAAACAAGTATTTTAACATTTTAGAAATTTTCCTCTTCTTATAGAGGAGTGTGTTTATGTGTGTGCATGTGCATGTGTGTGTGTGTGTGTATGTGTGTGTGTGAGAGAGAGAGAGAGAGAGACAGAGAGATCTTTTATACCATAATCTTCAGACATTTCTTATTTTTTTACCACATGATTAACTCTCAGCATGTTCATTCTTTTCTTTGTTACTCTTAGTTAAGGACTAGATGAACAAAATTCATACGTAATTTTCTCAAGCACAATACTTCCTAAACTTCAAATTTTATCATCCTTGAAGATTTTGGAATGTTGCACTTCACTCTAGAGATATAATGCTTGTTGATAATTTCTTAGAGCACAGCAGTTACATTCATATACACATTACATTACACACATTATATTCATATAGCACAACTTGTTCAGCTAATTCCTAATGAGTTGCTGTAAATATTTTTGTACAAGTGGGTCCTTTTCCCATTTTTACGATCTCTTTGGGATACAATCCTAGAAGAAAATATTGCTGAGTCAATGGGTATGCACAATTTTATAGCCCTTTGGGCATAGTTCCAAATTGTTCTCCAGAATGGCTGGAGCAACTCACAGTTCCACCAACAACAAATTAGTGTTCTGACTCTCCTACATCTTCTCCAAGATTTATCATCTTCCTGTTTTGTCATATTAGCCAATCTGATGGGTGTAATGGGGTATTTGAAAGTTGTTTTGATTTGCATCTCTTTAATCAGTGGTGATTTAGAACTTTTTTTCATATGACTGCAGATAGCTTTAATTCCTTCCTCTGAAAACTACTCTTTTCATATACTTCGACCATTTATCAATTGGGTAATGATTTGTATTCTGTATTTTTGTAAATTTGACTCAGTTCTCTATTTTAGAAATGAGGCCTTTATCACAGACACTCGTTATCAAAATTCTTTCCCAGTTTTATGCTTCCCTCCTAATCTTGGTTGCATTGGCTTTGTTTGTTCAAAAACTTTTCAATGTAAAGTAATAACAAATGTAATAAAAATTATCCATTTTGCATTTCATAATGTTCTCTATATCTTGTTTGGTCATAATTTCTCCATTTTTCATAAATCTGACAAACTATTCCTTATTGCCCTGATTTGTTTATATTGCCAGTTTATTAACTTAGCTCCTGTACCCATTTGGACTTTATTCTGGTATACAGTATCAGATGTTGGTCTATGCCCATATTCTGCAACACTATTTTCTAGTTTTTGCAGAAGTTTTTGTCAAATAGTGAGTTCTTGTCCGAGAAGCTGGGTCCTTGGGTTTATTAAATAGTGAACTGCTGGGGTTATTGACTACTTTGTCTCGTGTACCTAACCTAATCTACTGATCTATCCCTCTATTTCTTAGCCAGTACCAAGGAGTTTTGAAGATTGCTGCTTCATAATGCAATTTAAGATCTGCTATGGCTAGGCCACCTTCCCTAGGATTCCTTTTCATTAATTCCTTTGATGTTCTAGACCATTTGCCCTTCCAGATGAATTTTTATATTATTTTGTTCTAGATTTGTAATATAGGTTTTGGTAGTTTTATTGGTGTGGCACTGAATAATTAAATTAACTGGGTAGAATTGTCACTTTTATTATATTTGCTCAGTTTACCCATGATCTTCTGATATTCCAATCATTTAGATTAGACTTTATTTGTATAAAAAATGTTTTGCAATTGTGTTCATATAGTCTCTGGTTTTGTATAGGCAGTGTAGTGCCAATACAATATTCACAGCTCCTATGGTGGTCATGAATATCCTGGCACAATTCTGAATCACAAAATACAACAGACTGTCTACAGTAATTTTAAATGGTATTTCTCTTTCTATTTCTTGCTGTAAGACTTTGTTACTCATATATAGAGTGGTGATGATTTATGTGAGTTTATTTTGTATCTTGCAACTTTGCTGTAGTTTATTACTTCAAGTAGTTTTTTATTTGATTCTCTGGGATACTATAAGTGTATCATCATATCACCTTCAAAGAGGGGTAACTCAGTTTCTTCTTTGCCTATTATAATTCCTTCTATCTCTTTTTTTCTTCTCTTATTGCTAAAGCTAACATTTCTAGTACCATATGGAATATCAATGGTGATAATGGGCATCCTTGTTTCATTCCTGATCTTACTGGAAATGTGTCTAGCTTATCCCTGTTACACATAGTACTTGGTGGTTTTAGGTAGATACTAATTATTATTTTAAAGGAGACTCCATTTATTCCTATGCTCTCCAGTGTTTTCAATAGGAATGAGTGTTATATTTTGTCAAAAGGTTTTTCTGCATCTATTGAGATAATCATATGTTTTCTGTCATTTTTGCTGTTGATATGATACTGATAACTTTCTTAATATTGAACCAACCCTGCATTACTGACATTAAATCTTTCTGATCAAAGTGTATTATTCTTGTGAAAAGTTTCTGTAAACCTTTTGCTAATATGCTATTTACAATTTTTGCATTTCTAATTGTTAGGGAAATTGCTGTATAATATTGTTTCTCTGTTTTGATTCTTCCTGGGTCAGGTATCAATACCATGTTTGTATCATAAAAATAATTTGGTCAGACTCAATCTTCACCAATTTTCCCAAAGAGTTTTTATAATATTGAAATTGACTGTCTTTTAAATGTTTGATACAATTTGTTTGAAAATCTATCTAGTCCTGGGGACTTATTCCTAGAGAATTCATTCATGGCTTGTTCAATTTCTTTTTCTGAGATGGGATTACTTAAGTATTTTCTACTTTTTCTGTTAGTGTGGGCAATTTATGATTTTTTTTATATTCATCCATTTGACTGAGTTTGTTAAATTTATGGGCATAAAGTTCAGCCAATTAATTTTTAATTGTTGTTGTAATTTCCTCTTCATTGGCACTGAATTCATCCTTTATACTTTTAATTCTCACAATTTGGTTTTTTCTTTTTTAAAGTCAAATTGAGTAAAGGTTTTTCAATTTTATAGTTTTTTAAAATAAAAACAGCTCTTAGTTTTATTTGGCAGTTCTATAGTTTTTTTAGTCTCGATTTTATTAATCTCTTCTTTGGTTTTCATTATTTCTCATTTAGTATTTAATCGGGCTTTTCAATTTGTTCTTTTTCTACATTTTTTATTTGCATGATCTCCTTCTTCTCTATTTCATTCATGTAAGCATTCAGAGATACAAAGCTCTGACTAGGAACTGTTTTTATTGCATCACATAAATTTTGATCAGTTTTCTCATTATTGTCATTATCTTATATGAAGTTATTGCTTGTTTCTAAGGTTTGTTGTTTGACCCAGTTATTTTTTCTTAGGATTAGATTATTTAGTTTCCAATTAATTTTTCATCTGTCTTTTGATGATCCTTTACTACATATGATTTTTATTACATTGTGATCTGAAAAGGATACCATCAGCTGTTTCTGTCGTTCTGCACCAGATTGTGAGGTATTTATGTTCTAGTATATGGTCATTTTTGGTGTATGTGCCATGTACCTCTGAGGAAAAGGTATATTACTGGGGGGCAGAGAAAAGATAGCAGAGTAGAAGGATGGAAGCTCTCCCCCCACAGTCCATAAAATACCTATAAAAATGACTCTAAAATTCTAGAGCAACGGAAGCCACAAAACAACAGAGTGAACAAGATTTTCAGCCCAAGACAGCCTGGAAGGCTAACAGGGAAAGTCTATTGCACCACTATCATGGTGGAGCACAGCCTATGGCACAGAGCTCAGACTCAGACAGGACTGGAGCAGGCTCCAGGTCTCTGAATCCCAGATAGTAGCTGAAGTTCTCAGATTTTTCAACCCACAAACACCAGAGACAACTTCAAAGGTCAGTGAGAAAGCTCTTTAACCTAGGTGAGAAGGGAGCAGAGTCCTGCCCTAGCCCAGCCCCAAGCAGTGGCAGTATCCATTTTTGGAGCCCTTGGCCTAAACACCCTGGGAGAATTGAGCAGCTGATCTGGGTCTCAGCCCAGAATGGTAGCCCTGAGGTGAGGAACAGCACTGGCTGGTAGAACTGGTGGAGGTTCTGGAGAGGAGATTCTACTCACAGATCTTGGACAGAAAAGCTTGTGATTACTCACAGATCAGAAGAGGAGTAAATCCTTTCCCTTGGTTGGACAACCATGGAGGAACTGAGAACTTACAGATCTCTAGGGTATACCATCCTCTTGACAAAGAACTTAAAAGTCAAGTAACTGGCTGGGAAAATGCCCTCACAAGGGGAAAAAAATAAGACTATAGAAGATTAATTTCTGGATGAACAGGTATTTTTTTCCATCCATTAGAGAAAGGCATAAAAATTAAGACTTCTGCCTCCTAAACCTACAAAATAAATGTGCTATGGTCTCAGGCCATGGAAGAGCTCAAAATGAATTTTGAAAATCAAGTAAGAGTGATGGAGGAAAAATTGGGAAGAGAAATGAGAGCAATGTGAGAAAATCATGAACAGCAAGTCAACAGCTTGTTAAAGGAGACCCAAAAAAATGCTGAAGAAAATAAAACATTTAAAAATAGGATAACTCAAACAGCAAAGGAGGTCTATGAAAACCAATGAGAAGAATGCTTTAAAAAGCAGTGTTAGCCAAATAGAAAAGGAGGTTCACAAAGTCACTGAAGAAAATGGGTCTTTAAAAATTAGAATGCAGCAGATGGAAGCTAATGACTTTATGAGAAACCAAAAAGTTACAAAACAAAACCAAAGGAATAAAAAAATAGGAGACCATGTGAAATATCTCATTGGAAAAACAATTGGAAAATAGATCCAGGAGAGATAATTTAAAAATTATGAGATTATCTGAAAGCCATGATCAAAAAAGAGACTAGACATGATGTACCATAAAATTATCAAGGAAAATTGCCCCAATATTCTGGAATCAGAGGGTAAATAAATATTGAAAGAACTCACTGGTGATCTCCTGAAAGAGATCTGAAAAGGAAAAAAATTCTTTGGAATATTATAGCCAAATTCCAGAGTTCACATATCAAGGAGAAAATATTGCAAGCAGTCAAAAAAAAAACCCAAAACAATTTGAGTATTGTGGAAATACAATCAGGAAAACAGAAAGTCTAGCAGCTTCTATGTTAAGAGATCAAAGGGCTTGGAATATGATATTCCAGAAGTCAAAGGAACTAGAATTAAAACCAAGAATCACCTATATTGCAAAACTGAATATAATCTTTCAGGGGAAACAACGGTCATTCAACGAAACAGAGGAGTTTGAAGCATTCTCGTTGAAAAGGCCAGAGGTGGATAGAAAATTTGACTTTCAAACACGAGAATAAAGAGAATCATGAAAAGGCTTGAAACAGGAAAGATAACATGAAAAAGCATGAAACAGGAAAAAAAAATCATAAGGCACTTACTAAAGTTGAACTGTTTACATTCCTACATGGAAAGATAATATTTGTAACTCTTGAAACTTTTCTCAGTATTTGGGTAGTTGAAGTGATTATATAAATATATATAGACAGAGGACACAGGGCAAGTTAAATTGGAAGGGATGATATCTAAAACAAATATAATTATGGGATGAGAGAGGAATATATTAGGGAGAGAAAGGGAGAAATGGAATAGGGCAAATTATCTCTCATAAAAGAGGCAAAAAAAAAATAAAAGAGGCAAGAAAATTCTTTTTCCAATGGAGGGAAGAAGGGGGTATTGAGAGGGGAAAAGTGAAGCTTACTCTCATCACATTTGGTTGAAAGAAGTAACAACACGTACACTCATTTTGGTATGAAAATCTATCTTACACTACAGAAAAATCAAGGAGAAGGAGATAAGTGTGGTGGGAGATGATAGAAGACAGGGCAAATGGGAGGAGAGAGTAATTAGAAGTAAACCTTTTAGGAGAGGGACAAAGTGAAAAGAGAGAATAAAATAAATGGGTGGCAGAAAAGGATGGAAGGAAATATAGTTAGTCTTTCACAGCATGACTCTTATGGAAGTGTTTTGCAAAACTGCACATATACAGCCTATATTGAATTATATGGGAACAGGTGGGGAGGGAGGAAGTTAGAGAAGTTGGAACTCAGAGTCTTAGGAATGAATGTTGAGAACTGTTTTTATATACACCTGGAAAATAAGAAATACAGGAAACAACGTATAGAAATCTGTTTTGCCTTACAAGAAAAAAGAGAAGATGGGGATAAGGGAAGGGAAGGTTGTGATAGTAGGGAGGACAGATTGAGGGAAGAAACAATAACAGTAGCAACAACAATAATATTCACATAGAAGATGAATATAATGAATTTATAATTCCTAGGTCTGAGAAACATAAATTTATAGGTGTAAACAATTTTTGTTGTTATCGTTACACCTATCTCCTCGTTTAGCAAATGAGGAAACTATGGTCCAAAAGAGTTGTATTCCCAATACAAAAGCAAAAAATACACAAGGTCCTTGAGTGTGTAACATATATTCATATGTGTATATACATATATGTATATATGTGTATGTGTGTGTGTTTAATATAAAATACAAATGTACTATGGTAGTGGGTAAAAGATTAAATGACCGAGGAAACAAAGGTTCAATCTTTAGGGCATATCAATTTATTAAACAGCACATGAAAATTGCCCAACAGACTGGAACCAGATTTCCTCAGCTTTGTCCTGGCCCCCAAATCCAGGGATAGAGCAACTTTTGTACAATAAAAACAATTAATCAAATAAGGTGAATTAGTTATAGAAGGAAACAATATATTAGGTAATCTGATTTATAATTAGATGAAAGATTAGGGACTTTCCAAGTTAGGAACTGGAGAAGGAACAGGTAAAAAGATGTCCCACTACCCTAAAGCATCTGTGAACAATCAAAGGAATATGGAAACAATCACTGATGGATCATTATGTGGTCAGTTGTAAGACAAGATACATAGGATTTTTGGGACGTAGAACTGTGAGAAAACTCCTAGCAATGATCTTTACATCAGACTGGATTCCTAGTCAGCACAACCTAGGTCCTAGGTCCTTAATTATGTGTCTCTCAGCATCAGGTAGAGATGGTTCTACTTCCCACCAATGCTGGGTGACATTCAAATAATACAATAAGGTTTTCTCCCAACTCCCACAACTGAATAAAGTTTTCTCACAAACTAGAAGTTGGACTAGTTCCATAATTGAATAGAATGTGATCTAAGCTAACTTCAGTAGTGAGTCACATATTACAGGCAGTGTGGTTCATTGAATACCCATAATTAACCACTTTCTGCACTAATTCCCTAAATTTCCACAATATATTCATATATTTGTATATATGAAGACATACATATAACATATTTATTTTTATCCTCTATGTATTATATTGTATGATATATGGTATATATTTATATATAAAGACATATCTATAATACAAAGAAAATAATATATTGCACATATAAGTTTGTATTACATGCATACATACATATGTGTGTATATTATAAGATCATTGATGGCATATATTTCTGCCTGCTTTTATATATACAATATACAAGTGTGTGTGTGTGTGTGTGTGTGTAATATATGTCACAAAAATATTAGACTCAGGGTTACTTTGAATGAGAAAGTACTCAATGTTTTACAGACTAAGAAAGCCCTCCTGTAGAAGTAGATACTTAAGGTGATTCTTGAAGGAAAGCAGAGATTTTTAAGAGCTGAAAGTAGAGGAAGGGAGGCTATGGATACTCAGTATAAAGTCATAAAAATAGAGGTGTAACCTGGTGTGAGTAATGGTAGCTGAGACAGTTTGACTTGACTATAGAGTATTTGGAGGGGTATGATGTGGGAGAAAATTCAAAATGTCAGAAGAAGCTAATTCACAAAGAGCCTAATATACCCAATAATCTGTATTTGCTATTAAAGGCTAAGTTAAGTAATTGTGTGACAAGGTTAGAACTGTGATTTAGGAAAATCACTTCAGCACATTGGTGGAAGGTAGGTTGGAGTAGGCAGAGATTTGAGTCAGAGAAAACAAATTTGAGGCTAAGAGGACATTAAAAATGCTATGGGATGAGGACAAAATGCCTTCATTTAGAGCTTTTCCAGTGTTGGAATTTTTATTACTTATTCCATTCAAGTACCTCTGAAAAGCATCTTATTCACGATTAATAGATGGAATATGTAAAATCAACAAGAGATGTATATAAGTTCAGGATAAAAAATCTCAGTTGATAATCACAGGTGATTTAGAGAGTTTAGACAAGGCACATATAATTATCTACAATTTTTTCTTCTTATGCAAGATGAACTGGATTTGAGACCTTTACCAATCCCTAATTACAAAATATAAAGTGCTTGGTTGTTTCCCTGATTTGTGCAGGTAATTTTCTAACTATTTATGCATGTGCATAATGAATTTACTGACAATTCCTAACAGTTGTTAGAAATACAAATGAAGTATTGTAGAATTACAATCTACATTTTAGACCCAGAGAGACATAAAATCTAAGTAGCATAAAATTTTAACAACCAAACTCAAAAGAAAGGAGCTGGCCAAATATTGTCTTGAAGGAAAGTCATCTTATCTCCATTTTAGGGAGAAAAGAATAGTTGTCATTACCTAGAGCTTCGTGGTGGTTGACTTATTTCACCAAATCTATGCATCAGATAGGCCTTTCAGAATAGGAAAGAACTGAGATGTTTTCCCTCTCTCCTCTCATTTTACTAGCACCCTAGTCATAGAAGCAGTAGTTACTAGTGTTCTGTGTTGTAGATTGGGCTGACTTTACTCAAGCCCTTGATTTTACATTGTTTAGTCAAGTTCCCCGCTCCGTTCATTAAGAGGTGTTGAAACTCTCCTAGGATTTTATTGGCTCAGGGGACTAGAATAGTATGTTGATGTACTTCCTTTTATTCTGAAAACAAATGTCATGGAGACATGGAGTTCCTCTGAAACTTATCCAAATTGATATTTAGGTCTGTCTAAATATAGATCTAGATCTAGGTCTACCTGTCAATATAGATAGATATAGATATACAGATCTATAGATCCAGATTTATATAGATATATAGGTAAACCTACATATACCATTGTACTCTAGCTTCCATCTTCAGTTTTTTTTCCCTACCATTCCCTTTGTGTACTCTGAATTCATGATAAAAAAGAATACTTGCTGTTCCCCAAATTTAAAATGCCTCTGTGTACTCCAACATGCTGTCACCTATGCTAGAAATGTGCTTCCTCTCCAATTTGTCCCTTTCAGAATAATTTTTCATATTAGCCCAGGGATCATCATCTCTGAAGTTTTCTTTGGTTTCCACCAAATGTTTATGTTCTCAGGTATTCTAAGTTTTCCTTGAGCTCTATCTGGTCTTTGTCTTCCTCACTCTGTACTCTACATTTTACTTATCAGTGTTCATGTTGAATTCCTCCTCCTCAAAGAATAGAAGGGAAAATCTTTCACAACGGGGATTTTTTGAGTCGTTTTGTTTTTATATTTGTATATCTAAGACCTACTGCAATTCTTTCCATGTGATGTATATAAATATTTCTTTAATTGAACTCGTGAAACCAAATGGCCATCTAATTCATATAAAATAAGCCTGAAAACATAGGCAGGAGCTAGATTGTGAAGGACTTTAAAATATAGCCTGAGGAGTTTGTATTTTTTCTAACGGGAAAGTGAATGACTGTAATACCTAGGCATTATTCACAGCACTGAGGACGACTATGAATATGCTGGTTTAATTCTGAATCACAAAGTATAAAAGTTTCTCCATATACAAGGTAGAAGAAAACTATTTATTCAGACACCAGAAAGCCAAATCCCAACACCAGAAAATCAAATCTATAATGGTAGCCAAGAAGTCAATACACATTAACATTACTAGGGATAAAGGCATTCTCAAACTTCCCCTCATCCTCTTGGGGCCACCTCACTAGTCAACACTCATGAGCCTTGCTGTGCCTGTTGGCCTGAGTCCTCTCTCTTTTGCCCTGACCTCTCTCACTAAAGTCTTCCTGGTTCTGATTCACCCTTCCTGTATCACCCTTCAGCAAGCTCCTACTACCACATGTAACTTAGGCTTCTAGAAGATTTAAGCAGGTCACATGGGCCTATTAATGAATGGAAAAGATTTCTCCATTTAAATTACTATTACAATGACTGAATTTTTTTAGAAATTGGGTTACTTTATTAAATTTGCGTTTTAGGTATATCACACTTCTTCCCCCATTCTGAGAATAGCAACGGCTTCTACTTGTACAGGGCTTAAGAGCTTACAGATTCACAATTTATAAAGCATTTTGACAATATTTGATTCACCTTGATCCTTGAACTTTCAATTAACATGATGCTTAATGTGTTTAGTGGATTATACAAATATCTGATTTTAAGGATACAGGTTAATTCATTTTTTCTTTCCTATACCTAGGCACTAGTATATTGCCTGCTCCATAACTGGCAGTTGACAAATGCTTGTTGGATTAAATATGAGATAGCACGTTAAAGAGTAGTATGCTTTGTACAGTGCTTACGGACTGAAATCCTATGGAATGAAGCAAATACTTTTGACCTTTCAGTCTTCTGGTGGCTCAACATTTTGAAAGTGGTAGAACGACTTTCAGTGATCACAACCCAGCCTTTGGAAGGGGAAAGGTATGGATAGGCTCTGGTCACCCTTGGTGACACTTCTTTCAGGTGGTCTACAAATTGCTGTCAGTAGTTTGGGCCTGAAGCCAGTCTTCAGGCATTCAGCCAGGTAATGGCTAACATTTATATAGCATTTTAAGGTTTGGCCAAGTGCTTTACATATGTTATCTCAGTTGAATTTAACCTGAACTCTTCACTCAGCTATGTCTTTGGCTGCCTAGAAGAAAGGTGCAAACATCTCATTCCTTAAAATGTTCTATGAGAAACAGAAACAGATGGATGAAAGGTGCTCTGAATTTGTCATGTTTTTTATGTACCTTCAACTAACAGGATTTATTATTCCTATTGTTGAATAATATTTCCTTTAACCTTTTTTATACATTTTCTAAACCCATGCTGGGTAGAGACTGGGCAGACTTCAGTAATCAAATACTAGTTTTATTTGTCATAGTTTTATGTCATTCAGACATATTTTTGTACAGTTTTTCTTATCTGAATCTGCATTATGATTTATCTGCAATCTTTCTCCATTCTCCTTTCCCCACTCTCTAACATAACTTGTGCTGAAGTATTCCTTTTCCCCAAACTTACTGGCAGTTTACTTTTCCATCTTCTCCCATTTTCCTGACTGGACACTGACAGCTTAATCTTTGAACCCAGCAAAACAAAATCCAGAATAACTATACCAGTAATATCCTCAAATTCTTTCCAATTCCCAATGGAAATGAACCAGACCATCTAGGTCTTCATCCTACAGGGAATATGAAGTTGGTCACACAATTTATATGATGAGCAAAGGAGTCGCCAATTATATTCCTTTTTGCAAAGTGGATTATTGCCATGCTTTCCATTTGCCATGCTACTATGTTATCAAGATAGCTGGGCATTGCCATCTAATGAACTAAAATACTCTAAGCACTATAAGCCTTACTCTCTGTCCCATAATTGAGTCATTAGGCTACAAGGATCTTTAACTTCTTGTAGCTGAACTCACTTTTATGCTGTTTCCTCCAAAGAGAGTGTGCATTCCTTGAGATGCAGGCTTGCTTTGCTTTTCTCTTTGTATCTCCAGCACATAGCAGAGTGCTTGAGGCCCACAGTAAACACTTCATTAATATACTCCTCATTTTTTTAATCATTTATTACTTTTAAAATCATATCTTCAATTCCATTCCCTAGTATTCATTGTGGCATATTCCATCTCTTATATTTTAGAACCTAGTGCCTGTCCTACATTGCAAACACACTTTATGAAGCAAAGCTTCTTTCATGATTTTTCACCAGGACAACTTTTGTCCAACTTCATTTTCTCTAATATCATTCTTTTTATGTTTTGCTTCTGAGTTATTTTTGTGTAATGTGGTTATTTATTCTTGTGCAGTCACTGTCACAGCTTTCTCAGTACCTTCAGAATTTTTTTTCTTTCTTCCCTCTTAACCCTCTTGGCTACCCAAAGTGTAGTGTTATATTAAATGATCACATGAATTTAGTCTTTCTCTTTAATATTTAGTAGGTTTTATTTCATAGGCTTTTGTGCATATGCACATTAGAGGGCATTTTAATCCCAATATACATATTACCTCCTTCTCTTTTTCTTCCTTCCCTTTGTTCCTAATCCTTTAAGGGGAGAATATTAAACCTGGATTTTCTGAGGTTTTACTATAAAGGGCTTTTGCATAATATAGTTTCAAACACAACTAATATTCATGTTAGATAGGATACTGCATGTTGTTAAGCTGAAAAGGTAGGATCTCGGATTTCATTTGAGAATTTCATCTCATCACAAAGGACTCTAAAACACTGAATCACTGTTTCATACTTTCTTTATACAGATGAAGGCATTTACATATTTTCTCATAAAAAATTCGCAATTTGATTTCTTTATTTTAGGGGCTTTGATGTCAGTTTAGAAATAATTTTGCTTAAAAATAAGTATCCATTCTTTAAAAAAAATAACACTTATAAAATGTTTTAAATTTTGCAAAAAACAGTAAAGAACTTTATACATTATCTCATTTGAGCCAGAAAGCAGCCCTATAAATTACTAGCATTGTGAACTGAAGATGCAAAGATAAAATGAAACCACCCCTCCTTTTAAGGAGTTCAAGGGAAACAACTTGGGGATGTAGAATTATTTATATATTAATATAACTGAAATAAAAAATTACATATTTTGGTTGGGGCTAGACAATAGCAATTCATGGAATTATTTAAGACTTTACATTGGAGGTGGGGGAGAAAGAGAGGAGAGGAAGTGTTTTGTTCATTGAAAGGAACATAAAGAGGAGAAATCAAACACTATACCTGAATAGGAATAGATTTGATTAAAACTAGAGTTTTAGTCTAGAGTGCATGAAGACAAGTAATAGCAATATAACTTCAAAATTATGTGGCATCCATGTTGTGAAAGGCATTTAAAGACAAAGAAAATAATTTTTATTTGATTCTGGAAGTAATAAGGAGCCATGGTATTTGAACAAGAAGAGGAAGGACATGGTCAGACCTGTGCTTTTGGAATATCAACTTGGTAGTGTGTAGGAAATGGGTTAGAAAGGGAAAGGAGGGAGAGATAAGAAGCAGTAAGTCCAGTGGGGAGACAAATCCAACCTCTTAAAATTGTGTAGAGAGGAGAATGAGGATTAAAGGATAACTCTGAGCTTGTGGAATAGGGAAGCTCAGAAGAGGAGCAGGATTTGTAGGAAATGAGTTCAGTTTGGGCCATAATATATCTAGTTTGAAATAAACAATAGACAGTGATAATGGAGTGAAACTCTTGAAAGAGATTAGAGGTAGATTCCACTGGGAGTAATATACATTATACATATAAATGATAACTGAACTCATGAGATTCTCAGGAGAGAGAGAGAGAGAGAGAGAGAGAGAGAGAGAGAGAGAGAGGCAGAGAGACAGAAAGACAGAGAGACAGAGAGGGAGAGAGATGCAGAGAGACACAGAGACAGAGAGATGGAGGAAAAGAGATATAAAGAGACAGAGATACAGACACACACTCACACAGAATAGGTAGTCAGTGTGGTACAACAGAACAGTCAGATGGAACCAGTTGGCAGCCAGAGATGTTTACTATGACTCATTCTAGGAATGATTGTAAGATTAAAAATTGAAGAGAAGGTGACACCATGCATTGATTGAGAATTTCTTTATCCTGACATTTATTATGTCAATAAAATCACATATGTATTCCCTATATACCCACAGGTGCATGTGTATATGTATGTATATGTCTATATATCCATGTATTCTTACTCTTCTATCTTGTGTTTTATTGGTATTTATTGAAAACTAAAGTGGTATTTTGGATTACATTATTTTCTTTAAAATGACAAACTTCCTGAACGATCTTGTATCACAGACCATATAGCTATTTACAGTACTCTTCTGTGGTCTGAACACTTCCACATCAAATTCAAAGGCTTTCCCAAGTATTCCTTCAAAACCATACTACGGAATTCAGCATTTTCTAAAGGTTTATTTGATATAAGAACTAATTGTGTTCAGTTACACATTTTAAAAGACTTTAAATTGTTTTATATTCTTTCCTTAGAGATTGTGACCTATTTAATAGATTGAAGAACTTTGTGATCTGAATCATATTCCTGTCTGACAGCAGGAATTCACATCCCAGGGGAATTTCTCTTAACTAGGACTCATCAATCGTAAGCAGTGTAATACCCTAGCTGCCCATGCTGAAGACAAAAGGGTAGCCGATTTAATTAACCACAGCCTGGAGGAGCATAATTCATTATCAATTTGACCAAGCAATCTAAGACAACATCAATGTCTCCAGTGAAAGGGTACTTGGAGCATAGTGGCCTAATCAGTGAAGAAGCACTTAAAAACTGATTGCGTTCTTTCAACTGCTTAATTGATGGCAACATAGAAGCTAAAATAGGAGTACAGTACTGTACTTCTCAGTACTGTACCAACCTGCTTATATTTCATGTAATGAGAAGTCTATAAAAACCTAACTATGTTTGATGGGATGGAGTTAGAGGATGGTGATATCTCTGACCCATCACAGAATAGCTTCATATTTCTTCTATTATCTTTATATTTTGTCTTGAGATTAAATAGACCCTCTCAAGGAAATGTCTTTCTTAACTGATCTTATGTCAATTTATATTTTTCTTATGAATTAATAAGATGTTAATTTTATTATGTTTACTTGATGTAATGGATAAATAACTGTATTTGTAGTCAAAGTAATTAAGATTGAAATATTTCTTCAGATGCCTAATAGGTTTGCAACTTTGGGCAATTACTTAACTGCTCGGTGCCTCAGTTTCTTCAGTTGTCAAATAGGAGTGAATGGATTCTCTAGACTTTAAGGTCCCTTCAAGATTTAAATTTATAATCCTACCATCTTTCAAGCTCTAATTCTATGAGTCTATAAACTCTCAACTGAAATCTGAAATTTCTTGTGAGCAAGAGTTATGTCATAGGATCTAGTACAATGCATTGTAAATGCACGGTGATTAATAAATGTTTGTTGGGGGAATAAATTAATACGTCAAACAAAATTGAATGCGTGGGGATAACTAAGCACAAATAATGTAAAATGAAAGTTCCTTATTATCAATAAAAATTATTCATTGATGAGGAAATCAAGGAAGGTTTTGTGGAATGGGATTGCATATTAACTGGTCTCGGAAAGACAGTTACAACTTCACCTGCTGAAATATGGGGAAATCAAGATTAGGAAGGCCAATATAAGTTTAGAGATTGACAACTAAAAGCACTGAGACAGGAAAGTAGGGTATTATTTAGGGTAAAGTGTGCAGTAATGTGATAAGCATAATGGATAACTACGAGATAAAGCTAGAAAGGCAAGTTGGACTCAGATCGTGGAAAGTCTTGAACGATAGGCAAATATGTTTTGATTATATTCACTGGACAGTGAGGACATATTGAAATTTTTGAGCAATGGAGTGAAAGTATTATTGTTTGTACTTATCTTCTTAGACAAGTTAAGAAGTTATAGAAATATTAGCTCAAATGTAAATTTTTAAGCAAATTCAAATAACATTTATGAAAGCAACCTTGGTGTATGATGGAAGTTCTAGGTAATGACGATAAAAAGACAAAACAATATGGTTCCTACCACTATCAACACAGTTCTTGTAACCTATTAGGAAAAAATAGACATGTGCACAATTAAAGATAAGTAGAATATGATTGTTAGTAATAGAGAACAGAGTGGGATGAGAGACTTGAAGAGGGATAAAATTTTTTAGGGGTTTCACTGACAGGGTCATTGAGGAAGGCTTTATGTAGGAAATGATCCTTGAACTGGATCTTGAAAACAATTGAAGTATATTTTGAAAAGACCCAAACATAGGACAACACCACATGAATAATAGGGCATTGGGATATAGTAAGTGAAAAAACCCAGAAATAAGAAAGGATCCGAAAAGTTTAAATAATAGGAACTTACCCTGGAACATTGAGTGGACTGAGGTAAAATGTTATGAATAAGGCTAGAGTCAGATTATGAATGAGACTTGAATATCAGACAAAATATTTTCTTTTAATTTGTCATTGAAGGGTGACTGAGGATTTTTGAAAAGACAAATGATGAAATCATGTGAGCAGAGAATTAGAATTAGAATTCTCATGACCTCACTGACACTGGCATTATCTGTCTCTCTGTCTGTTTCTGTCTCTCTCTTTGTCTCTATCTTTCTCTGTCTCTGTCTCTCTCTCTTTCTCTGAAGCAATAGAATATTTAAGCCAAGGTTACAAAAATGATGAAAAAAGAGCCCTTTTGCATATTGTAGGCTCTTTGCTTCATATTTTTTAATAAAAAATCAAATAGATGAAAACCCTCTTATTTCCTCCAGGATAGTTTATAATCTTTGCAAGATAAAACCCATTCTTTTGAATTTTAGGAAAAACTCAGATAACTTCTAGTAATTCAGAAAGATGAAGAAAGATCTGCTAAAAGACATGGAACTCATTCCTTGCCACCACTCAGTAAATGAATAAAGCCATTTTCTTTTATTAGACCTGGAACACTATATTGATTTTCATCAATTTTGCACTATCATTTAGAAGCTGGGGATGATCCTGGCCAAACTTCAGTATCCTATTTAAAGAAACATCCTTGGCATGGCTGACAAAAGCATAATAAAATAAGTGACTGGTAAAAATAGTTTTGAGAAGCTCTCCCAACTCTTGAAAAGTTTTAATTTATTTCTACTGAAGTCTACCACTTCCAAGCTCTGTGTGTCACAAAAATGTACACAATAGTAATAGAAATATTATAAGATAATATCTATAATATATAGAATAGTGATAGAAATATCTCATAGCTGCCCAAATTCACCCTTAGATTTCTGCTTTTATGATTGTTGAAACCTTACAAGGAGTAGATACATACAACTGAATGCTCGAAATCAGTGAACTTTCAATGAAATATAAATCAAGGCTTGCTTAGATAATTATGGTATTGAATCCAAAGTGTCTATACTTTTTATTCGATTATATGAGGAGACAAGTTTTGTATTTAAAAAAAAATTCTTCAGTTAAAAACGCATCACATTTATGCAGAAAACACAGTCTTATGGTTAATAAAGCAAACTAAATAGTTTGAAGGTAAATGTTGAAAGGAATAAAAATATATGCACTATCCACACACACATACACACAAACACACACACACAGAGGTGTTCCTTAACAAGTCAAGAACCTTTGATTTCATTGGCAGAGGCTCTTCAAAATGGTTAATACCTGTCTATGATTTCAGAGATCTATAACGGAAGTTACCTTAGGCACATGGAGATTATGAAACTTTATGAGTCAGTGAATGGTAAGAGGCAGTATTTCCACTGTACTACATTGATTCTTTTCAACAATCATCAAATCAGTGAAAGACAAAGCATATTTAAATAATCACTATTAAAAAAGAAAGTATAAGTAGATTAAGAAAGCTGATCAATCAAAAAAATTTTGAAAGATATTTAATTTCTTAATATCTGGGAATACATAAATAAGAGTAGAAAGGCACCTGTCTTCAAGAAGTACATTCCAATGGAAGAAACCACATGTACATATATGCAATGGATAAATTGTTTCCCTCAAACTTGAGTCAAGTCGTGTCTTCTTTGAGAAGCCTTTCTTAATATCCCTTACCCTCAAAAAATGTATTTACTGTATTTATAGAAGGAAGAGACTTTAGAGATATGATCTCATCACATAATGACCTGTCCTGGATATCTTTATGTGATTGACCACATATAGGCTTCTCTCTAGTAGCCACATTTTTTGCTGATGCTGATACAAATCAAAGAGAGAGAGACACTCAGGAGAGGCATTAATGAGTCAGCAAGAAAATAAGCATTTATTAAACACCTACTTAATAGGTGACAAACACTACAAAATTCCAGGGCTCCAAAAAAAAAAAAGGTATGAATGTCTCTGTTCTCAAGGAATTCAGTCATAAGGAGACATTAGGAAAACAATTATTTTCACAAAATACATATACATAATTGGAAGTAATCACTTGAGTGGAGGCATTAACAAGTGAAAAGACACTAGCAAGTACCCAGCTGTCCAGTATCCATTTTACTTCCAATCCTTTCTTCCCCAAACTCCTATTTTTCATTTTATGTGTATGTTTCTTTTCTTTCTTCCCATGAAATACTACATGATTTATTAACCTACTAATGAATAAGATTCCAGTCAGTCTTTTTCTAAACATTCTTTCTGGTATTTTTTTTTCCTATACCAAAGACTACTACATGAACTGAGACCAAGCAGTATATTGGTTCTGAAGGATTATCCACTTTAGAGATCAGGTAAACATCCCTTTTTTTCTGTCATTACATGGAAATAGTTTCGTTATACAGGATATTTGATTAACAATAATAGATTGTACTTTTGTTCTCCATTTACAAAAGGTTGAATTAGACATCTACCTTGAATAACAACTTTATGATCAGTTATGCACTAAGTGAAACAGACTAAGAAATGTTCCACAAGGGTTCAAGGTTAGAATCAGTGAATGAGGAAAGAGAGCAGAAGACTCCTGCCTTCATGTTCATTACTTTCATATTTAGATAAAACTTTCACATTAATAGAATAATGAGTTCTGAGGAATAGGATGAAAGGAGGAAAAAAGAATATTTATGAATTCATAACAATCAATCCTGAAACTGTATGTAGACATAATTAAGTAGGTTAGCTAGCTGTCTGAATTTTACATCCATTCTGGCTGCATCTTCCATATTCCTTCATTCTTAACCTCTCTTCTGGCTGAGTTTATTTCTTCCCTTAAGAGTCAGGTCAATGCAAATTTTGCAATTGGAAAGGAGTGATATTGCAGTTGAAAAAACTTGCATAAGAATGTTTCTCTTGTCTCAATAATGAGTGACAACCTAGAAGAGCCTAGATATAGCGAAAGAATAAAACTCTACCACATTTTATTACATGGTTTCTTTTTTAAAAGAATAGTGGGGGGCGGAGCCAAGATGATGTAGTAGAAACATTAACATATGCTAGCTCCGAACCCACAGTCCACGGATCTCCTGTAAAAAGAGCTCCCAACAAATTCTGGAGAAGGGGAAGTCTCACAGAAACATTGTGAAGGAGATTTCCATTCCAGAGAGCCCTGAAAAACTGACTCCAAAGGTCCATCATGCACCAGGTGGGAGAGAAGCTCAGCCCTGCCGTGGCCCCGTGGCACAGAGAAAGGTGAGCAGATCTGAGCAGGGTTCAGGACAGAATCGCCAGTGGGCGTGGAGGTCCCATTGCCCACAGACGCACAGGTCAGTAAGAGAGATATCTGGACAGGCTGAGAGGGGAGCGAAGTGTCTCCATAACTCGGGCCCCTTGAGGAGGCAGCGGCAGACACAGCGGGCAGCCAGAGGCTCCCAGAACAGGCAGGAGCTCTGCAGGAGCTCCATTATGGAAGGTCTCTGCATAAACCCCCTGAGGGAACTGAGCCTGGGAGGTGGCCCTGCCCCAACCTGAACACCAGGAATTAAGCTCCCATTGAATAGCAGCCAGGTTTGCTGCCAAAAGCCCTGAGGCTGGGGAGCATCATATGAATCTCAGACCCCAAGCACTAGCTGGGCGGATCTAGGCAGGGGTGGACAGGAATCTCAGAAGTCAAGTAACTGGCTGGGAAAATGCCCAGAAAAGGGAAAAAAAACTAAGAGCATAGAAGGTTACTTTCTTGAGGATTAGATTATTCTGCCATTACTCTCTGATGAGGAAGAAAACTGCTTCCCATCAGGTAAAGACAGAGTCAAGGCCTCTGTATCCCAAACATATGAAATAGATATCCAATGGACTCAGGCCATGGAAGAGCTCAAAAAGGATTTTGAATCAAGTGACACAGGTGGAGGAAAAACTAGGAAGAAAAATGAGAGAGATGAAAGAAAACCATGAAAAATGGCTCAATAGCTTGATAAAGGACACCCAAAAAAATGCTGAAGAAAATAGCACCTTGAAAAATAGGCTAACTCAATTGGCAAAAGAGGTTCAAAAAGCCAATGAGGAGAAGAATGCTTTCAAAAGCAGAATTAGCCAAGTGGAAAAAGAGGTGCAAAAGCTCACTGAAGAAAATAGTTCTTTCAAAATGAGAATGGAACAGATGGAGGCTAATGACTTTAGGACAAACCAAGAAATCACAAAACAAAACCAAAAGAATGAAAGGATGGAAGAGAATGTGAAATACCTAATGGGAAAAACAACTGACCTGGAAAATAGATCCAGGAGAGACAATCTAAAAATTATGGGACTACCTGAAAACCATGATCCAAAAAAAAAAAGC